>VXAV01013312.1:141265-165927 GCA_013399715.1 Alectura lathami | reverse complement strand
CCATACATCTGACAGGAATTTTCTTAATCCAACATATGCTGAGGAGGAATTTGCACTTGTTTTACAAATCTCTTCCAGATAATCATTCTTCATCCAATTAAAAAATACACACCCTTAAATCACTGAAGACAAAAATAATTAAGTAACTGTCAATAAACTGTATTTTTTTTTCTGAAATGTTATTGATTGATGTACAGGCAGAAGATGATGGGGCAGGGGGATACATCCCTGTTCTTAATATTATTTCCTCCCTTACACATACACACACACACACAGAATCCACCCTTTGCAGAAAACCTCTACCCAGGTGCCAGTGTCCTCTCCAGTCTGGGGCTCTGCCCAAATAGGCCATTCTCACTCACAGCTCTTTCTCATCTCTGCAAGGCATTTTCTAAAATTTCCAGGGCGTTTTGTTTAGAGCAAGGTATGGTTGCTGGGTTACCAAACAATTGCTTTTTTCATGTGACAGTGGGAGGTGAGCAGAGTGACAGTCGGCGTTTAATGCAGTAGTTCTGAACCTTGGGTAGGAGCTCTCCTTGCAGCTTCTCCCCACCAACCACAGAGTGGGAGCTTGTGCTCAAAATGTAGCAGGGCTGAAATCACAGCTTGGCACTTCTGATTTGTAGCTTTTCATGCACTGAACTGCCTTTTGACTGCTCTTCCCACTGGACCTACTTGCAGCCTGTATGTCAAAAATAGTGGCTGGCCTCCTTGTGATTGGAATTTAGCTTGAGCTACATATTGCTGCTGCAGAAAGTCTCCAGTATCTGCTTTAACATTTTATTCTACTACAATTTGAGGAACAGGGGGGGCTCAGGCTACATTTCTGCTGGAAAACATGCAATTTTATGTTAAAGAACCTGATTGCCTGTGTGGTATTGAGATTTTCCCAGGAGTTTTGTGCGTTGAGGCTTTGGTCGACTCTTGCACTAGACGTGGTATCTGAGGATAATAAACAGAAATGTCTCCCATCCTCATCAACCCTAGCATTTACTCAAACTGGCCTGTACATGATGCTCCCACATCCCAGGCCACAGATCTATGTTCGTGAATCATTGTGCTTCCATTGCTACAGGATTATGACCGGCTTTTGTGTTCTGCTTCTCATCCTCTACCTTCTCACTAGAACCATGTTGCATCAGTTATTGGGAGAGATGGTCCTAACAGTGGCACGAGAGCTGTGAACCCTCACGAGACCCCTGCTGAGGGTACACCTGTCTGCCAGGACCACGGTGTAGTTTTCTGTTTCAGACTGGTCTCTTGACGAGTTTACTTAGGAGCTGTTTGTCTGGTCATGTCTGAATACTTTAAAATTTGGGATTGGATCACTTGTGTGCTCAGCTACTGCTATTGTTTCGGGAACCAGAATATCGAAATGCTTGAACTGAAATAATCAGTTTGTTTCTTCCTGACTAGAAATCTCAAGTATGTATTCCTGTTTTTAATGCTGTAGGCAGAGAGACTTGAAGTTAAAAAAAGGCAACAAGAAATGCAGAGAAGAGAGATATTACTTGAAGATCAGCTTTAGTAAGTAGAATATGAAATTTCCTTATCCTTCTGATTCTGGAGGGGCTGGGTATTTTTGTTAGTTTGTATGTTTGTCTTTTGGCTGCTCTGGGACATAAGAAGGGTTTGACTTCTGTTGTTTTTTTTTTTCCATGTTTTTGACTTGAAATATCCCAAGCCTCCTCCATTACTTATTGCGTGAGCTCTTTGATTTCCCTTAGCTTCTCAAAGCATATACTTTGAAATGAAAACTGTGGGCCATAGACTGACTTCATGTTTTGTGTCTCCAACTGAATCAATATGTGATTATTCAATCCAAGACTAATTATCAAAACACTATCTAAATTATATCTCCACCCATTTGTTTTAGTGACTAGTAAAGAAATCTAACTCATGTGGAAAAAAATAAGGACTTCCTATATTTAGCGTAGTTCTGCAGCTTAAATGTAGAGATCTGCTGTGAAGACTGTTTCCCAATAATCTCTCCTTAATGTAAGATTTATATATGGTTTAACTCTTGACATAATTAATTCCATTGGCAGTGAAGTTCCTGCCTTGCTAATTCATTCTACCCTATTTATTTATTTTTAACTGATCCAGACCAATTCTATCACATAATTAACACACAGTGCTGTTCAGTCACCTTTACCTTTTTTATCTTTGGCTCCTGAAATTATTTACCAGTGTTTCTAACATGATTGATTGCTCCTTCCTTCTTCGTGACCTTTGGAGGAGTCACTTTTGTCCCATGCTAGAAGCTCCAGTTCCTTCATCATTTGCCCAGACTCTGTCCTCTAAACTATAGACATTTTAGGGCTTTCTCACTGATTTTAGCCTTTCTTGACATACTTTTATTTCTTCCTGTTTGGCTTTAGGTAAGGCTTTTTCCTAAAATATATTGGCAATGTTTTCCTCTAGATATGGTATTTTGCAGTTTGTCCTCTGTCTGAGTGGGGATTTCCCCCAGCACACCTGGATTCCTCAGGATTTCTGAAGGCTCTGCACAGCTTTGTATCTCTGCCTTTTCCTTGATAGACACCTTCATGCTCTTTGAGCCTAACTCAACAACAACTTCATCAAATCTTTTCAGTACAGCTATTCCTCAGCTATGGGACTTTTTTCCTACAGGGATTGTAACGGTTCTGATTTTCCCATTTAACCTTTTTTTTTTTTTTTTTTTTTGCCATAAAACTTANTTTTTTTTGCCATAAGACTTATTCAGTCGTGAATGGAGACATCTCTCTTCCTTTCTCTCATCTTCCCTGTCTATAACTTTTTGTTCCTTAGGGTGAAAGGAATTCTGCTGGGTTACTTTTTCTGTTAAAAGTAAGCTTGGTCTTGTCAAAAGCAATCTCAAACAAAACATCTTCATGTGGGCAGTCAGTCAGATAGTGTAGGGGCTCAGACTGGTTGGGCACTGAGAAGGAGACAGCCTACAGCTGGTGTCACCTCAGAAAACTAAACTGACTGATGCTTCTGAAGTTAAAGATGGACTGTTGAGCTCCTTTGCAGAACAATTTGCATCTAATTGTCAAAATATTATTTGTTTATACTGTTTATTAAACATATACCAGGAGAGTCCTGTAGATACTGGAAAAGGTGAGCTGAAAGCCTGTCTACAGTTTTGGTTAACCAAAAACCTTTCATATTGTACAGAATAACATCACTGCCTTCCATGGTCCAGTGAAATCCTCTGATGAGCAGAGGAAGGAGGGTTTTGGGCAGTAATAGATTAACCACCAGATATTGTTAAGGTCATGTTGCTAAGATACATTGCTGTTTTGGAGGACAATATCCCATAGTAAAGGGAAGATGCTGTGTGACATCTCAGATCTTGTAGAGTAACTCCATTGATACATTGGTAGTTATTAGAGACATGTTTGCTGTAAAGTGCTTGATATTTAAAGTAGTCGTGTGCTTTTGCATACTATGCAAAAATGAGTGACTCATTATTTCCATCATCTGAGAGACTATGTCTAGCGGCGAAGTGAACACGCATGAGGTTGTGCCCCCTTTCCTTGCTCTCTCTGACAGACTGTTTTGATCTCCTTCCCTGCTTGCTGGGAGAGGAGGAAGGAAGGTCATGCGCTGCATATAAAGCAGTGACCTCTGCAAAGTCATGGCCTGTGGAGCCATTTCAAAAGATAAGCTGCCTTGTTAGTCTGTCCTCTGTAAGCATCTGTAGCTGCAACATCACTGTTTTCCTGAGGAGATCAATGCCTACCAGTGGTCTCATTAGCTGGAAAACCTTTTAAATTGATCACCACATTCAGCTATATCTTCCTCCACAGGGTACAGCCCAATGAGTGCCTCTCTGGTACGAAATGCTGCTTCTATTTAATATGGAAAGACTGTAAAGGTTCTTGTGCCATTAACACACTCTGCGCATAAAGTGTAATACTGTCCAAAAGTTCCTCTTTCTGATTAAATTCCTGTCACTATTAAAAACATGAACTTCTCAGTGAAATCCCTTTTCAAAGGGTGTAATGTGAAGCAAGCATATGCCAGAAAGAAAAATTGCCTGCAGAGTTGTCTCCTGCTTGCAGAATACAGGCATTTCCTATCTCCTGAAACCTTTGTTAGTTTCTTTCTGTAAAACTGACCCTTGACAGTCAGCTGTATGTGTTATCACAGTTGCTTGAGTGAGTGTTGGTGTCTTGTGAGAATGAGGTCTAGGCACATGTGCAGAGTATTGTGGAAAAGACTGCAAGTCCCTCCCATTCGGGATCAGCAGCTCCTCTGTCTCAGGTGGACAGATGCAGGCTCTATCAGGTGACTGAACTGGGCAAAGCTCACAAGGTACATCCTAAAGGAGCTTTGTATAAAAGAATTGAACATGCGGGAGCAGGCTTTGGTCTGGAGGAGGTGCTGCATGGCAAGATTGCTATGGTTGGTGCTCACAGAGGAGAAACACTTGAGGGATTTATTGGTGATAGCATTGCTGTAGTTCTACCTCTGTAGGTACCAGATCTAGAACATAAGGAGTACATGCATGCTTTGCTGCTGGAGGCTACTTATATATGAAATGGAATCCTTTCTTCTCAGTGATAGTGTCTTTGAAGCATTTTACATTGACGGCCTGTGGTAGAGACTGCATTTCTGTCAGGTTGCGTGGAGAGATAACGAATGCTTGTGTAGTCCATACTTCACAGTAACCTGATCCTTGTGAGGAGAGGACTGAGTGTAATTTTCCTAATGGAAATGAAGAAGAGGTTAGATGGTTGGCCCAGGACTTTTCAGGATGTCCCTCTTCAGTCAGGACAGAAGTTGTCAAACAACAGTGAGGGATGGCCATCTCATGGCTTGCTTTTCTCTGTGGCTTGCGTGAATGCTCTATCAAGGCCACGTGAATCTGAGCCTGAACTGTAGGGTATATCACCACAAGGTTTTAGCCAGCTCTCTGATAAGGTGCTTTCATTTAATTTAAATTTGATTTCCCAGAAACTGTAGTGTTGGGTGTGCTCGGCCACGTTTCTGATAGCCTTCTACCACTCTCTGTGACGGGAAAAGCAGTCTAGCACATAGGGTTTCTTTTTAATGGCACATGATGACTGTCGTATCACTTCATCCTTTCCTTTGTTACATACTCGTGTCTCTGTTTTTGTGAAGGTTGTACTCCCGTAAAAATTCCTGGCACTGTTGCACTCTGGCACATGTGTGCGCTTGATATATTCAGCTCAGAATTTGGAGCTGGAAACACAATTTACCAGAGTGCCTCAGAGTACATATTCCAAACACAGTGCAGGAGTTTCACCAAACCAAGCTGATATACACTAGGCTGCCAAAGCAGTTTTCTCAAAAGTCATAAAAAGCAAGAAAATAAAACCTGAATCAAAACAGAATTTTTATTTATTTCTCTATTTTTAGAGGATAAATACTCATGTCCTTGCCAGTTTTCAG
The DNA here is from genome assembly GCA_013399715.1 of Alectura lathami. Classification (NCBI taxonomy): domain Eukaryota; kingdom Metazoa; phylum Chordata; class Aves; order Galliformes; family Megapodiidae; genus Alectura; species Alectura lathami. The sequence continues at coordinate 160,521 of VXAV01013312.1, read as the reverse complement.
TCCTCTGTGATGTGTGGTTCAAACAGCAGGCTGGTAACAAATTTTCCCCACAGAAGTGCAAATGGAAACCTGACCAGACTTTTAATGTAGGTTGCTAAAGGGAGTGAAAGACCGCTCACACAAAAAGGTTGCAGCCTTGAGAATCTTTTGTTTGCTTCTTTTCACCACAATGGTCTTCGTTTTGTTCATTTGCTTCTGATTATTTTAAGCATTGTCAATTATTTAGCTAACAGGCAGAAAACTAGGCTTTTATAGACATCCAAAGGGACTCTCTTGAGTGTAATAATGAAGGCAGTTTATTGAACGCCTGTGAGGTTGCTTTCTAATTGTATGCATTAATCTGCCCATGCAAGCTGGCTGAAAATATAGAAGCAGATTGCACATGCAGATGGAGCGCACAGAATGGAAGATCTATGCAATAGACTTATACAAAACTGCATTTTCCTTAAAACTGGATTTATGCTTATTGCTTCAGATAATAAATGAAACTTGGTGTGTAAAATAACTTCCAAGAATATTGGATGAGTCGGTGGGAGGAAAGAATAGCTTAGCAGTATTATTTCATTCAGTCAGGAAAACAAAAAAAGCAAGTAGGTTGACAGGAAAAATTAGTTTTGGGTGTGAGTGGGAAGTGATGAAAATAATTCTGCTGAGAAAGTTCCTATTTTTTAAAAGCTATTTTTATACTTTCTTCAAGCCTTATACCTAAAATGAACAAATGCCACATTTTTTTTTGTTCTTATCCCCTAGAATGGGAACTCATGCTGAAGGACCTGCAAACAGGAATGGCTACCAGCCAAAGATAGCACAGTTTAGATCACTCTTATTAGATTGGTGCAAGGCCCCCTTGGCATACTTCTGCATTACTCCCAGTGAAGTCTATGAATACTGCATGAAGCTTGGTATGTGGCTACTGGAAGGAGCCGGGCTGGAAAACAAGTGAACTATATAATCAGAGGATGGCCTTTCTTCACAGTAAAGGGCACTTGGGAAGAGCCATCTGTATCACACAGGAATTTAATGGATTTCACACTGTAGTCTTTCATCTTATAAGTAATTTTTAGCAAAAGATGAATCCCCCCACACAGAGGCACCCAAAAATACCTATCAGCTCATGCCGACAGCTTTGCACAGGGCTCACATTCGGTTTCTCTTCTCACCTTAAACTGGATTCTGTCCTGCAGGGTAGGTGGAGGAAAAGAACCAGCATCCGTGTAGAGCTGAGGACATGTCGGTGAGCAACGGATGGAAGTGTTTTTTCTACTTGCCCCTTGTCATGGCTCAATTATGGGAAACTATCAACCTTGTAAACTTCTTATTGCTGTGATAGATCCATGTGAAAACAAGTGGATGTGAGAAGAGGCATGTATAGTTGCAAACAACCCAAAACCATCAGTGACTCAGACTGCTTGCAGCTTCTTAATGGCTTAATTTTGAGCTATGTGCATTTGGTGGAATTTGTTCTCACAGATCTTGTTATCGACCCTTAGCTTCATTCCTACTTCAGTAAAATATCTTCATCTGCAAAAATCTCAACTACAGCTCTGTTTGGAGTCTCTTGACATAGAATTAATAGCAAAGTTTTTTACGACAAGGGTGATGAAGCACTGGCACAGGTTGCCCAGAGAGGTGGTGGATGCCTCGTCCCTTGAGATATTCAAGGTCAGGCTGGACAGGGCTCTGAGCAACCTGATCCAGCTGTAGACATCGCTGTGCACTGCAGGGGAGTTGGACTAAATGACCTTTAAAGGTCCCTTCCAACTCAAGCGATTCTGTGATTCTGTGAAAGCTGCATAAATAGGCCATGAGTTCATCTACCTTTGTGTCAACTTCTGGAATTTCTTCTATCTTAACATTTAATTTTGATGGTCCTTGTTAGGCAGTGAGACAGAGCAGCAGCAATCTGCTGTTCCAGCCAGCCTTGCTTGTAGGTCATAGCAAATGCTTGACTGAGATGCATGTGGCAGTGCAAATGGCAGGGCCCTAGTTGAGGAAGGAACAAGAGCAGAGAACAGACCTGAAAGTTTTCCTCCATTAAGTCTGCTGGCTGTATGGCTCTGGCATAACCCAGTCTAGGTTTAGGGCTGTAGTAAGAATGCACCCGCTGTGGACTTCATTGTAATGAAGAGCAACTATTTTTGCAAATAGGCTTAGGTAGTGTTGAGTGACAGATCTTAATTTCTGCAAAAGTAGATGAAGTTATTATGCTCAGCGAGTTAAATATGCTGAGGTGGGGAGAAGTGTAGGTGTGCTTCGTGGTGCTGCAAAAAAGGTGCAATTTGAATGAAATTAAGATTCAGTTTCTGTTTTTGAGAAGGGGAGTCCTGCTGTTGTTTAAAGAACATCATCAATGGTGATGTCTGAAACTAACACTGTGTATGCATTATGCATGTTTCTTATTTTTTCATCAGAATTGGAAGAAAATGGTGAAATATCACTTAAGTATTGGTCACTAGCTATGAATTTGGAAGCTTATGTGCCTGTGTCATTCAGCATGAGATGCTACTCTTGTTATCTTAGTCAGGTTGTCTTCTCTCTGATAATGATTTCATTATGTTCATAATGGTTCTGCCCCTCTACTCTGCTCTCGTGAGACCCCACCTGGAGTACTGCATCCAGTTCTGGGGCCCTCAACACAAGAAAGACATCGAGCTGTTGGAGGGGGTCCAGAGGAGGGCCACAAAGATGATCAGAGGGCTGGAGCACCTCCCCTACAAAGGAGGGCTGAAAGAGTTGGGGTTGTTCAGCCTGGAGAAGAGAAGGCTCCGGGGCAACCTGGTAGCAGCCTTCCAGTACCTGAAGGGGGCCTACAGGAGAGGTGGGGAGGGACTCTTCAGAAGGGCCTGTAGCGATAGGATGAGGGGTAATGGCCACAAACTGGCAGAGGAGAGATTTAGGCTCTGATATTAGTAAGAAATTCTTTCCTGTGATGGTGGTGAGACACTGGAACAGGCTGCCCAGAGAGGCTGTGGATGCCCCCTCCCTGGGAGTGTTCAGGCCAGGCTGGATGGGGCTCTGAGCAGCCTGGTCTGGTGGGAGGTGTCCCTGCCCATGGCAGGGGGGTTGGAACTAGATGATCTTTAAGGTCCCTTCCAACCCAAACCATTCTATGATTCTATGATTTACCTGGCTTGAGCTTCTTTATTTTTATTTTTTATTACTTTTTTTTTTTTTTTTTTTTTTTTTTTTTGTATGGCTCTAAGCATGCTTGTAGCCATTCATTAGAGTAGAATTGTAATGCTGGAGATCCTGCGGCTAGAGCAAAGAGCTCAGGAGCTATCTCGTTTTCAGTAGTAATGTGTCCATTATCTTTTAAAAATTGTCAAGAGAAATAAATAGATTTATGATGTATACAACAACATTGTACTTGTTTTTTAAAGCAATAGCATTAAAGCTGGTATATTTTTCTATATCCTGGCATTTCAATATCCATCAATTAAAGCAAAAGAATTAACTGCCACTGGTTTCATTGGGAAGCAGTAATGAAATTGCAAGAAGCTTTTTTAATTGATACATTTTTAATGTTACTCTGTAAAACAAGTTCAAAGCCAAGAACTTTATTTGTAGGAAGAAAAATTATTTTCTTTTCATCTTCATTCTGAAAGGAAGTAAGAACACTTTTCAATGACAAGCTTAGCAAGCAGTGCTGTTCAACTCTTGGGTGAAGGAAGATACTGGGGCCTGAGTTCATATCCTCATTCATGTCCCTAAGGGTGAATGTTTTTCAGGACTGCTGCTTCTTTGATGTGTCATCCCAGGTGGTGTTCAAGGCCAGGCTGGATGGGCCTTGGGCAGCCTGATCCAGTGGGTGGCAACCAGCCCACGGCAGGGGGTTGGGGCTGGGTGGGCTGTAAGGTCCCTTCCAACCCAAGCCATGCTGTGATTCTGTGGAGTTAAGGCCCAAGTGTCCCAAGAAGTTAAAGTCCTTATTCTGCACAGGAATTTAGTCCTTGGGTCCCACAGTGAGATCAGTGTAGGTCTTCAGATCCTCCACAGTTGCCTGCTGGAGTCAATTGTGGAGCTTTCTGCTTCCCAGCTGTCAAGACATGCCCTGTGAGACCATGGGAACTCCTTCCCAGGCAAGGTTCACTCAAGGCTTTTAGGACCACCCTCTTGTCCTATCCCAGTGGGAATGTAGACAGCACATGCCTTTGGTCCCCAGAGATATTAAATCCATGTGGATTCCCTGATCTTGATGTAGCTTATAGGTGCAGGGTATGCTACTGCAAGTCCCAAAATTGCACCGTTCTCAGAGGAACACCTAATAGATTCATGTTTCTGCATTTTACAACTACTTGTTGCACTTCAAGTATAAGTTTTTAGGTAACAGCTTGTAAGAAGTGCAGAAGAGACTGCTTGAAGAACAGCTGTGAAATGTAAAGCGTTATATCTAAGGGCCCACAAAAAGCATCTGCAACATGGACTGACTCCTGTGGTCATGCACTGTCCCCTCCTAACATGCTGCTTAAAGATCCTGGCAAGAGAGTCAGTATTTTCCCATGGCAGCTCTTAAGAGTTTTTCAACCCCCAGGCTTGACAGTGTTTCACTCCACCACAGCTGCATCTGTACTAATAAATCTAACACTGTCAATCACTGTCACTTTAGGGGCCAAAAGGCTTGAGACTGCCTGCTGCCATTGCTAGCAAACTTCTTTACCTCCCAAAATGGGGCAGTTGCATCCAAAGAGCCTTGTGGGAGTTACTAGTGGTTAATATTAGTTCCCGGACAGCAGCCAAAGTGCTATTTGGAACAGGTCAAAACTATGCCAGGAACTGTTACCACAATACAGATGGCTGAATTCCCATTGCTAAGAGTATTTCCTGGTGCTGTTAAACCAGTATGAGAGTGGCCTGCTCAAACTAGTGTAGCGAAAGGCTTGTTCCCAATTGTGTAACGGGAAACAGGACTACAGAGGAACACAAACTACCCTCAACTCTCCTTCCTCCTGCCTGATGCTTAGGGGCAGTAAGAGCTCACGTTAGCAGCCTGTTAGGAAGGTGCTGTCTTCTTGCTTTGTCTAAATTTTGTATTTCCTTCTAACTATTTTTTGAATGAAATCATTAGGCTTCTGCCTGCAGATTAATTTTTGGTGCAGTTCTTCAGCTCTTCTTTCCTTAATATTGATTATTTTAGAGGACCACGTTTTACCCGTATGTTTGATTAGCCCCTGAAGTTTTAGCAAGTGAAAGTGAGATGTTGCTCCAGCTGTCTGAATGTGAAACATCTATGGACACTTATAATGCTTTCCTCTCTGGAACATTAATTGAACCATCCTCTCTCTGACTTCTCCCTTTCCCTGCAGTATGGCTTATGCTATGCTCTGCATTATTATGACTTTAGGATTAATATTATGAAAAATACCTTTCAGACAACATTTTGACAGCCTGGCAACTCAGGATGCTCTGCTGGGTTTCTGTAGAGATGATACACAGTGAATTAATGCCCATGACTGACTTGAAGTTTGTTTCCAGTCATATTCGGAAACCCGAGTCCCTTTATTTTGACAGGAAAACTTTAATACTGTATAACTTAATGTGATGTAGAAGGATGTTTTCTGTACACAAAGGCAGTACACATTCTTGCTGGAAAACTTTATTTGCTTTCGCTTTAGTAATCATCTTTTCTAATACTAAAACTGAGTTCACTTTTCATGTATTGGTGTGCTGATCTGGGGAGGGCAATGTCTTTTGCCCTCCACTCCTTTTTTTATGCAAGTACTGAAAACTTCCACATACCCCAAGTCATTCTTTTGCCATCCATTAGGGCATCCAAGTATACCCCCAAGTGGCTAGATGTTTCTTTGCAGAGTTACAGCCTTCTTGGATATAGTCCAGACTTGCTGTAGGAGTTCTTAGTCCTTCTGGCATAGAAATAAATTGTTATTTTAGCATAGGTAGAGAAATATAAAATCTGCAATTTAAAACTTGCAAGTTCCCAAAATTATACCATGCAATCTCATCACTCTACCACTTACCTTGCCTGGAAAAAAAATCTGTGTACTTAAAACTTAGGTAAGAAGAGACTGTTAATTCATTTAACTCTGGCATTCAGGTGCTTTGTACATCAGGGAATCTTGTGTTTCACTTTGTGCTTTCAGTATTGTGCCTTGGCTGAGATCTATCATAAGTTCCCAGTTAGTGAAAGAAAGGGAGTGAACTGGGGATACTGAAACTCTAAAAGCACAGCTTGCCACGGCTTGAACAAGCTCTCTGTACTTAAATAGGTGATATATTTTTTGTATTCTGTAGAGTAGCACAGAAGAACTTGTGTTTTCTTTTACTTTTCCCCCACTTCTCATCAGTACACCCGCTGACCAGCAGAGCGTTTTCCAAAATGCATCTACTCTCCATTTCAGGACATGGATTGAGAGATAAAGCCACTATTGACAGTCTATTTCTGCAGTTAGTCATCATCACTGTTTGGCAGACAAGGCTTTTTCTCTGAGGTTAAGTAGATGTCTTTACTATTGGCATCTTCTGCCCCACAGGGTGCCCTGTTAGCAAAGTAAATCCTTGTGTTGAATCCTTGAAGTACTTTTGTGCTTTCCAAAGCTGTGTACAGAAATAAAATTGTCTCTTTCCTCTCACTCTACTGAGAACTTGGATATGCGTGGGTCTTCAGGCTAAGAAACTGATTTCTGATCATGGCTCTGAAACTCCTGTTTTTAGCATTTCTGTTGTTCTTTCTAACTGATGCTACTTTGGAAATACGGTTTGTAAGCAAAGCAACTGGAAAAGTAAAATTGCCCTTGCCAGAATAAGAAATGCTAATGCTGTGCAATTCTTTTTTAACTAAAGACAAGCATTTTTTTTGATGCTACAAAATGGTTCAAAGTCTTGCTACTGGGTTGACTGATCTGATGTAAGAGTGCATTGTGTTAACTATGAAGGAAAGTGCCTTAAAATAATTTTAAATTCCTTATCTGAGATTTATGGATCTGGTAGAAGGATTTGCAACAATTTAGTGAAGCCATTGCATTCTCATGAAGTCCAAGGTATGCAAGTCTGCATTTTAGAGGCTTTACCATGCAGAAAGAAAGCATAACCCCTGTACGCCCCAAATGCGCAAATGACAACAACTGCTTAAAAATCCTCCCAGCCAAAGTCTTATCCACAATATAGGTTCTGTTTCCTCTGTCCCCCTGCATTCTGTGTGTCCCCATAACCTTTTGTTCCACCTGTGTTGTTTTTCAGTAGTCACATGATAAAATGTCTAGGCTAGATTCCAAGGGTGGTATAAAAAAGCTGTATTTATTTTTATGGAAGCACTAACAATTCTATTTGGACTGGATTTCTTTGTAGCAAAACCAATGAATTATTGAACAGATTGGACTTGGGTTTGCCAAAGAATGATTCCTGTCAGATTGCTAATCGTGGCCCAGAATCAACAGCATGGGTAAGCAGAACCATGGAATGTGCAATATTTTTCTGTCAGCCTTCCAAGTGCTGTCAATAGTGTGATATTAGAATATTCTAATTGAGTTTAATTGCCTATACATAACTCAGTGAGTACCAAGGAGTCTTTCTGTGTGAATTGCCTACGTTGTCTGTGATACATTGGCAGAGTATCCTACATAGCAGGAGACTGCCTTTATTACTCACAGTTCTCCCTCTGATAAATACAAGCCAGATTTATATTCTATGTTCAGATCAGAATCTTAAATGTGCTCTGTACCCATCAGCTGGTGGCAAGTTTTTATGAAAACCCAACTAGTATCTGTCAGCAGATGCTTTGCTGCATTGAAAATCTAGTCAGAAGAGCAGCTTATTTCCCACTGCATCCTAAAAGTGATTCCGTAGACTGCTTGGGGACTTTGTCCCAGTTTGAATGAGACTCTTAAGTATCAGTGTAATTAGGGAATAGATAAAGTATTGCTAAAGTTTCATTATTCTAATTGCCTCAAAAAGCCTTTTGCACATCTGATTAGTCTCTACATGTCTAAACCAAGCATTCCTACTGATGTAAAAACTTGCAGTGAGGAATATTAACCCTGAAGACAGAAATCTTCCCCATTAGGGGGTTTGTAACTGGGGGATGACAAAGCAGGCAGGAATTATTGTTATGAACACTAGTCTTGAGTCAGCAGAAACTTGGAAATATCTAATCTGGGCAGCCCTCTGTTGTATACAACCTTGAACACCAACAACTGAGTAAGGGAAGTAAAAATTTTCCTGCATGTTTCCCCAGAAGCCTTGGAAATGTGTAAGATCCTCCCTCCAGAGAAATTGCTCCAAACAGAATATATGGCAGCCCTGTCTTGCCTCTAGTATCTCTTCCTGATTTTCAGTTGCTTGAAAAGGGAAGGCGTTACTGAAAGAAGGTTCTTTTGCCCTTTGATTCCTCAGGTCATTTTGTGCCTCTGAAAACCATGAAGAAATCTTAGCATATGTGAGCAGATTTATAGCTTGAAGGAGCCAACTTCTGCCCAGCAGTGCTGGGTTTGCTGGATTCAACTGTAGCAGAGTGGCTGTCAGACTGTATTTTGCAGTCCTGAGTAGACAAGCAAGATAAAGGGCTATGTTAAGGGAGAAAAAATGTCTTGAAACGACTTCTGTCCCCCTCTGAAGCATCCTATGCTCTGAATGGTGAGGAACTAGTTCTTTGGTAGGGAGGACCCAGCTCCACAGACTTCTGTATAGTGTGAACTTGGGACTATGAGTATAAGTGAGCTCATGGCCCCAAGACTGTCTTGGAGTTCAACATTTCAGAGTGGTGTCTGCATATCTGTGCAGAAGTGGGTGGATGCCTAAGGTAACACTGAATTCTTTCAGATGCACAGGTCCTACTTTTAGCCTTTGCCTTTTACTGCACTTTTATACGTGTCTTTCTCATTGCAGATTTGAGGAGTTTCTTAATAAATTATGCCAAATTACATACCATAGCTCATCTTTTGCTTAACCAGTATCCAAGCAGATAAAGCACATTTTCTTTGCTGTTCTCTAGTAACACCAGCTGATATTATGCATGTCTTTTGTGTGGCAGTGCTTCTATAGCTCTGTGTATCATTTTTCATTTGCTTATAGTGCAGCAATGCAGTTAGCAGGAAGTCATCTCAGCCAGCTTGGATGAGGTACAGTCTGTAGACATACGCACAGCCTCTGTGCTCTGTGTAAGGAATCTGGAGCACCTAACCAATGAGTTGTTATCTAAATGAACTTGGCATAGTACCAAAAGGCTAAACCACTAGGGAACCTTATACTCTAATTTTGCTGTTATCTTGGATCTGTCCTTTGTCTGGAGTAACTAAGACATTCTGGAACAATATATTTGAAACTAGGAAGTGCGATAAGACTAGGAAGTGCTTGATATGAATGTTAAAGGAGGGGGGTATGCATATGGTTATTTTTTATTATTTAATATAATAAAACCAATCTGGAACAATGTCATGTTGATTGATTTTTTTTTTCCCTTGCAGCACTTATTTATTAGTGATACTAATTCTGTGCATCTAGTTCAAATATCAGTGTCAAATATTACTTGATGCATGTGAACAAATTTACCTTCTTTGGGGTGACTCTGTCTTTAGTGACTTTTTTGACCCACTTATTTAATCAAATTCATAATTAATTTTAATCCTGTCTTTCGAAGTATTACCAATCCTGTGTAGATTCTTATTGTCTTCCAGCTTGATTAACATACACTCCACACAATTCTCCAAGCCATTAGAGAGAGTAATGAATAATATTGGGCCCAGAATGAGTCTCCCTGGACACATGTAACAACTCCTCCCAGCTCAAAATTGAGCTATTAATAATTGCTTTCTCTGTTCAGTCTTTTTAGCAAATTATGTGCCTGTCATTTTAATGGTGTCAGTCTGCACACATATATCAAGTTTTGAGAACATTGTGTAGACCTGCAACGAATTCTTCACTAAAGTCAAACCTGAACATTTCTTGTATTAAATTATATTGGCTCATTATTTAGTGTGCTATGCTCTGTCCCTGCTCAAAGACTTTACGGTATAATTTCCTAAGTATCCTATAAAATCCTGAGGCTATGCTGGCCCTTTGCAGACAACTACAACTTATGAAAGACCAGGGCTAGTTACTGTAACGGAAACCTACACAGTTGATTATTTTATTCATGATGCCTAGCTTGGTTTTTCAGTTGTCTTGCCTGCCTGCCAACAAAGAAAGCAAGCTTCAACTCTCAGCTTCTCTTGCCCTAATATCATACATCCCTTTCCAATGTTCCTGTAGAAATTATCCTAGGTTCCCCTCTGCTACCAGGCCCCTCTTCTGCTTTGTTATCTTCCAGTGCTTTTCTGTCTTCCCACAACACCCCATCTCACTGTCATGTGTCCTGATTGCATTTTCTGACTGCTCAGGGTATCTTTACGTTTGCTTTGTGGTGATGTGCAGATGAACATTCAGCCAAACTGGAAGCCTGAAAGGTTTTAGACCGCTCCTTGGTTAAATTCTGGTCTTCAGACTCATCAGGGTTTTGAGTAACTGGAATCCTTCAAACAGTTCTGTTTTGTTAATTACTTGTGAAAAAGATTTGGGAATGAGGTTTGGCATGTTGATCCTCCCTCTCCCCACACCACTGTGTGTATATTCTCTGCTGAACAATAGGCTAGAAGCCGTACTTATAAGCAAGCTCTTCGAGAGAATGAAAACAGAAGATTAGAGGAAATGAAGCAAGAACAACGGAGGAAGGTAATTATACATTAACAGTTTGCATATTTTATCATTTTTGAATGCTGTTAAACCAATTAAATACATTGATTACTTGTAGCCTACGCACAGAGCTTCTCTTTAGGGAAAGTGATTTAGTCACTGTTTTCAAATATTGTGAGAGAGATGAGCCAAGCTGTAAAATTTGGACAGACAGAATTATCTTCTGGATTCATGGCTATTTGCGTCTGGATGACTAGCTCCTGTTTGCCTCTCCATTTGAACAATTGTGCAGAGCATTTTTTGGATTGCGGTTCCCAATTTCATAGTCTAAGGAAACCAATTTCCACTCTTTCAGGTGGAAGTAATCTTACTGAGATATTCATGATCTCAGACTCTGAATGGTCTGTTTCTAGAGAACGAAAGTCTGCGTGCCCTGCCATCCCAAATGAGTATGTGGAAGCACTCAGATTTGCTGTCAAGTCTGCATGCTTCTCTGTTCCTTCGCTAACCACCTGAACAAAGATTTTTCAATTGCCTAATTGTGCTGTAACTACACGTTTGAACACCACCTTCTGCATATGCAGCATGCATTGCCTGAAATGCATCTGAACCACTACAGTCCCTGTGGCATGGTTTTGGGTGCTAAGTCTATGTAAATTTAATCTACCCAAGGCAATAGCACTGTGATAAGTTCTGTCTTGGGTCCAGATCTTCACTGTGCAAGTATGGGGAAGGCAGCATTGACTGCAGATCATTGAAAAAGATATTAGCAAATAGAATCATAGAATGGTTTGGGTTGGAAGGGACCTTAAAAATCCTCTAGTTCCAAACCCCTGCCATGGGCAGGGACACTTCCAGCTAGATCAGGTTCTATATTTGGCTTGGTTTAAGGGACTTGTGTAGCGTTTTAGACTCCATACTGATTCCCATAGGTTAGCAAGAAGATGTAGACTGCTTCTAAGGCTGCTCTGTCTCGGTACAGAGTTCCAAGTACTCCTTGCATTCACCATTGCTGTTACCTATTGCACAGAGTGATGCACTACGTATAAACCTTCTGTAAATAATACATATTTTAAAGGCTACAATAATTGTTCCCCAGATTTGTGTTGGCTCATTTCTACTTCAAACTAATATTTATTAAAGTAATTGTGAATTCTGTCCCGTGTGCAAGCTCCTAGCACATTGCAGCTATAAAACGTACGGATATTGTCACTTGCATTTTTGTTTTAGAACAGGTTTTAGTATGTATTGGTGATTTAAAAATATTCAGTACACTTTGAACACCACATCATATACATGCAATATATTTCAGAACATTACTCCAAGAGAGGACTCAGCATATTGGAAAGTCAGATACTGGGTTTTAATTTTCAGGTTGAATAGTTATTTAAAACAGCGAAAATTAAGGTTGGCTTTTTTATTTCTTAATCCTGTTTCTTCTTTTAGGGCTAGACAAATATTGATACACAACACATTCACAGTTATTGATTTTCTTCATACATTTATTGCATAGTTTTTATTTAATGTTCCACTTAAATTGATTTTTTTAAAACTTTTGTAGCTCCGTTCTGTTATTGAAGCTTTTATCTAACCACATCGTTTTATTTTACTTCCTATTCCTACTGCTACTCAGTTGCTATGGAAAATATGAAGGATGGGTCTGTTCCCATCCCTTCCCCCTTGCTCTGCATGCCAAATTCTTTGCAGAAAAATCTGCATCTTCAATCCTTGGGCACATTGCAGGGTGCAAGAGGCAGACAAACAAGCACATGTGCAAAACGCAGTCACACTGTTTTATATACCTTAAGACTCAAGACCTTTATATACCTCAAGACTGTTTATATACCTTAATGCTATATAATTTAAGTATCGTAGCTTGCTGTAACACTGGGGTCTTGCACATGCTTTCTCCTCACCAGTAGGTACCATTTGCCCTTCCCTCAAACCATGAGGAGTCCCAGGGAGCTGGAGGTCTCCTTCATATCCTACAGGCTGCTCCTGCTAGATTACTTCAGCTTTTTTCCCCTTGGATCTGCTGGGATATTCAAACCTGTGGGCTGGGGAAGAGGAGGCTGAAGGTCTCCTTTCTGCATCCCTTGGGCCATAGGGAAGCTTCCTCGCAGTATTTTGGAGGGCAGAGGTGCTGCAGGCATACCTGCCTTTGGACAGTGTGCTGCGTGCCTCTGCCCTGCTTTGCATGGCCAGCTGGAGCTGGTGGGTACTGGATGTGCAGAGGAACCGTGTTTGTCTAGAGGAGGACTGGGCTAGAGGGACAGAGCTTGCATGCATGCTGGCATCTTCACGTGTAGGACTGGAGCTGTCTGAATTCAGTTCACATGTCCAGCCCCGTGCAGCGCTGAACACAAAAATGAGCTCTGTTCTGAGGTCAGTACTGTCATGTAAATAAATAAAATGCCATTGAGTGAAGTTACAGGAATGACACATGGCTCGAGTTGAAGTTATCACCATGTGGAATTATTAATTGGGTTTTCAACATAGGCATGTTAATTAAAAGTAAATTCTTGAGTTGTTGGTTTATTATTATTATTTTTTTTTCTTTCTTTCCCTCTTTTGTCATCCCTAGGCTCAATTAATGGAATTAAAACAAAAGCAGGAGGAGGAAGCCGGGACAAGAGCACGTCAAGATGAACAGAGGAGGTATGATGCAAAAACTCGGAATATATTTTACTTGTCTTTCTATCTGGAATGAGTTTCAAAATCACAGGCATTCATGCTTAAGAAAACTATTGCAATGAGATTCCCTGACGTAGCCTCTGGTTTAACTTTGCCTTCAGATAAACCACTAGTATCAATCATTACAGCTGCTCACAGTAACGCAGTGTGACCCAGAGTGCCTTTTTCACTTTATCTATTTTATCAGCATAGGATACAACATGGGAAACTATGAGTAGTTTCATGAGAACTTAAAGCCAGCTGGGGAAAAGATATACACCGTTTTACTGTATTTTAGAACAGGCTGCTTTATCCACACAACCTTTTTGCAGTTGACTGGCACTGAAGCTAACAGGCAGAGCTAAACGCAGGATGAGATACTGATGCAGATAGAAACTGCAGTACAGCAAGGCCTCCTGCTGTTGCAGCGCTTCATGTCCCAGGCTGTGCCCACTGCTGCACCGTCCCTGTGCTCAGCGGTTCTGATCTTGCAGTCCTGTCACTTAAATGACTTTTCATTATCTTGAAGCACAACTTTATTCTCTTTTTTTTTTTTTTTTTTTTTTTTCTGCAGGTAAAAAGAAATAGCCCTCAGTCCCAGAAGTAAAAACACTCACTCTTTTTTTTTTTTTTAATTGTTAGAGAAACGTAAAAAAAATATTTCTGTAGGCAACCACTCTCTGTACAGTTTTCATTTCTTTTTATTTCTCCAGCAAAGATATTGAGATAATTACCCATAGAAGTTAATGAAGGATTTTTGATTGAGTCCATCTCACATCCCCAGACAGAAATAATCCAGTATCTTGCATTTTACATCCTTTGTACAAAGTCCATTGTAAAACAACGAAACGACAGTCATGTCTAAGCATGTGTATGAATCTTAAGCATTAATAAGGGTAAAAAAAAAAAAACAGTTTTCAGATGGCTTGAAAATATTTAAAACAGATGGAGGAAAACTGCTGTGCATGCATTGCAGATTGATTCAGTGGTACAAGAAAATGCTGGAGGTGCTTTCTGAGCTGAACGGTAGGGAAGGCTGTCAGTGACGCAACTTGTCTCTATTAGTAACAAGCTTAAGCGGTTGTTTCGTTAGGAAACTGGTACTCACAGAAACTTGTGTAATGGAGGCTGAAATACTACCTTAGGTGAATTGTCAAAATAGCTAACCTCACTGATGAGGTGAGTGGTATGCAGGATGATTTTCCACAAAGAATTTTGGGCCATTCCTCAGAGGAGACGAGGTATGCCATTTAATCATGAAGGATTGATCACAGGATAATGATGCACCTGGTGAATTGAAAATGGAAGCCACCCTATCTTATGCCAGACTGCGGCTATTCAGAACAGGCTTGCAAAGTGTAGAATGGTGTGTATTTAACTGAGAATAGGGAAAACTGCTCGTGGAATGTTAAATTTCAAAAGTTTGTGAACTCCTCAGCTACTTTCAATCACTGTTCATTTTTGATTCTATTTTAAGGGTAAATAATGCATTTCTGGACCGACTCCAGAACAGAACACAACCCAATAACATCTGCCAACCTGGATATTCTGAGAGTCTGGACTACCTCAGTAATGGTGCCTGGGTAAGTTTTTGGGTACAGAGCACGAAAGCAATGGGATTGTCTAAAATTTGACTTTTTCCCAGATACTGTTGTGTGTCTGTGCACAGTTAGCCTGCATGACAGTCCTGGTTGGCTGCCTACAGCAGCTTTAAAGAAGAATCTTGACTTAAATATAAGCTGTTCAAATGGGAGGAGGAACTAGCAGCTGCTCTTGCAGCAGAACTCAGTTGCTTTGCATGGAAGGTAGTGCAAGGAATTGAATCCAGCTTCCTGAAGTTCAGAATAAGAGTGGAGAAATTGTTTTTTTGTTGTTGTTGTTTTTTGTTTGTTTGTTTTTGTTTTTTTTTTTTTGAAAGTCTTTAAATTAAACATGCCTTGAAAGGCTGTAAACATTTTAATATGATGTTGAAAGTGGAGTGGGGAAATCCCATGAAAGATACAGCTGTTCATTTCTTCCTGTATAAAATCATGGCAAGGAAGGAAGAGCCAACTGTATGCAATTTAAGATATATGGCATTTTTAGGATATTTTTTTGAAACAAAGTATCTTGACTGTAGCCTATTAAACAGGATGTACTAAGTACTTTTATTATTTTTTTTCTCAAATGTCTTAATGGGTCATTAATATGACTTATGAAGAATTGCTTCAGTGATTAAAAAAAAAAAAAAAAGATACAGTATTCCCATCATGGAAATTTCCATTAGAGTGATTCCATTGCTGAGAGGACCACAGTGCAGCAATGGAAGATTTACAATGACTGAGTACAAAAATGATACAAGTCTAAGATAATTGAGTGAATCTGTCTGGTAGAGAAAACTGCCTAGCTGATAATCAGAAAAGTTTGGGTTGAATTGCTTGGATAGTTTGGTGTGGATTTGTTTCTTCGCAGATGAATGCCAGGAAAACATGGGCTCAAGCACCTACGAAGTCAGGGAGTGACAGAGAAGGAGATAGCCTTGCTGCTAGAGTTTTCCAGACATTGAAACTGGAAAAGGAGCCTCTTAATCACTGCAAGGTGATGGTGGAGGGCTCAGAAACCTCAGACTGAAGCCAGCCGCTCTCTTGGTCCTGCTGAGAGTGGGCAGGACCTGCCAGCTCACACCTCACAGAGTGTGCTGGGAGAACCAGGTGGTTAGGGGCTCAGGAACTGTTAGCCAAACTGTAGCTACCCAGACATAGTGAAAGAGTATGAATAACCAAGGCAGCAAGGGTGGAAATTGTTCCTTTTATTTCACTTTGAGTCCTTTATCACAATTTGTAAACTGTTTGTTGATAAAAGAAAGTCTGTAACAGCCAACAGCCCCACTATCTGAACTCCAGCATCTCCATCAGAGCATCCGCTGTCCCCACTGGAAACTTCTCCAGTGGCTGAAGGAGTGGGGTTTTGCTTTTAGTCAGTTCCGTGAGACGGGTGCTGGTACCACTGCACCAGTGCACTCAGCCCTGGCCTAGTTTTAACAGCAGACAGCTCTGTGACGTCTACAGCCAATCTGTGCCTCTGTGCCTTTTTTTTTTTTTTTTTTTTTTTTTTTTCTTTCCTTTTTTTTTTTTTTTTTTTAAATGTGTATTCACAGAATACATCAAATGCGTCAACATAATTACAACAAGCCCCTGTGTGCAGAAGTGATAAATTTCCTGTTCTGGATGTTTACTTAATGGTTCCCAAGGAGCCTGCCTTGTGTTGGATAATGCTTAGATTATCTTTTTTTCCTATATACTACAACATGAAATGTTCAGAAGACTGAACAAAGCAGGGAAAGAGCATGCCATCAAGGAGAAGAATTAAAATCAGTTTTGGTAATGAGATCAAGAAAGGAAAATCTCTCTCAAACGACAGGCTGGAGGCTGCAACCTCAGTGTCTTTGATTATATTGAGGATCTTCTCCCTTCCCTTGGGATTTTAAGCAAAAAGAGCTGATCTCCAAGAGTGGCTTGCAAGTCATGTCGTCTGCAACATGGTGTTTTGCATTACAAGGGAGCTAACTGGAGCAGGTCAGACTATAAACTAAGATGAAAAGAAGAGAAAAAGGTTCCCGAAGTTAAGACCTGCAGGTAATTTTTGAGCCTGCTCCTTCTTTGTAGTGGATCCGATGAGGAAATATTTGTTCTTTTCTGCTTCTTTTTTTTTCCTGACTGAACTCTTCACAGTCACAACAGCTTCACGCTTACAGAAACTGAATGTTGTGCCATTCCCAATGTACCTGCTGTATTTTTCATTTTTACTTCTATTAGCCTGGTTTCCTAAGGAAATGAAGTTTGCATGATCACGCTGTCTGTCTGCATGTAATTAGGTTTCCAACCTGCTGGCCAATCTTGGCTGAATTTGAAAGGGAGTATAAGTCTCAAAGGTAATTGAGTTTCTATGCATTTCATGAAAAGTGGCTGAGTGGATAGCAGTGGCTGGGCAGTGGCTGGATATAATGATGGACCTGGAAAGAGGGGGGAAGGTAAATTTTTTGTGTTTGGCTGGGGGAGAAGAGAGCCCAGTACTGCCCAGTTGTCCACTAGTTGATAATAAAACAGTTTTCATTAGTTCTTCTCTCTAGCTCTCCAGATATCTTGTGTTTATCAGGAATATTTATATGTTGTTATTTCAAGAAGTATCTTCATGGAAGTAGTCTTTTATCATCTTTTGGTTATAAATGCCAGGGTGCTTTCTCGGTGATTGTGTGCTTTGCTTTTTTAATGGAAAGACAACTAAATGAGTTTCCACTTCTCTGTGTTGAGGTACTGCACCTTTGAGAGTCTTGAGTCTTCCTGTATGCTATCAAGAAAATGTCGGTGTCCTTTGTGCTGCCAATGACTCTAACATAAGTATAAACTTTTCAGAATGGGAGGGGAAAAAATAATGGTTGTCATTTCAGCATCAAAATTTAATCAATAAGATTTAATCCTTACTCTGCTGGGGCCTATATCTGAGTTCATTGTAGTGACATAAATGAACAGTTTTATTTACATAAAAAAACACTCCTATTTTTACGAAAGAATAACTTTAAAACAGTGGCATGTTTTTATATTCACTCCCTCATGAGATTTGCCCTTGCTGAAGCGCTGAGGGATTTGTAGAGACTGAGTGCTAATGCATGGCAGGCCTCTAACAGAGCCCTTGTTTATTTTTTGTGTGGAAAGTGAGCCCTTTTGTCTATTCTATTAGTGGGAGAGGTCACATGGTAAATAGGTGAAATTTATGTGTCTGCTGGATGCCTTGTTGCAACTCTGAGCTATAGTAAACCCATAATTTAGAAGACAACATGACATATTGCACCTTCCTCTTCCATGTCTCCACTACACCCCATGTCATGCATATGAATGAGAAGTGCTCTCTGAGATGCTGACTCTGCTCTTTCAGTCGATACATAATTCCAGATATTTAGAGGGGAAACAACTATGCCTTGAATACACAAGTGCTGTGTGACAGGACGTTCTCTTCCATTTCCCTATACGGAACAGGAGTTTGATGGATGCTGGATAAAACTAACATGGCTTGGGGATGAAGCTGTTTTAAATGAACATGGTTGGTGGATTAGCACTTAGTTTAGTCCTTGCAGCATGCTTCATGGGAATGTTACTTTAGACTGTTGGTTTCACATCGATGGGTGCATTTTTGCCCACCAAGCTCCACCACACTGCTCTCTCACACTCCCTCCTCAAAAGAACAAGGGGATAAAACAGAAAGAAAAAAGGCGCAAGGGCTGAGGTAAGGAGAACGCTCACCAATTATCATCATGGGTGAAACAAACTCAGCATAGGGAGACTAATGTAATTCAGTGCCTATTGCCAACAGACTTGCCATCCACCATCATTAAATTCCTTTTGTGGTTTGCTAACTTAGCTTTAGCCTGGTTAGTCAGTGTACAATATGTTTTGGAAAGAGTATTAGTTTTTTTTTTCCTAAAACTGTTGTTGTTGTTGAGAGTGATGTGTTGGACTTTCTTGGTAGAATGAAGGAAAATAAAAAACATCTCAGCAGAAGGATCGGCTGAGGGATCTAAGATGAGGAGGTCAAGCCATGCTGTAGCTGAGTTTAATGACTTACCTCTGACAAGGCAGACAAACAGCGTATGCAGATGTGTTCTGCCTAGCTCAACTTTGAACTAAATCATTTTTTCTTTTGAAAATCTCATCCTAAAAGAAAATAGTGGGAGTCTGGGGAGGAGCAGAAGAAACCTCTAGGTAACCTGAAACTCTTTCAGATTGTGTGAGACTGAGAAAGGACCAAGGCATCTGAAGGTATCTGGAACACTTTTAGTTTGACTTTTTTTCAGCCAGGCCAAGACACTTGTCTCCCAAGTCGATAAATCCCTCTATTCATACGCAGTTCAAATTGAAGAAATATTTATCACTGGAGCTGAAATCTTGCAGTAGGTCTTGCATATTATTTTAAATAGAGTTTCAAAAGAC
>VXAV01013312.1:125272-141239 GCA_013399715.1 Alectura lathami | reverse complement strand
ATTTTAAATAGAGTTTCAAAAGACAGAAAAGGGCATCAGGAAAGACCCACATGACTGGATAGCCATAATTCCTGGCAGAAATGTCTCATTGTACTGTACTGTACCTTGTACTGTACTCGTGCATTTTTTCCCTTTTTTCTAGGGGTCAAACTACATGGAATAAAGGACCAAAAGGTAAGAACAATGAATTTGTTAGTTCTTGTTAGTACCAATGCTGGTGTTAATTTAGCTTCCTGCTTGCTATGACGGCTTGTGTGATTTAATTCTCAAGTATTATGAGAGGGCATCTAGAAACAAATGCTTTCCAGCTCTGTGTGTGGGACTATGCAATGGCACATACCAAATCTGAAACTCATTCTCTCATAAAGAACTGCATGATATTCAATATATTTCAAGTCAGAGGAACTGCTGATGCCACTGAAAGCATTTGCCCAGGATGCAGTGATAGGGTGCTAAAACCTCAGTAAAGTCGCATTCTCTGTGTTGTGGACTGTGATCGGATAAATCTGGGCAGCTGAGGAATGTGGCTGGAAATGCAGAAGGCAATTCTGCAAAATAACAGTGGTTGTAAGTGGAAGGAAATGACTTGGTTATGAGCTATGCTCTTCCTGCTGTTTCCCTTGTGCAAAAAGGGAGTTTATTTGTATCAGGAGAGGCTGTCAGTGAAGCACCAGCATTGCATCAGAGAAATGAGGCCCTCTGTTTTCAAATAACCTTTTCATAAGCCTCACTGCACCTGTGTTCTTTTCTGAAAGGGTTTCCCTACTCTAATTCCCAGTTCCAATTTAAAGATTTGTGTACAGCCTTCACTTCTAGGCTTGGGGACTTCTGAAGCAAGGTACTGACACACATTATTCTTGCCTTTGGAGATGACAGATAACTCCTTGTTTGAAAGCTAGAACTTTGAAAGAGGAATTTGAGAAACAAAGCAAACTTTAAAAAGCCCTTTGCTTTCAGCCCTTCTCCCATGAATGGACATGTTCTCAATTTCCTATACAATTTTCTTCCTAATTTTATGTTCCAACAGTAATTTTAGTTAGTGTTTCTGTAGCAGGGTTGTATCGTGAAGACAGTAGCTGAATAGTATAGTTGGCCTCCCATGAGTCATATTTTCAGTTTTATGAGGAGTAAAATTGTTATTAAAAATTAACTCAAAGTCACCATAGAAATTACAACCAATAGATAAATGCAGTTCCCCACAGGGGAAGAAATGACCATCTCTTGCAGCCCACAAGACTATTAGGTATTGTAAACTGTGGGTAGCTGAAAGGTTTGAACATGTTGGGTTCTTTGTTGTTTTACACAATATCTACAGTACCAGTGATGTATTTACATATGAACTGTGTAAGAATTATGGACGGATGTACTTCTCTAATCCTTATTTTACTGTTGTTTTGAAAACCCATTTCAGCTTGCTACATTAATATGTTGCGCAAAGAGTTATTAATATGTCCGCACATAATTAGGATATTTTGTGAATTTACAAAAAGATAGAAATCCCTTCATGAGTGCTTTACATAATTAAAAGCTATAACCTGTTGGAAAAGAAGGAAGGATTTATTTTCCAATGGACTTAATCCTAGGGTGGTATGACTTTGATTTTTGCTTTTGCTGCAAAAGATAATTTTTAATTCTGTTTTCTCCCTCTTGTTACAGGGTGCTAGAGAAATATTCACTTTTATCTGGTCTTGGCCGAATGACCTTGTAAAAGCTCCAAGAAAGCGCTCTTTTATCAATGTGATTTTTTTCCCTGCCTGTTTGGAACTTCACACCCACTTCATGACTAATCTGCAGAGACTGGTTTCTAGCTGTCATTATTCACGCATATTTGAAGCAACTGATTATGAAATTCCTATTTAATTTTTAATAAGTGAATGTGTCTTTTTTTTCTTCTTCTTCTTATTTTGCCTCATTGTGTAGAATGCAATTACCCTAGTCTTTGGGATCTCAGGAAAAGATGTTAGTGGTTGCAGAAGCTGCAGAAATATCTCTGTTTACTTTCTGCTGTGCCCAGCCAAAAATTTTCAGAGACTTGAACAGGAGAAAATGATAGTGCTTTCTTTGGGGGAAAGGGGTACAAGTGCTGCTGCTTTTGTTTTTTTGGTGTTTTGGGGGTTTTGAGGGACTTTTTACTATCTTATTAAACAGAAGAGACTCAAGGAGAAACAAGTGTAAGTATTGTAGATGGGCTATTTTGAAAATGTTTTTAGAAAAATGCAACGTATGAAAGAAATAAAATTTTAACAATGGAAACTTTAACATTAAACATTATTGAATCTTTTGTGCATCTTTTGTGATATATCAGTTTTTCACTTTTCCTGTTTTACCTTGATAACTCCTGTTACATGAGTGGGGAGAAGTACTACAAGGCTAGCTTTAGGTTCTTACTTTTCTTTTTATGTCTAGTCTAGTGGAATTGAATTTGTATATTTCTGTTTCTGCAAACAGACCTAGATACTTCTAATGAAAAAGAAGGGTCCACGGTACGTTGGATGAGCTGTGCAGACAAGAAGTATCCATTGCATTTACAAGTACATCTCATCCAAAGTTAAAAGTTTCCTGAGCAATATTTTTTCAGTGTACAGGCATGCCTCAGCATTTTCCTATCACCATTGCAAATGGAAATTTCATAATGGGTCACCTGAAGTTTTCTTCTGACCTGGGATGCTGCTGTGTTTTCTTTCTCCTCTGGGATTCTCTGCAGCTGCCCTTGGTTATCTCTGCCTCAGGGAATTACTCTAACTGCTCATACAGCTAGCTAGCTGATCTTAATTCGAAGTGCTGGAGGTTTCACTATTGCTCTTTGGTTTAGCCCCTTTTCAAATGTCTGACACTGCAAAACTTCCTTAGGAAGACTTTTGCAAGCCTGCAGAATGGCACTCTATTGCAAAATGGTACTTCATTCTGCTATTGGACTGCTGT
Organism: Alectura lathami; assembly: GCA_013399715.1. Classification (NCBI taxonomy): domain Eukaryota; kingdom Metazoa; phylum Chordata; class Aves; order Galliformes; family Megapodiidae; genus Alectura; species Alectura lathami. Next base: position 138,317 of record VXAV01013312.1, on the reverse strand, counting down.
TTTGAAAATTAAATTCACATCTCTCTCCAATAACGTACTGTCCCAACATCCTTTGGTAGGTAATCAGGTCTGGGGCTAGACGTGTAGCGTGGGCTATATGTACCTGCATACACATACATTTTAAAGGAAATGTCTTTGCTTTAATCAGATCCTTGTATTGTAGTCTGATTAGACTAATACTTGTCGGTGGTCTTTTTGAAGTTGTGAACATGCAGCCTTTCCACACATGGAGCACCATAACCCTAACCCTCACTGAGAAAGGCTGGTGGAAGGGGAAATCACCCCGGTCGCTGAGAGGTTAAAATTCAGTGTGATTATGTTGCTGTGTTTCTATTTCCAAAGAGAAAGAAGAACTTTTTACTAACCTGCTACTTTCACATTCAGGAACAGTGATGGCAAATCACCTTGGGTAACCTCTTCCATTAAGCTTGTCTACTTTCTTTTGGCTGTCTTTAAAGATGAAACTGGATCACAATCTTCAAAGTGCTTCCTCTTATCCAGCATTTCAATCTCTTATTTGAAATGCTCTCTACAACGTTGAACTATTATTTCAGACATTAACTATTCCAGCCCTTTTAATGGCAAAGTATCTGAATTTTCCATCTTCTATCTTTCTGAACAGAACAAACAAATCTATATGAAGAGTGAAATGTCTTTGAAAGCCATGGCCTGAAATGGAGATGATAAGAAGTCACATTTATTCACAAATTGATGTTAACAGGATGTCTGGAAACTGCTATTCTTGTTCTGTTGGAAGGCTTCCAGTATCTCAGAATTACCACCTCCCCACACATATATATCCTAGCAAAACTAAAGCTTGAAAGTAAAAGGGTGGTCTGACATCTTTTTAAAGGAGTTATAATGAAATGAAAGACTCTGGACTGGGAAAATGGCATCATGTCAGACAAGAGTTAGGAAGTAATAGTTGGGTGTGTTTGCTATCAACCTGTCAGAGTAAACCTCTCTGTCAGAGTAAAGGTTTTCAAATGAAAATGCTAGGTTCCCCTAGTTACAAAATACACTGACAAAATTAATTATCTATTATACAGTGACATGAAAATTAATGTTATTAGTCTATAGCAGCTAATGGAAGTTAGTTTTTTCCTTTTGAAAATTATTGTTGCCTGAATATAATCTGCAGTGATGATCCTGGTGTTGTTTCAGAAACCAGCCTTCCAAGGCGTGTGGTTAGAAAGGAAATGCCTGCTTTTTCTATGCTGAGACAGTTCACTGGAACAAAATGATTAACTGTTTCAATCATCTGTTCTGAAATCCAATACAAGCTGAGAGCAAGATTCCTATATTTAGATTTTATGGTCCATCTAAAGCAGAAACTACCTTCATATGAAGAAATGCAATGATTATTTAAGGACTTGGAAGACCGATTCTCCATTTACGTGCCTAAAAGTTGTTCCAATGTTTTAACCGTCCATGCTGGTAAAAATATCCACCTGACTCCTAGCTGAAACTTGCCAAGTTTCAAGTTTTCGTTACTGAATTTTCTTACACAGTTGCCTAATGCATTAAAGAGTTTTCTGTTGCTGAGACTCTTATTTTTACAGTGTGCACAGCATTAGGACAACTTCATTCAACCTTCAGTCCTTGCTCAATGTTTTTTCTAGGATTCACTATGTGTATCTTCTTTTCTACCTTGGAGCTGAAGCAGAATATTATTATATATTAGAAAGCGAATGAATCCATAGATTACATCTTATGATACTCCTTGGGGAAAGGCTGAGAGAGCTTGGATTGTCCAGGCTGAAGAGAAAATCCAGAGGAATCTTAGCAATGTATATAAATATTGGAAAAAGGAGAGTAAAGGAGAAGGAGGAAAGCTCTTCTCAGTGTGCACAATGACAGGACAAGGAGTAATGGACACAAGTTAACATACTGAAAATTCTGTCTAAACACACACAAAAAAAAAAAATCAATTTTTTTTACTTGCATGGTGATCAAGCTCTGACATGACTTGTCCAGAGAGGCTGTTGAGTCCCATCCTCAGAGCTATTCAAAACCTAACTGGACAGTCCAGAGCAACCTGCTTTAGGTAACTCTGCTCTGAACAGGGGAAGGGTTGAACTAGACGAGCTCCAGAGGTGCATGCCAACCTCACCTCTCCTTTGACTCTGTGATCTTTTAATTTGTCCATAGCTATTTTCATCTTCTGCATTCATTCCTTTCTTTCCTCAGTCCTCATTTTCCACTTGCAACTCATGATCCAAGAAGGAGCTGTGTAATCCTGCAGAGATAAAAAAAAAAAAAAACATTCCCCAATTCATTTTAACTGCTACCAACACTGTTTCATTTTTCTATCTTGTTTAGAATAATTCTGCACTTTTAAAATTCCTTCTTGTTTTCTGTCTCTGTTATTCCACAGAAGTCATTTGGATCAATGTCTCAGATTTCTTCTGGGCTAAATCTTGGACTTGACTCTTTTTCTTCAGTCTCCTTTCTTGTCAGGAACTGGCAGTTCTGTCCAAGAAGTTCTCCTCCAGCTCTCTGGCTACTCTCTGGGGCACTTCTAGGTAGCTCTGCAAGACCCTGAATGCCAGCTTTCGTGCATCAGAGATCTGAAGTACTCATTTCCATCCCTCACCTGTGGAGGAGGACTCAAGAGCCTCACATTACCTAGAATAAATGATTTTCCTTATCGTGGTCTTACGCAAGTCACCTCAGCAATCATGGGGAAGAGCTCCATGGATGCTGGCAATGGGAGAGCTTCACTGTGGCTGGGGCTGTGTAGCAATGTAAGCATGAAGATGAGAGAAAATTCACTAGAGCTTCTACAGTCCCTCATTAAAAGCTTTCCATATTTCATATCCATTCTAGGGATCTCATCTGAAATCTCTCCAGCCTGTTCTCATTAAAAAATGTTTTGCTTTGTTTTTTTTTTTTTTTTTCTTGCCAACATTAATTCATTTTTTTATTTCACTTACAGCCCACATTCCCACATTCCCTGTTTCTGGCTGTTTGATCTTTACACCTAGCTCTTTAATTAAAAGAAGGTAAGCCCAGATTCTCCTGCAGTCTGGACATCTCTCTAGAAGCTATCTTTATTTCTCATTCATTTAGTGCCAGCCACAGCCTTTACCACACATTTCTCTTGCCACCTTTCCTTCCAGTCCCTGAATTCACCAAACTAAATTTGGATATACAACTGTACCAGAAATGTTCCTTCTGAAAGACCATTCCCATTTAGTATTTTCTTTTAAAATCTCTCCAGTACATTTTTAATTTTCCTACCTATATTTTGAAGTCTGAATAGTCCTTTTTTAATGAGAAAATGATATAGCTTTATATAACTCTGCTATTTTTAAAAGTGCTCATTTTGTCAGACTGGTAATCTCACCAGAAAATGAATCCTATGTATGTTTAATATTTTATCGTTCATTAAACCACATTTTCTGGTATTAATTATACTTCTCACCCTTAATTCTTTATTGAGCACATCCTGTTTTGCCTTCCTGAAATTTTATCTTGCATAAGCATTAAATTGACAGACCTATAGTTACATTTTCAGCACATTATCCTTTTGAAATATTGAAATATTTGTTTCCTGTCTCCTCTGTTCAATCTTTTGGACAGTCATCATATCTCAGAGGACTTACTCAGTATCCTGCTTTGAAAATAGCAGTTTAACAGTCAATACTTCTACAGCCAAGTTGTCCAAGGTTTCTGCTTTACTAAAGGAATAAAAAATATATATTTCCTAACTCTAAATGGGAAACAGCCATCTGTCTGTTTCCCTGGAATATATACTAATTTATTGTATTACCAGAAATGAGGATTTTGCACTTCTGTGTCCCCTTGGTTACTGGGTTTACTATTGAGAAACCCTGTGGGGGTGGCAGAGATTCTTTGCTGGTGCTTGTTGTCTTAGATACTTTGGTCTCTGCATAAAGTAGGGTGTTTCCCTCAAGGAAGGCACCTAGCAGCAGTAGCCCATAAAAATGACCCTGGCCGCTTAACAGGAGACTATATTGGGCTTCCATGGCAAGGTTTTGGCTTCAGGGAGCTACAGGGCTGGCCTCTGTGAGCAGAGCCCAGCAGCTGCCCCAAGTCAGAGCAGAGCCAGCTCCGCAAGGGACCTGCCACTTGCCAGAGTTGAGCTGTGTGCGATGCTGAGTGTGCCTCTGGGGAGAGTGAGAAATGTGAGAGAAACAGCCCTGCAGGCACCAAGGTCAGTCCAGGAGGTGCTCCAGGCGCAGAGCAGAAGCTCCCTGCAGCCCAGGATAGGTCCATGGTGGAGCAGGCTGTCCCCCTGCCGCCCACCGGCACCACACAGAGCAGGTCTCCACGTACAGCCATGGAGGAGCCCATGGTGCAGCAGGGGGATGTGGCCTGGAGGAGGCCTCAGCCCACGGAGAGCCCCCGCAGGAGCAGGTCCCGGGCCAGAGCTGCAGCCCATGGAGAGGAGCCCACAGTGGAGCAGGAGGCCTGGGGGAGCTGCTGCCCATGACGGTAACTGGTGAGTGATCTCTTGATCTTGAGCCCTATTCTATCATATTTCCCCCTCTGTTCTTTTGAGAAAAGGGGGTGAGAGAGCAACATGGTGGAGCTTAGCTGTCTATCAGTTTGAAACCACCAACAGCACATATTCCAATGCTAACAGTTCCCAAACTCCTGCTGTGTTACAGATGTTCCCAGAGGCCCTGTTTGCACAAGCTGTGGTACATGACTGGTAACCACCTGAGAAGCAGAGCATCTCGTATTTGTACAATATGATTCTAACAACAGATAAGTTTTTAGCAGCAACCCTCCATATTTGCTCTACCAAGGAAAAGGTTAGGCTCCGGTTTACAAAGGTAAAAACAAAGTTATAATGAGAAAAATAGCAAATACAGTCTTAGTGTATCCCTAACATCAAAGCTGTCTTGTAGTTGTCACTTCAGAGCTTTGAGTAACACTATAGCCAAGCAGCCAAGAGAAAAAAGAGTCATCTCTATTCTTCGTTACCATCCACTCCATTACAGCCAAAAGTTTTTTGATTCGTTCAATTACACTTTTTCAATGGGAAAACAACAACAACAACAACAACAACAACAAACACAAACATCCACCTTGAGAATCTGCAATTTTCTCCTTAATGTAGTGTGCTTTATGCTATTTCAGTTTTACTCAGCTCTGGGGACAAACTCTATTGCTATTGACTCTCTCTTTCTCTCTCTCTCTTTTTAAAAAAAAATATGTAAAAGGCTTGTATCTTAATTCATATTTGATTTGTTGATCTGCTCAGCAAAGCAGATTTCAACCTTCAGTCCTAGGAAATGCACTTCTTCTCCTTATTCACATACCTGTTCCAGCCCCATTATATAAATCAAGAAGGCTTGGTACATTGCACTAATCTGGATCTTTTACAGGGAGTTGAAGTAAACAGATTACAGCTGACAAGACGTAATACGTCAGGAAATTTCTTAGGTAAATTTCACCTATATTGCCAAATTTCTTTTTACTCTGAATAAAATGGAGAAAAAGAACCCTCTTTTTTTCATTTCCTTCAGAGAGAAGGAAGGGTTGAAGTATAACAACTTGATAGGCTGGAGAATTTGAGGGGTTAGCCTTTATTTTACATGACTTTTCAGAAGTGCTACAGCACCTTGTCACACTGAATCAATTCTGATGAATTCTCTGTTCTCTTGAACTTTTATGCTTTCTGTATGTGAGATCAAAACTCAAGTGCCAATTACTTTACTCTTTAAATCAATGTCTCTCTTGACTCTCCTTTATAAAAAGAGTGTATGAAGCTGTGATTCATTCTGCTTTCTTTGGTTTATCTGGGAGAATGCATTGCTAGCTTTTTGTACCCTGGCAATTGTCTTCAGGCAGAATGTAATGGGAAATACTGCAATTGAAGTAGATTAAACAGGTAGGGAACAAACTCAACCATAATGATAAAGGAATCAAATAAATAATAAATAAATAGATTAGATAAATAGATTACAAGTAATTTGTTTTATTTGCCTTACAAGTTGCGACTCCTGTTGACTTCAAGTAGGATAGCCAGCTACCTGGGGCTTCTGAGCTCTCTGATACCACAAAATAGACATGCAAAAACAACATCTTTCAAGATTTTGGAGTGGGTGTATGGACACATGAATAAGTACTAAAAACATGCCACTGTGTCAGCATTTTGCAAAATTGATTCATAGGGGAAATCTTGCTTGCTTGTTCAAATTAAATTTTCAGTTTAACATGGGTAACATGACTCTTTATAGCAACCTTTTAATGTTGTGAGGCAGAATAAACTAAAGAGGCAGGTGGAACACAGGCATGGAATCGGTACTAACTGACCCCATATTAGGTTGGTAGTTTGCAGATGGAGAGGAAAAGCAAACACAAGACAGTCCAACAGAAGCAATTTATTTTATGTCCTGAAGAGCATCTTTACTGAGGGAAGGACATGGTTTCCTGAACGTCAACTGTCTAATGAGCACATCTGTGGAGCCCTCTGGTAGGAGACCTTTGATAAACAAGGTTGATCAGGCTCTGAGGATGTCTGTCTTTCTTTGCCCCTATGGAGAGAACTCAAATGATCGCCATTATGTTTCAAATGTGCGGTTGATATGAATACCAAATATAAGAGACTAAGCACCAAGACAAGTGATTTACTTGCACCATATTCCCATGGTAGCAACTATATGGGCAGTCCTGGGGCCTTTTTAAAAATTTACTTTCTCAAATAAGTACGAGGGTTTTCCACAAAGTTACTGTGCCTACCCTCCTTGCTCCACTGTACCAGTTATCACAAATCGGCCTTCAAGGCAAATACAAGGATCACAGTTTAATGTGGATCATTGATATCACTTAGCACAGCATCCTGCAAGCAGTTGAAATGAAATGTTGATATTTGTGGCAGTGTAAGCTCAAGGGTTGTTAAAGGGTCAGCTGAGATTTGAAGCCTGTTGTGTCGGCACACAATGCTGTGCATCACTGTTCATTAGAGACCCGAGAACATTTTGTTTGAACAGATGAGGCAAAGGGTAAGGGAAAAAGGTGTTTAATACATGAATGCAATGATCGCTAGCAAACAACAAATTAATTCTCAGATGTGTTTTTTTAATTATTTAATTCTTCAGGACTTAGTTAGAGAGGATTAGCTAAACAGAGGGAATAAGGGAAGGTGAAGGAGATCCTAGAGCGGAAGGAGGGTGGGGCAGACAAGAGCAGGGGAAAGGCACTTCAGCCTGTAGCTGGGCAGATCGTGGAGAGAATATGTGAGCAGGCAGCCAGGTGGTATCTCCCTAGAACTGCTTTCCATTGAGTCCACATGTCTTGAGTGGTAGAAAGAAATTACTCTGTAGACCAAATGCATTAAGAGAAGTGTTCAGGTCATCACGGTTGTGCTGGAGGTGGAGAAGCACCATCCAGCTGTGCAGTGGGATTGCTAGGAGGGAGCTCTGGCTATGCCAAAGTGGCAATTTTCTCTTTCTTCCCTTCTAACAGCCTGCAGAAGTGCCCCTGACATTGACGGGCTCTCATTCACATCTCAGCTACTAGACATGTAGGTAGGGTCACACCTGGAGAAATGATGAGCGTGGACTTTATCATCACTGAAAATGCTTTTTATCCCCGAGCCACCCTTTTTCACTCCAGGCTGCTGTTTGTCAGACATCTGTTTGAAGGAGATGATGACAGCCATAAATACCTACTGCCAGTACTGAGGTTTGTATCACTTGGTACACTATTTCATCCTAAAGGTGATATAGACCACACAGAGGTCTAAGATACCTTGAATCTGACAGCATTTTAAATAAATATATATTGTCAGATCATCACAAGGGGTAAATCAGCATAGCCTCAGTGAAATTGGTTCCTTTATACTGCACATGAACTACATATCTCAATGTGAGCAACCCTGAGCAGCTTGGTCTTGTACACTGCAAAGGGGATATGCAGCTAGCTCTGGGTGGACTGAAGGGGATTACAGCCACCCCAAAGGCAGATTGGGCTAGCAACAGACTCAATTCAGGGAATCCTTTTGGGAAGCTGCAGCCTGCAGCTACTCCATCTCCTTGCACCTCCTAAATACACCAACAGTGCATCCACTGTGAGTGCCAGAGCCAAGGCTCTGGTCATGCACACCACTAAAGGAGATAATGGGGACGCCTGGCAGGGTGAGTTATAAGCCAAGGCATTGCCTGATCTCAGTTACAGCTGAAGCCCGCAGAGGAAGGCAGAACCCACTTGCTGTGTTTAACTGCAGAAGGACATTAACCGCAGAGTTATGAGGCCAAATATTTGGCTGTTACATTCAACCCTTCCACATGTCAGGAAAAAAGGCCAATGGCACTGAATGCTAGTGGCTCCTAGCAGTGAGGAGTTGGACTTTTTCTTGGACATTTCCCTGCTAATGGACCTTTGAAGTGTTTTCCCACCATAAAAAGGTACAGTTCACGTGTCAAAGGTGGTACTCAGTTCCAAACCTCATTCAAAGATGTCCTACAAATATTTTATTCAATGATTTCCCCAAGCTCCCAGCAAATGGTTAATCATGCATTCATCAAAGGCTGCATTCCTCAAGTGTTAAGGGGCCAGTAAAAGTCTGCCATAAACTTTCATAATGAGCTTCTATACTTAGTGTCCATCCATCTCATTTTGTCTGTTACCTGTCCTTGCACGTGTGCGAATCAGACCCAGCCTGCTGCAGGGTGCTCACGTCTGTCTCTTGGAATAGATCACGCTGGTATTTATTAATCCACTTTGTTCAGCTCTGCCATTCAGGTCAGCACTGCAGCATTAGTTGTGTTCTCTCAGTTCTTGCACTTCTTACTGAGTGATGATTACGTCTGTACAGTGGGGACTGGTGAGTCATCAAAGGGTATAAATTCCAGGCTCTGTTTAAATGTTAAAAAGGTGGTAAATGCATGATATATGAACTGCTAAAATTTTCTACAGTTGGAAAAGCAGTGTGCTATAAACAGGATTTATTTTCAATATATATATATATATATTTTTGAGTATTCTGCAGATAAATATCACAAGAGGCTGCAGTCATATTGTGCTGTAATTAAAATGAATGTTTCAACAATGCCTGCCCGGAGGCTGACAATAATGACACTGGAAACAGGTGAGGAAAATAAAATTTAATGAAACTGTACCAGAGTTAAGAGATGTCACAAAACTGACTTTATTCCATATGTGCACAAGTTCCACTTAGAAATATTTAATAGTAAGTATATAACCATTATTATACTCATAAATTAATCTTTGCTAATGGTGAATGGTTCATTACTGGTTACTGAGGATTTAACACCAAGCACACAGCTTGCCAAAACCTTTCAGCTCAGGGACAACAATCATTATCAGAAGATGACAGTGACAAATTAAATCCAAAAGGTCTTTGGATGCAGCTCTGCTTCTGAAGGGCACCTCAAGACAGCTTCTGGTGGAAGCACAGACCTGGGTGCCCCACTGGGCTCCCCCAGAGCACCAGGGAGGCTGTGCCATCAAGTGTGCCTATGGCCTTGGCATTATCTGTTGCCAGCCTGCTCTGCCATTGGGGTGGTTGGAAGGCATCCATATGTCTGAGAACTGAGCAAATCAGGCAGTACCATACGCTTCTGACTCTACTCCTTAAAAAAAAGGAAAAAAAAAAAAAAAAGTTGATTGGCTCTTTGGGGCAGGGATTAGCACCAATTCTTAGTTTGATCTACATCACAAGGACCTGGTTGTCTTTGTTGTGGGTCTCCGTAGGAATGAAGGAGCAGCAGCATACAGAAGCTTAACCTCAGCTGGCACAAGGAGCAGTTTTGTGTTAAAAAGAGAGGCACCAGATGCATGACCAAGGAAACCTGTCTCAAAACATCTTTGTCTTGGAATAAAACAGCCATCTGGGAACAATATCATGAGAGACAGAAAGAAAATGAAAAAAGCAACCAATTTGATTACATATATGATTGGGGTGTAAAACCACCTAGAATAATGAAATAATCAGATGCTTATGTTTTACTGTTTGGATAAAGTGCTTGTAAGTAACAAGTGTTCTTCCAACCTAATAACAGTATGAGAAGGAGATCAGGAAGAAGAATGTTGAATTTATCAAGGAAGTCCTAGAAAGAAACAAAAAAATGAATGTCATAAGAAGGTAAAGGAAAGAGAAAGGAGCTGGTGTAAATAACTAGATTGAAATGAAAATTAGGTGCCTGTCAAGACCTTAATAGCAATAGCTATGAGCAGGACAGCACAGAGCTTTTGCAAACTCTTTTCTGTATCCTTGGGAGATAAAACTTCATTCCAAGGTGCATCTTTGGAAGAGGTCTTGTAAAATGTTTGCACTAAAAGAAGTTCGTCAAAAAAGCCCATATATTTTCATAAGAAATCTTGTTTTACCATAGCATCAATTAGCAGAAGTGCAGTTTTTTCTGAGTTCTATAATACAGTTTAAAACACTATAGAAAGCCTTACAAACTCTTCTATATGACTTTCAGAAAGACAAAAGTCAAAGAAAGGAGAAAGGAAATATCTGGCAGAGATAGAACTAATTTTTATATTGGCAGCAAAGAACTGATACCCAAATACAATATGGAAACCGTATCACTAAACTGGAACAAGGCCACAGAGGGATTTTTCTTTATGGAGGAAACTTAAATGTCCTCATTTGCTTTTAGCAGTTTGACAAAATATGTACCAACTTTATTGCAGAATAATAGGGAACAAGCCACAGAACTTACTGTTTATAATGAATTATGTTGACATGCACAAATCCCAGTCCCATGACAAGAGTTATCCTCAGTTCTTCACTCCATTACAGAAATAAATGCAAAAGGAGAAGGAGATGGAGCTGCTTTGATATTGTTCAGCAAAGCAGCAGTACAGGCGAAGGCAAGAACTGTAAGGCATGAAACAGATAATACACCACCAGGAAAACAAATGACAAATGTCTTATCCTTACCGTGAAACAGAGAAAGGTAAAATAAAAGGACTCACTATTTTGACATGACTCCATTAAGGTGAAAGTCAGCGAAAGAAAATGATGTTTAGCAGCAGCCCTAGATATGCTTTTTCTATAATGAGCCTGGGGAACAGTGCTCCTAACTGATAATTGCTTATTATATACATATTACTCCAGCTGTGCACAATATTCTTATCTCAGCTAAATTCTTTCACAGAATAAAACAAATTGCTTGCCTGACCTGTTACTTGAAGAACTTTTCATCATTGCAGGCATTTTTAGTTTGTTAATACTGAGATTTGTAGTAATTTAAATTTAAATTTTCTGCTTCTTTGAAACCTTAGTTTTCTATCTATTTCTACAGATAAGATTTACCTGCTTCTAAAACCAGGACATGTAGATCTGATATAGTCACCATTGTGTCCTTTTACTGTAGTAAAAAAAAGTATAGTTGTTGGGCAATTAACCTTATCCTAAGATAAGTTTCCGAAGTAGACCAGTTTAAATGCTTTCTGGAGGCCTATATCTCTTCATTGGCTCTGGAAAGAGTCTGCTGTGATTAGCTCACCTTGGAAGTCCACTGCTAGATTGTGAAAGCAGGCAGACTTGGATCCTCTGAAAATCTCAAGACTTTGATAATTCTCTTCAGTTTATGGGTCAATGGAGCATGAGGGATCTGCAACAGAAATGTGGGCAGCACCTAGCATTCCAGGTGCTCCTAGTCCTCTCAGGCCCTCTGCTTTGTCCTTACTGAGACCAAGTGGATGACTCTAAATTGGTCTCTGTAAAAGTCAGGTCAGCCTGTAGGGAACCTATCCTTGTGAAGATCAAGAATCCTGCTCGGGGTTGGTAAAGGAATTTTTTTTCATGCAGTAGGCAATAAAAGACAAGTGAGGATATTGCTTGAGACGTGTGCATTCAAATGCGTGCTTTTGTTAGATCAGTTGGGATACAATAGCCATGTCACACCAGCAAGGAGTTTTGCTCAATAGGATCATATTTGCAGAGCAAAACAGTTGTTGCTGAGGAAGCCAGGCCCACACTATCGGTATTTCAGGAGACCAGACCACAGACTTTGCAGACTGAAGGCCCTTTAGTGTCTGGAGCAAGTTGGCGGCAGTACAGGGGCACCTCCTGTATTTTAGCTTCATCCGGAAAGAACATGCTCCAAAACCATTCTGGAATGTGGGCCCAAGTGTGGTGGATGGCACACACAGGAGGTTTGTTTCAAAAGCACACTGCTCATCTGAATTAAAATACTGATGTAGACCCACCCACAGTTTCAATTCCATTGAAAATCTCAAGATCTTGAAAAAAATGTTCATGCAGAGTCAAAATGAAGAGCCAAAACATTTCCTTCCTTTCCCCTGAATTGCAGTTCAGCAGTATTTTATTTCAGAAACACTGGGAACAATTTGTTCCTTTTATAATCATGAAATGAGCTCCCTGGGTTTACAGGAGCAGAAGAACAAGACTACTCTAACTACAGTGCACAGAGGACCCCTTGGAGCTCATAATGCAGCTTGACTCGGAATGTGGTCGAGACATCAGATAAGTTTCAGGGATAAGTTTCACCACACACAGTAAGACCGCAGCAAGTCCTTTTGAGTTTGTTGAATGAACATTTTTTGACGTGTGGTGAAAATTCTCAAATTAATTATTTAAATGCTAAAGATAAAGTCATCTCTCTAGAAATACAGAAGAGAGCCCAAACAAACAAGACAATTGCCTTAAAAAGCAAGAAGTTTGGGAAGACCTTGTCTGTACTGGGTAAACAACAAAACATTATCTCCTAGAGATTTCCTCCCAGCTGCTGAGGGGCTGCCTGCTTGTGGGGAGACTAATAGATGTCTTGCATATAGGTGTGGGAAGGAGTTACTGCCTCAGTGTCTAGCATTGGAGAAGATGTCATGGATATTTTGTGTGATGCTGCTTTTGAGAAAATGACATTCAAAAAAGTTAAAGTTCAGAGGCTAAAACCCCAACTCAATAGATATAAAATCTGAAAAAAATCAGTATAACAAGCTGAAGGTGTACCCTCTGAACTTGTTGAGGAGATGGGGTGGTGACTAGTTCCCATTCAACAAGCCCTATTGTAAAAAGAAAGTAGATGAGAGCCATCTAGTAAAGCATGAAAAAAGAACCAAGGACTAA
>VXAV01013312.1:113234-125176 GCA_013399715.1 Alectura lathami | reverse complement strand
AAGATCTTTTCCCCTAGTTCAAAACCTGTACCTCTGAGGTAAGTTGTGCTCTCAGGATCATGACTTCTCTGTGTGCTCTTCCTCCAAGGTGCTAGCAGATTTTAGGCTTTTTGCCTGTAAATCACTGTCTCAGAGTGATGCCTATCAGAGTAATGCAGAAGAAGCAAATGACAGGACAAATTAGTAAGCTCTCCATCATTCCAAGTCATTAAGTAAAACTAAATTGCTCTCTAAAAAGATGCATTTCTCACTTCACTGAGGAAAGCAAGTTTGGTCTTAAAATTATAGAAGGTATCAGGCAATGTTAACAAATTTATACATCAGAGCTTTTAAATGTGACAGTGCCAGCTGGGAGGATTTGGGCTGAGTGATAAATTCCCAGTTCAAATTGCAACCTTCTAGTAGAAATCATAACCCCACAAGTTAGAAAATGCACCCCTAATACTACTACAGCTGTTTGATGTTGATGAGGGAGCACATTGCTCAATGTAATCCTATGGCTTTCACTGGCATACAGGAATGCACATGATCCCAGATCCCCTAAATTTAGGAATTATTTCAAAAAACTGTATGAAGAACTTGGTTGTCTTGGCTACATTTCTGAAGGAGTGTTAATGTGGAGGAAATAGTTGCATGAATTGGCAAAGAGCAGATAAATTAAACCCTGCTGTTCTTTGATAGGTGCTCCGTGCCTTCCAAATCCCTGCCTTCCTCAAACACCTGCATGGAGGGAAAATGCTGTAGTGACCCCTAATTCAGGTATTTTAATGCATTCCCTGATACAGATTTATGGACTGGGGATACCTCTCTTTCTCAACAGAAGTTTACACAGCCTAAGCACTATGGGCAATGCAGAAGAAATAATAAAAAACATTAATAAACTCTGCAGACAGATATTCTACTGCTTTCAGCCTGGCTATAAAATACAGCACTCCTGCACTGGTGCTGTATGAACAAGTAACATTAATGTGTGCGATCTGTATCTAAAAATTCATTAGGGCTTGAGTTAGATCTGTGATATTTTCACATCCCAAAGCAAGGCTTAAATACTTGGTAAGACAATTATCATTCCTTTTTTTTCTAAAAAAATTAAAAATTCCTTTCTCTTCTTTTCTTTTTGTGTGTGCTCAGACAGATCCCACCCACTCGCTCATGTGAGTAAAATCCATTGACACAATAAGACTACATTTGAGAAAGCATTGCCTGCCCTGGGACTACTGGTGCAAAGCAAAGCAAATTTGACATCGTTTTAATAATTTTATGACATTACAGCTGCTCTCCTCCATGCCTTTTCTACATCTCCGCAAGCTTGTTGCTCCTTTGCAGCTCGATTATCCTTGCTGGAGAGCTGACTGCCATCTAGTGATCCCTTAACCACCTTATTCCCTATTGTCACTTTACAATATGCTTGTCTTACAGCTCCAATCTTTTAGTTTATAGCCTGCCCTCTTTCTCTTTTTCCCTTGTGTTATGAGCAATATCAATTATAAAGCTTTGAAACACAGCCTACCAATCCCAGCAAAGGACAAACTAAATGTGATATTAAGTCATAATTTTAGTCCACAATTTTTTTTTTTTCTCCTTCTGTATTTTATAGAGGGGATATTGGATTTCTGTTCACTATAACCTTGCTGTCAAATAAAATCCCTCAACAAGGGAGAAGGTTGTTTAAGCTACCAGCAACGAACCATCGACTATGGTTGAATGTATTTAGCACTTTAATATGGCCATCTACCCTGGTACACGCTGTCCATGCTTTTTGGCTCTTTCTCTAAGTGACTTGGTGCAGCTGCCTGTGTGTTGAGGGAGCAGACCGAGCTCAACTGATGCCAAAAAAAAAACCTGCTCGGAGCAAATTCTGATGACTCTATGCTGCAAAAGGACGTATCCCTGCTGCACGGCACCTTAAATGTCAGCAGTCCCCCAGCAGGAACATCCCCCATCAGCAACAAAATGAGGCACTGTATAAAGAAACATAGTCTTTTCCTGAGCTGTTTAGTCATCTAATCCAAATTAGATGCAAACTGTCCTTAATTCATTAACATCTGAGCAAGGCTCAGAGGCGGTAAAGCACTCTCTAACTGCTGAGAATCATGATAATTAATTTCTGAGTCCAATCCAATTAAAAAAGGACTTCAAAGGGACTTTAGGCAGGGAAATCTGAGATGTAAGTTATTTGAAATATGAGGTATTAAACTCCCTCCCCATACAGTCCTAGATATTCCCAAGCAAGTGAAGCTCTTCCTGTCTCTTTGTCTGTATGTCTGTTTGGAAATGGATGGAGGAGGAGAAGGAGGATGACAAATATTTTACAGTGACAGGCAAACAAGGTACTCTCCAGACTGACAGGTAACCAGTCTGCATTAAAAAATAAAAATAAAAATAAAAAATAAAAAAACCACCTTTGAGACTAATGTTGAGCTGGCAGTTTTTCCTATGCATCAGAATAGCAATTGTATTAAAGAGACAGGTGCTCAAAAACACTAGAGAAATCACTGTCATTTATTCAGTGCAGTCAGGGAATCCCAGACACATGTTGATCCTAGGAGAAGAGCTAAAAGCTTAATTTTTCAGAAAGCAGAGAAAGAAGGGAGAGTTTGTCTGAAGACCATAAAGATTTCAGAAAACGCTAATGATAATCAAGGCATTATGAATAAATTTACTACAGGCACAACTGTCACTCACACCCTAGTATTAACCAGCTAAACGTGCAATGCAATGCATTGCAGCCTGGAGCAGCTGCACTGAGCATCCAGGTCAGCTTGATAGGTCTGGGACTGATGAAAACAACATAACTAGCTTTGAAAATGACTCAGGTGAGATCCATAATTTCTTTTCTCTTAGAGCAAACGACTTCCCAGAAGAACTGAAGAAACAGGCAAGGGCAGATACTGGGAAATAATGCACCTAGGAGGCATTTTGCAAATGACCTGCATTCAGTTTCAGCCTCTGCCATTACTCCCTTGACTGACCAAAGGCTACAGCCTCCCTGCTTCAGTTTTCCCATCTGGGAACGGGGATAGTTATGGCAGCCTTGGTAAAGAACCTTGAGGCTTATCAAGGAAAAATACTCTTTGAATGCTGTTTCCTGCATGCGAGCAGACTCCAAGTATGTCTGTAATGAGGATAGTGCCAGGACTGCAGGCTGTGGTCATGTCCTTAGCTCAATTTCAAACCACATTAAAAACTCCTTCCTAAAAGCCAGCTACGTGGGGTGAGCCATACACCTCCTATTTTGGTAGGAGCACCTAGTCTGATGCCAGTATGTCTACAAAAGCTGAAGTCATGTGATTACGCTGTGAATAAGGCACATTCTCATGCTGGGTATTTGCATTGCTCTCAAAAAAAAAGACTTCACACCTAGTAATTTGCTGCTAAGCATGGCAGTGAATAGTAGAGATGTTTCAATCCTGCTGCAGCTGCAGGTGGCTTAACAATAATTAGTCACATTCTTCCCTCTTCACAGAAATCAATTAATTTCCGCACTATGTGTCTGTTTATGTCTTATTGATTAGTGAGCAGCACAGCCTGGAGAAGCCATTCCTGGTCAAGTGAAACCCTCAGTAAACATGCAGGAAAATACAAAGTGCCCAAGGAAAGCAGAAAGCAAAGTAGCCAGGAAGACAGCCTGATGCGTGACCTTGGCCACTTCTAATGGGCTACAGCCAAACTGCAAACCTCGGTGCTGCAAGGAAGGCATGCATAGGGAAGTACGTGCTGCAGGAACCCAAGGGTTATGTTCCCTGGAGCTGGGCTCTCACGCTTGTGAGACTCAGGATTCACCCTGGGTGGAGCAGAAGTGAGACCTGTCACAAGGCAACCTGAGAAAGAGAGTGATGCCAGTGACTTTATGCCAAAAACAAACAAATAACAACAACAAAACACCACCAAGCAACAAAAACAACAACAAAAAAATAAGGAAAAAAAAATGTTGTCCTTCAGAGATGGAACCTGGCTCCGCAGATGTCATTAGTAGCATTGACTTCAGGAGCAGCAATACTTCACCCAACAACAACAGCCAGTGTCAGGGAGGACCATCCAGCTTGCAGACTGGGCTAATTAATGGATTGCTACTCTATAGCTGTCTCTGCCAGCTGGACAGCCAGTGCCTTTTATAGTGTCACAGAAACTAATCATTTGCTGGATAGCTTTAGTAAGTACAATAAAACTCAAGACCCTTTGATTATAAAAAGATAAATCTTTGATGGAATCAAAGGCTATTTTCTGTTTTTCTCGGATAACAAAGTATTTGTTACAAAGTCTTGAAAATGCTGACTCCCACCTGGTCAAGTAAAGGAATTCCCTCCTTCCAAACAATAGCCAATACTCCACTGTGCTGCTGAGAAAGTACCAGGATTAGCATTGTCACATCAGTTGTTTCATGTTTCTTCCAGTGATGACAGAGCAGCTTTCTCCTGTTATAAATGCACATTTTGTAACTCACTTGTCTTACCTGGGCTGTAAAAGTTTTGCCTTGAGATGTTTATTATTTACTCAATACTTAATTGCCACACCAGAACACATTCATAGGAAAGCAAATAACACTTTTATTTTCAATCAGATGGGTCTTTTTTTTTTTCAGAAAGTGAACAAACAAAATATTTCCTGTTATGTTTCAGTTATCCATCGATCCTTGGGCAAAAATAGAGCAAAAGTCAAGAATAATATGGCTGTTGCATACTACACATACAGTTTTATTGTAGAATTGCTTTTGTCCGTTTATGTGTCTGATTAGCTGGCTGGGCAGACAGAAATTAAGTCATAAAGTATAAGTTTCTGTACATGATATTTCATTTCTGGGAGGAATGGGAATGGAAATGCACAGGCTGGGGCCCCCGTACATTCATGTCCCCTGCTATCCAGAAATGAAATGAAATGTCACGTACAGCTGCCCTTGCCCTCTGAAGCTTATTTCTCTATAACTTTTCAGTAAAACACAGTATTAAAAGGAATCCCAAAACTTAAACCAATGTTGCTTTGAACAGCTTCTGTGCAACCCTTTTTGTTATCATAGAGGTTACAGCTCTGTGTTTTCCCTCTCGCAACGTTCCTTTTAAGTCTGCTTGACTACCACACCATCTAACCCAGTACCAAATGGTCATCAGCATGTAATGTCATGATTTAGAAAGTGGTCTGAAATGTTCTCCGTGTGCCAGGAGGGCATGAGCGGTCCTGGTCCTTGCATGTCTTTGAGCAGGTGGCTAACTAACCACAGCATGACTGCACATGATGTGAGAAATCAAATCTATTTTCTGGTCAGCATTTCTGTTTTGTTTTACAAAATTTTCCTTTATTTTTTTTTGGTACAAGAAAAACCAATTAGCAAGGCAGAGTAGAAAGGAAGTAAGTCATTTAAAATATCCTGTAACTTTAAAAAATACGTATTTAAAATGCAGTTTGATAAGTAGCTCATTTATTCTTTTGCAGCCACCTTTGCTTTTTTTTCTGCAGTGAAAGAGAACATTTTCTTTTCATGGCCACTGGGATGCCAGCAGGGGGTTGACTTCAATGAAGGCTACATTTAGCCATAAATTTAGATGTGGTGCCAAACTGTCATGATTAAAGAATTATATTACTTCGGGTCTTACGAGGTGAACAGAAATATTATTAAGAAAAAATGGCATTGCACTGCATAGTGAGATAGAATGTCCTCATATGAATTGTTAGCAGACACTTCGGTCATTTTTTCCTAAGTATAAATTTTTCTTCCTTAATAAGTTCACTGCATTGCTGGTCCATTGCTGGTCTCCTACATGAGGCCAGACCAAGGACTCACGTAGTCCCCAGGGCTCCGTCTCTTCTCATCAGCTGGTGTTGGACAAGATGGGTTGCAAGCTGTCCTGGTGGTTCCTGTGCGAGGGAAGGAGCAGCAGTCCTGATGACAGCTGAGGAGCTGAACCTGCTGATACAAGCGGGACAAGACAGATTTTTTTTTCCTTAGGGTTCATAAAAATAATTGCTAAGCATTTTTAACCTGAAAAGTAGCTTCTCTTCTTTTCAGGAGAATATATATATATGTATATAGATATATATAAACATACAATCAAAAATTGTATTTTTTTTTAAAGAAACAAACAAAAATCCCCAGTCACATTTCAGGAATCTATTGATCCTTCATCAATATGGATTAAAAGTTCAAAATAATGTGAGTTTTACTGCAGAAGGTTATTGTCTGTCAGAGATTCTGACTGGTTGGCTGAGCAGCAGTGTATTATTCCATAAAGAATATGGCTTAATCTTTTCATTGGTTACTATACATTACATTGTATCTAGCATGTATGCACAGTAGACATATGGAGGAGGTTATGTACATTTACGTGTACAGAAATATTATACATGTAATAAACTGTGCTAATATATAACAGAAATGAATATATATATAAATTAGCATATATGTAATAAAAATAACATAAGTATACAAAATATATTTGCATGAAGATATCTGTGCTTATACACGTGTGAGTGTATCTATATATTATGATACTATATATACAATATATTATATATATATATATATCTTTTGAAATGGAGGAAATCAGATGGTGTTGGTGCTATTGTGTGCATCTCATGTTGTCTTGATCATCCTGGATCCATGGTCTGTTTTAATGTCCCCATTATCCTTACTACCATCATTACTCTACCTTTGGATGCCATTGCCCACCCTATGGTGCGATGCAGTAGGACAGTTACCATGGTCAAGGGAGCCTCAGTTTGAGGAATCTCACCTTAGCTTGTTTATCATCAGACAACACAAACATCCAGAAACCGGTCTGGGTATTGAGAAAAAGAAGAAAAACATTAGATTTTTAAAAACTTACATAAACAACTATCAAAGTCTGTCTTCTCCCTTCCCCAGGCTCATGGTCACCTCAGACCATGTCCTTCAGAGTGTCCCTGCTCCGGCAGGGTTGCCCAAGACTTCAGCCCATCAAGGCTGTCTCTGCGCTGGTGTAGCCACTGTTCCTCGTGGGTGTCTGTAGCCTTATTTGTCCTCTCTGTCATATGACAGTTAATTTCTGCACTGTTACCATGTGTCTCAAGGGAGACTGCAGATGATTTCAGCAGGCACACAGTGACTGATCACTTCCCCAACACAGGCTCCTCCGTAGGACAGCCTGCAGCACCTTTTGAAGCTTGAAAAGTACGATGTTTGCAAACTCCACCCATCGCCCCTTCAAAACAGATATCTAAAACTAGATTATAAAGGCTAGCTTGTAACAGCTAACCTTTGTCAGTACAGCTGACCTATGTCAGTAATGACATACAGTCATTACACCAGCCACATGCTTCCCCCAGCCCAGGCCATGTGCCAAACACACATGCTGAGGAACTGTGATGTGTACTTGGCTGTGAAGAGACCTGTACATAGTCTTGTTTCTGTGGTACACAAGAAGTAGGACAATGGCTTATGTTCATGTACAGGGTCAAAGCATAAAGTTTAGATCTTCAGTTGTTCACTAGGCAGGAAACAATGAGGTATTTTCTTTTTTTAGGTTTGCAGCAAACAATCTGAAGTGAACAGAGAGCAGGAATTGATATCACCGACACTGATCCAGCACCAATGAGGAGTGGAAAGGGTGCTGGAGACATCAGTAAGAGAACAAGTGTAGAAAGTGTTGCCCACGGGCTGTGGCTTGGCTGCTACGTGTGAAGACATGGGCCAGTAGACCTCACCAGGGTCTGCTGAAGGCTGGTACGGCCCCAGGCCTGTCTATAAAGCTGAAGGAAATCAGGCAGAACATAGTACTGCGACTGGCTGGAGGGGATGGTTTGATTCACACTGCACATGGCGTGGTGATGTGGGAAAGAGGAATCAATGCTTTAAGTAGCATACACTCTGTTCTAGCAGGTTTTTTTTTTTTTTTTCATCTGTAGGCTAAGCTCCTACATCACTTCCCTTGCCATGGCTCCCAAAACTTCTTGATAGAGTCTTCAGCGAGTCAGCAAATCCACCACAATATTATATTCTGTTTGTGAGATGAAATGAGTTTCTTGCCTGCAAATGCCAGACTCCTGAGCTACTGCTGCAGGGTGAGGCAGGTTCCTTAAGGAATTAAGGAAAAGGGAAAGATAAAGTGCTGACATTTTTGAAGGCACAGGGTAGAAATCTACACTGTGCACAAGCCAGCTGCCCAACAGAAGGAGAAGGTAACAAACAGGGCTTTTCAGAGCTTTAGCCATTAGTTTGTTTTTAAAGTTTTCTTGATGAAAATGCTCCTTTCTGATCATAGTCCTATGTGATTATGCTCCCAATAGTTCCCACAACTCAACAGATAACAGGTGTGATCTCTGCTGTTTCCTGCTTCTCACTTCAGGGGAAAGTTGGAGGTGATATAATGAGACTGCCATGTGCTCTTGATGTTCCTCTCTATACTATGTATACTCCTTTCACAATTCCCCACACACTGTCAAGTTGTAATTCATGCCATATACTTCTGGCTTGTTTCAGTACCTATCTCATGCCAGCAAGAGCAACTACTTGGACACCTTAAACAATCAATGCCCTTGCATGTGTATACCCAGCCTATCCTTTACATGATTATAATGTATTTTGCCATTATATCATTGAAATCTTACCAGTCCTGGGTAAGGGTGGTTTCTCTGCCTTCACCCTGCACCATGCCTGATTTGACTGCCTCGGTTCTGCCCTCTGTTGTGAGCAAAGAAACTTATATTTTGAGATACCTTTTCCCATTTATTGTTCGTGTCCTGAGAAGTCATCAGCCCATGAAGTCTTAATGAACTGGATATTAGGGGCATTTGGCAACACCTTCTTCATTATCTTTCCTGATGGCTAGTGATCAAACCATCCATCTTATGCCTGAAAGTGTCACATTGGCATCATTCTGTTCCAAGGAGCAGAGACAACAATTTCTTTTTTTTTTTTTTTCCTTCTCTCTCTCTCTCTTTTTTTCTTTTTTCTCTGAATAAATCTTTTGCTTGTGTCCCCTGGCCTTCTTTTGGCAAATGTTCTGTTCGATGGCTTGCATCACTGATGTTCTCTTTTAGAGTCTCAGACTTTAGCTGTAGCTGCTCCACAGAGCCGTAACGCTGCAGAAGTGATGTTGACTTGGAACTTCCTTCAATCTTACAGATGCTATTCCCTCAGTCTTTCCCCACTCATTACGTGGTTACTGTATTAATAGCTCTTGGCCTTCTGACACGATGTGTTCATCCATGGATGACAAACCTTTCAGATATTGGCAGCAAATTTAGCTTAAAAAGCACCCCAACTCTCTCATTACTGATGATGCCAAGACTAATCTCTGTCAGTGTCAAAGTTGGCAACAGGGCCAAGGACTTATCATTGCTTTCCTAATTTGAATTTTAGATCTGTTCTCTGCCTTTCAATCCAATCTTGTCTATTTAGTCCTCTTCCCCTGATACTTAACTGTATGCTAAGGAATCTTATTCTGAGCTCTGAATCAAGACAGGGAGACCTATTCTCTCTTGAAATCCTGACCTTAGGAGGGTTAAATTTCTTCTTTTCAGGCTGAAACTGATGGTGTGGTGAACGTGCTTTCTGCTCCCTGCAGAGAGAAAACAGACCGTTTACATTACCCGCTGTCAGGACGTGTCTCATCTGTGACTATACAGTGGGTTCATATGTGTGTGCAGAAAACTGTAGACTGACAGCAGAATGAACCTGTAGACAACACATGCCTGAGAATTACCTGTGTTGTAGATAAATGACCTTTCTTATTTTTCACTCTGTGCTAGAGTTTTTCACTGTTATTTCCTGCCTATGTTGCAATAATTGTGTGAAAATTAATCGGTAAATGTTTGCAAAATACTACAGGCATAAAACTACTAGATAAGTGCTAAGTATTATTTTAATTAGAATTAATAGCAATAACAGAACTAGATTGAAAGCCTTTGCATGACCATAATACTTGTTTTCAGATGGAGACCTTAAACTGACCTGCATATTTAGCAAGTTACAGCTACACAGTGTAGATAATTAAAAATAAATTACTATCAGGGCTCTAAAAGTAATTGAAAATCATGTTAATAAATTCAGAAGGGGAAGAAAAAAGAGCCCAGTGCAAAAAAACCAAACCAGCTCAGCCAGCCATCCCAGGAATTTCTGAACAAATGCAGAGCATTGAAGCCTACAGGATATAGAACAAACCCATAAATCTCCAAACACCACTGGCAACTAATTTTGCTTGCCTAAATACCTGGCCTCTTGAGAAATGGAGCATAATCAAACATGGCCAGGTGTATCTAGCAGGAAGCAAGATGTAACCACCCCTTGAGACAAAATAGAGAGCAAAATATGATGACAGCAGTCAGCAGGTAGATCAGGTCATGCTCTATTTGGGTTAACTGCTGTTGGAAGCTAAAAAGGTCCTTAACCATGATCTGATTCACAGAATCAAAAGTGCTCAGATGGCAGATTGTAACAACTCCCACATGCTGTAGACAAAGCCAATGGCTTGAATCCACCCCCTCTCCAGCTCGAGATAGGACCCTCCATCCCAAAAGTCCAAATTTTACCATCTGAGCTTAAAACAGGTGTAGCTGGCAAAGGATGGAGTAAATAAGTGGACAATGAGGTGGACTGAAAACTGTCTGAACAGCCAGTCCCAGAGGATTGCCAACAGTGGCATGAAGAACGACTGGACGCTGGTAACTACTGGTGTGTGCAAGGAGTCAGTACAGGGGCCACTAGTGATCAACATCTTCATTAATGGCCTGGAAAATGGGACAAAAAGTGCACCTCCAGCAAGTTTGCATATGGTACAGAACTAAGGAGTAGTTGTTGATACACTGGATGTCTTGCTACTATCCAAATGGACCTCAACAGGCTGGAGAAATGGGCTGGCAGGAACCTCGTTGTGTTCAACAGGAGGAAACACCGGGTCCTGCCCCTGGAGAGGAACAGCCCCTGGCACCAGCACAGGCAGGGAGCCAATTGGCTGCAAAATAATTCTGCAAAGGAGGACTTTATTAACAGCAAGCTGACCGTGAGCTAGCAATGTGTCCTCACAGCCAGAAAGTCCAACAGCTTCCTGGGCTGTGTGAGGAAGAGCACTGGCAGCAGGTTGAGGGAGGTGAACCTTCCTCTCTGCCCAGAGCTGATGAGACCACAGCTGGAGTGCTGTGTCCAGTTCTGGGCTCCTGGCTACAAGACAGATTTGGACACTCACAGAGAGTGAGTCCAGCAGAGTCACAAAGATGGTGAAGGGACTGGAGCACTTCTCCTGTGAGAGGCTGACAGAGCTGGGACAGTTCAGCCTCAGAAGGCTGAGGAGGATCTTATCCACGTGCATAAATACCTGATGGTGGAAGCAAAGAAGATGGAGCCGGGCTTATTTTTGTTTGTCAGACAATGGGCACAGAGACAGCCACGCTCCCAAGGTATGCTCTACATATACTGCTAAAGGTGGATGCTCAGCTAGAGTGGTAGAGCAGGCGTTCTGCCTCTGAAGAGCCTGGATTCAGGACACAATTTCAAAGAGGACAGCAAGTTATCAGGACTAGTATGACATAGCATTATGTCATTCAAAATCTTGGTGCTACCAAATGCCCTTAGGAGAATCTCTCAAAATCAGTAGGAACCACACCAAACAGGAAAAAGGAATAAGGAAGAATAAGAGTTAAAATCTGTCACATTTTCTTCAGATATTTAATAGCTTACTTGAGTCAAAGAGTCTTCCTAGTTCTCAAGTTAGGGTAGGAAGTAGGAAAGTAACTCTGTTAACAGCCTAGGCACTACCTGCCTTGCAGAAACAGGGTCACTCTATTGTCACTGGGTTAAGACCCTGAGAGAGGTGTGCAGATTTTGTCAGAAGAGAAGCTTGAAGAAAGAGGCAATCCTGTATGGGAAGGAACAGATGTCATACATAAGAGAAGGCATGGGTCAAGAAGAGGTAGAACTTAGACTGAAAGAAAAATCAGAAAAATCAATGCACAGCTGTGCCAAGAAAAAAAAAAAA
>VXAV01013312.1:83944-102225 GCA_013399715.1 Alectura lathami | reverse complement strand
TTTTTTTTTTTTTTTTTTTTTTCATTCTGGTTTAGAGAAGCATAAAACCATTGTGACTGCTTTCCAGATACTTAAGAGACATGTTCTGTTTCCATAAAATGGAGGAGTTTGCAGCTCCTTACACATTGTAAGAGAGGACTCATGCCAGAGCTACATGTTGTTAATATATTTTCCTTGGGGAGTAAATGAACTGTGAAGACCACTGCAGTTTTTAGCATTACACTTCTCTAAGGACACATCTGATCTTGACTTCATCAGAGGTTGATCACAATCAGGTTCTAATGTGTGGCTGACATGGAGTTAGCTTGCATCATCCTGGATGCCAGGGGGCACATTCTCCCTGCCTATGTAGTTAATTATATTCTAGCTCTGCTGAATAATGCCTACATCATAATAATTTTTTTTCACTCTATATTAAAAATCAACAGCACTGAAAAAATAAAACTTGGCCATATGCTCTCCTTGCCTATGGAGCATTTTGGCTGCTAAAAATAATATGTTGTAGCTTGGGAAAGCTGAATCCTTCATATTATTGCAGCCAGACTGTCTAGACTGCCTAATAAGATGGAGGTTGTTCTGGGATGGCCTCATATTCTTTTTAATATTGACTATTTGTTTCAGTGATTGCTTTGTTGGTAGGTATTGCCAATGCTATTCTCATTTCAGGTTGAGGGGGTTTTCTGAGGGATGAAAAAGAGTGTAGATTTCCCTTCTGGAATAATTGCTGTGTAAATATTAGCCTTCTAGGTTCAGGTAAGCTCGAATATGAAAAAGTTTTGAACACTTTCTGCCTAAAAAGAAGAATAGGATGCCAGCTCTAAGCAGCGACATCAAGAATGACAAGAGTTTGTTTAATATTCAGGGCTTTGACTTGTCTTGTCCTCCTTTTACACAGGTCAATGTGAATTCCATGCATTGAGGCTTTCAAGGATCAGGTCTGCAGTTAGTAGAGCACTAAAAAGCCAGTGCTCATTTTAAAAATGTCACTGCATATGTCGTCGTCAACACAATAATTCGGCACTACTTAGGCCACTGTTTTTCTCTTGACTTCACGCTAAATGTCACGTTGTTCCTGAAGAGCAACTGCCCTCTCAGGTGATGTCTGGCCTTCATTCTGTGAGGGATAAAGTACTGTGAGCCTCTGAGCAACTGCTCAAGTCCACATCCCATCACGGCAGACCTGCTGCTTCTTTAGCAAAGGTGTCCTTTTTGTGCTGCTTGTACCATGCCAGAAAGGAAGGTGGATCTTTGCGGACTAAGAGACTTGTACAGACAGATTATGTGATCAACAAAAATCTACTATTAGGTGAATCCAGATAGTATTCTGTTCTACATACGGGTTGAAGTCAGTGGTCAGGTACTTGTTTAATTTGCCCTGTAGATATGCCACTGCAACAGGCAATTCCAGTTACCTCCCCTCTTTTTACTCTCCGTTGTCCTCATGTTCTCTTGAAGGTTCTTGTTGTGTTCACCGCAACATTCTCATGCTATTTGAAGGAATTTACTTAGGTTTACATGTACAAGTGAGATTAGGAGCTTGACATGGAATTAAAGCAGAATTTAGCGTCACAACTCTGTTCTCAGATTCCCAAGAAAACAGGCATTTTCCAAGTCACCTTAAACTTTATTTCTGTTTGTGATCTGGTCTGCACTGCCATGATCTCTCCAAGTTAAGCGTAAATACATTTATTCAAAACCATGGTCTGAACTGAAGGAAGACCTGAAGACTACATCTCTTCTCTCCAGTAGTTCAGAGGCAAGAAGAGTCAGACTTCTACGGGAGTCAGATATGTAAGATGGGTTCCTAGGACCTCCTCCCCTTCAGCTTCAGACTGTATCCAAGGATAACATCCTAAGCACCAGTGCAGAGCTGTTCTGTGACAAAAGCGCCCTGTTCTCCACCGGTTGAAGCAAAGTGCTTTGCAAATTATAAAGTAGTTCCACTGGGTCAGAAGGAGTGAGCATAGATCCATAGAAAGAATGGATAGGGAGGGACCTTCAGGACGTGTCTGCTCCATCCACCTAGCCTAAGGAAGGATGTTTCTGCTTGTCTAATTACGCTAATGACTCTCCTGGATAAAGACTGCCATTCCTCACTAGGCAATCTAAGCCAACACTTCTCTGTCCACAGGTTTAGCAGGCTTTTCCTGTTATTCTTGCTTGTGCGTTCCATTATGGGAAGAGGGAACAGATTATCCTCTTCTCTGTGAAAGTGTTTGTGCCCTTTGGCATGCCCTTAATCAGTCTTCTTTTAAGTTAAACAATCCCAAGTCTTTCAGAAGTTCCCAATAGATCATACTTTCAAAATTTCTTTCTTCTAGACTAACTCCAGCTTATCTTTCTGACACCCAGAAATAAGCAGCACTTCATCTGAGCTCTTACAAAAAGTGAAACAAAACAGCATTTCTTGCAGCAAGCTGTTCTAGTGTGTGTAAAACCTGACCCGAAATCTGCCACTTCTACAATGGAAAAATGATGTTGGGTTCAGCTTATGATGCTCTGTGGCAATGCTAGTCCATTGTGTATCAGTTGTTAGAATATTACTTTTGAAGTGATTGAGTCTATCCAACATAACAAGGTTTGTTTTGCATTGCAGAGCAGTCTGAAGTACATTACATGCTTTCTTTTGGGATGAAACTAAACTGAAAGATGTCCCTCAACAGTGCACTTGCTGAGTGTTTTCTGCTAATGATCAGTCTGTCCACAAGACCAGAGTACAGCTAAACTGAAGTAAACCCTCTAAAAGTGAACACAAGAGTCCTGGATCCTCAGCCCTATCTCTTTAGTGTAACTTGCTCCTGTTACACAGCCCTGTGTGCTAATACAGAAGTACCCTGTAACTTTCAAAACCTGTCTGAAAGAAGAGTTCCTTACTGGTTGTACCACTTAGGTACAGCTGATTACTTATAGCTTAATGTCATACGTTGCATTTCTCCACTTTGAATTTTACTTTACATCTGCGTTTCTGAAGTTCTCTTCAAATTCTAGATCTGTCCTTCAATGCCTTTCATGTCCTGTTTGTCTTCAGGACATCTTCAGATTTGATCTTCCGTCATCCAGGTCATTGATTAAAACACTGAGTAGGGAGAGATCCAAGACAGATCCCTCTGGCACCCCACTCAGCACCTCTTTCCATCCTAACAGTGAACTACTGGAAATATTCTCAAAAATTTTCTCCAATGCTGTAGAAGTTCTGCTAAAGCAATATACATGCACATTTTTTAATAAGAATGTCAGATAAGACAGTTTTAAAATCAAAATATATGACAATAGTGGCCTCATCTCTGTAGAAGTTAAACTGGTTGAATGCCATCTGGTTGTGATAAATTCCAGCGGGCTATTATTTGCCTTCTTGTTATCCTTCAAGTACTTACAGAGAATTTAGCTGATTATTTGTTCTAGATTTCTTCCAGGAACTGACGTTGACTGATCTTTTCTTAAGTATAGCCACTATGTTTGCCATTTATTCCCATCTTCTGGTATGTTATTTGACCTCTGTGAGTTCTCAAAGGCTACATTTACATGGAGTGCAAACTTGCCCCGCGGCCAAGTGGCACAGCACAATTCATCTCCGCATGGCTAAAGCTTCCCCCCACTCCTCAAAAAAGGGTGTTGACATTTAAAATGCCCCTTAGCCAGGTGATTCCTCATCCATAACCAGAAACTATTGGGTAAAATATTAGTTGGCAAACAGCAAAAAAATATGCTGGAGATCTTTTAGTAATAAGCATTTGAGGTGATCCTAGACAACGTGTCAGCCCATATCTTGCCTCTATTCTAATTGCAGTTATAATTTGGCATTGCCAACGATGATCTCTAATCCCTCTGAGGTGGCTTCAGCTGCTTTAATTGCGATGATAACAACCATAATGCTCAGCTCAGTTCTTTGTGCACTAGAACAGGGTACATAATTTATTTTATCCCCACAAGAGCTACTGTAGCTGTGTGGGGAGTGGAAGATGTTTTTTCAAACATGTAGAGATAGAAAACTGCCAATATGTGCCAATTTAGTTTAATTTAGGCATCTAAGTTATTATTCCTTTCTCAGCACCCCACCCCATAATGAATGTTTTCTTTCTGTTCATTGTATCTACTTCTTTTCTTGAGTTGCCTACTTACTCGCCCTCATTCTCTAGTGCCCTTGCTATTGTGACTCTGTAATATTCTCTGTTCCCCATTTCAACTCAGGCCTTCTTTTTAGTTATCATATCGTTACACTATGCAAGAATCATTATTCCGTCCTGTCTTAAAGACAGAACCTCAAGCTGCTACATAATGCATGTACAGATTCAATGCATTTCTAATGGTGAAAATTTCTCACCTTCCACATTGTTCATATAACCAGAAATATTCTGTGGAAAAACTAAAAATAAATCTTCACCCAGTAGAATATGGTTTGTAATGTCTCTTGATACAGGCATTATCTCAGATTTAGCTCTGCTCACTTTGTATGGGAGACAGAGAGAGATTCAGCTCTAATTTAATATCGCTGAGATTGATCTGAGCTCTTTGCAGTTTCAGTCACACATAATAAGGTGAAGGTACAGTGTCTGACTGTCTGGCTGAGCATTTATGCTGTGCTTATCATGGTAACGTATCTGAGCTGCTTTGAAAAAAATAGTATATTCTGAAAAGCCAGCAAAAATTAATAATGACCTTGCAATATTATTAACCTAACCTGATTCCTTTGTACTTGACACCATTAGTTTTCATTATTTTAATGTTGCTCTTCCCCTTCCTTCAATCCTAGAAATTGCTGGAGTAAGCTCTTTTCAAAGGTTGAACAGGAAGCTCTGTCAGGTGCCTTTCTGACAGACAGCCATGCTGTGCTATGATCCTGGTGAAGGCTGGAGCTCAGAGGAGGAGTAGCACTCATGGTTGCAGCATGAGTTTTGGGGCTGAATGGGACAACACTAAAGAATGCACCGCTAATAGAAGTAGGGAGGAGATATGGATGGGTACCTGCCTTGGTTTCAGCTAGGATAGAGTTGATTTTTCTTAATGATGTCTGGTACAATGTTGTGTTTTGGCTTTAGGAGAGAAACACTGTTTATAACACCCTGATGTTTCGGTTGTTACGAGCAGTGCTGTACGGAGCCAAGGATGTATCAGTTTCTCAGCTTCTTGTACTGTCCTGCCAGCGAGGTAGGCTGAGGGGGCTCAAGGAGCTGTGAAGGGACCAAACCCGAACAGCAGAAGTAAACTGGCCAAACAGATATTCTGTACCATGACTGTGTGGTGCTGAGCTGCCTGCCAAGTTAAACCACAACAGTATCTACAGCTGCAGTGCTAAATCTCTGCCTTGTGAATTCTTGTCAAAGATCAGACATCAAGAGAAGCGTGACCAGCAGGACGAGGGAGGTGATTCTGCTCCGCTACTCTGCTCTCGTGAGATCCCACCTGGAGTACTGCATCCAGTTCTGGGGCCCTGTAGTGGCTTTCCCCTCCCCCTCTGGAGAGCAAGCTCAAGGCTGCCGGCGGCTGCCAGCGGCCAGTTATCAGCATGGGGAAAAAGGGAGAAAATGAGAGGAAAATAAAAGGTAGAACTCGGGACTAAGTATCATTAACTTTGTTTGTAAAAGATGTGGAGCAGAACAATTAACTTACAGCAAAAGGCAAGCTCTCACCCGAGCCGATCGCCCCACGCCCCGCGCTCCGGACCCGCCCCCCTGTGCCAGCCCGAGAGCAAGGACCCCGAGCGCCAGGAGGTGCCCGCACGACTGCCCGCGTTGCGGTGTGCGGCACCACGCCAGCCCGGCACAGCTCCGCACACCGCAGCGCCCCCAGAGAGCAGGGTGCCGTGATGTATATGCTATGGAATACTCCGTTTTTCCTTAACTTTGTTTTCAACCATGACAGGCCCCCAACACAAGAAGGATATCGAGCTGTTGGAGGGGGTCCAGAGGAGGGTCACGAAGATGATCAGAGGGCTGGAGCACCTCCCCCATAGGGACAGGCTGAAAGAGTTGGGATTGCTCGGCCTGGAGAAGTGAAGGCTCTGGGGAGATCAGATTGCGACTTTCCAGTACCTGAAGGGGGCCTACAGGAGAGATGAGGAGGGACTCTTCAGAAGGGCATGTAGCGATAGGACAAGGGGTAATGGCCACAAACTGGAAGAGGGGAGATTTAGGCTAGACATTAGGAAGAAATTCTTTCCTGTGAGGGTGGTGAGACACTGGAACAGGTTGCCCAGAGAGGCTGTGGATGCCCCCTCCCTGGCAGTGTTCAAGGCCAGGCTGGATGGGGCTCTGAGCAGCCTGGTCTAGTGGGAGGTGTCCCTGCCCATGGCAGGGGGGTTGGAACTAGGTGATCTTTAAGGTCCTTCCAACGCAAACCATTCTATGATTCCATGATTCTATGATGATCATTCTGAATGATGTTATCAAAAATCATAAGTAACTTTTGATACATCTAAAATACAAAATTCAGCCTAATTCTGTGATCCTTGAATTATCTCCAGAAGCAGTGGCATTACATGGGCCTGTCATTCTGCCCAAGCTCGTTACTCTTCTTGAGAAGCAGATCTGATTAGCCTGGGCACAGCAGCAGCCTAGTGTAGCCACAGCGCTTCTGGGATTGAGCTGGGACATCTGCTAACACTGGGCTGGACTGGACAGCCAGCTCAGTGGTAGCTCCGAATTGTCCTCCCAGTGCCTCATAGCATGCTGAAGGTGCGTCTTAGAGCTGGTCTGCCAAAGCTGACTCCAGTCACAGAGGAACTGAGTGGGAAGATTCTGAAAGCAATGACCAGAGGATATGTGGTTTGCCCTTGATCTCCTCACTACAGAGCAAGAAGTTACAGTGGGTGTCAAATCAAACCTGTTGGCCACAAACAGTCCTGAGATAAACCCATTGGATTCAGAGGAAAGAACAAAGACCTGAAAGACTCCAAAAGAATTGCCTATAATACTGATGGTAGTATCCTAATATAGTATTTATTTAAATATTACTTTTATGTGATGCAAAACACCACGAGATAAACACTACAAGTGCTGAAAGCAGAATGCTCTCTCTATTTTAAGGGTGTTTGTCTCCAAGAAGAATACACCTCTGTAGTAATAGACTTCTTTATCTTTTGGGGAGTTAATTAAAAATTCAAGTTTGTTGGCTATGCTTCATGTCACTGCAAGCATAACTGTCTTGACTCCCAGATTAAAGTTATACAGCTTGTACTTCTAGTGAAGAAGTCCGGTGGGCCTAACAGAAAGTGAAGATTGTAATTATAATCTGATGTGACAGAAATGCCACCTCATTTAAGTGGGATATTGTGGATCACTTTCAGTATTGTCAGACCCAGCAAGCCTTACAAAGACTGATCCAGTGAAACCAGCAGAGAGGTGCCTAACTGAGTGACCATGGTATTTTTTTCTATCAAGGATTTAAGAAGTTGGACTCAGGCAGCTGTGGACTGGAGGCAGTCTGAGCTGCTCAACCTACTTTTGTTGCCAGTCATCATACTCTGTCTACCATGGTCATCATCGGTATTCAGCAGCTGGAAGAACTGGAAGAGCTGGAAGAGACTAAAGACCTCCAGACTCATCTCCTTCAAATGCAGTGTCTCACCAGCTTCTGCAAGAAGCATGAGGATCAAGCTCCAGAACTCTTGAAATAAAAACACAGGCAACCATGTATTTAATGAATACTGCCTCCCCACACACACATACACAAAAAGAAAACAAACAAACAAATAAAAACCAACACCCCTTAGGACTTCAAGGCATCAAGCTATAAAATTCTATAGTTTCCTAGCTACATCTTCACCTTCCAGGACAGGAAGAATGCCATGCAGATCTCCTTCAGTGTCTTGCCCTCATCTTGCACCAAGCCAATTCTCCCTCCCTGTAGTTTCCTGGGCCCCATGGGGACCACACTTTTCTCAGGCCATGCACTCTTTACTCTCTGTCAACAGTATGTCATAAACTGCAGGGAGACTGTGAATAAACACTAATTAAACTTTTCAGTATACCATGACTGAATCAACATCACTCTTTTGGAGGGCTGCCTATTCAGCCAGACCAGCCTGGACACCCTGCTGTTGCTTGTGCAGTCTGCAGTACCAGTAATATCAGTGTGTGGACTAGTGCCTGGTTTTCAGCAACACAATGTAGATCCATTCCACCTTTATTTTACCAGGACTTTGAAAGAAACCAAGAGGATCAAGAGTGACAAAAAACACTCTAGAATTAAAGCCTAAACCATCCTGAGCAAATTCACAATCCTATGCTCAGTATCTCACCCCCTCCTTGTACTCCTTTCAGACACATTTAAAATATAGAAACATCTGAAGATAGCCTTATAATGTTTCCACAACAAGGACTGTTTGCTCATCTCGGTACAATGTTTGGCACAACAGAGCTCTGGCTCTGAGGCTTTGGGATGCCTTGGAGTGCAAAAGAGTGATAGCACTTAAGGGGTGGACTGGTCAAAGCCAGGAGCATTTCTACGGTTCTATGTTCCCCATCAAAATTGGTAAACAGTGCTGAACTCAGTGGAAACTCCTCTTGGGGAATCTTGACTCATCTATGTGGATATGGTGCTCTCCATCAAGCCCTGACACTTTTATGGTTAGACAGACTTCACTGCAGTAGCGGTCTGCTGCTGTGTTTTCCATTCCATAAAATAAACTGTGCAATTTACTGTTTTCTTTTCTCCTTTCCAATTTTTGTAATCTAGAAGAACAATAAGCACATATATTGCTTTTATGAGGGAAAGTTCTGAGAATCTGGCAGCTTGCCTGGTCCCCTCATTTGTTTGTGTTCAGGAATAGACAGGGTATTTTGCCACAGCAAAAGACTGAACAGGATTCTGTCTCTGAAATCAATTGCAGAGCAGTGCAGGACAGAGCCAGAGTGTGCTGAGGTCTTCAGGAGGGACAGGGGATAATAAATCACCTCATTATTTCCTGTTTCTCATTACAGTCAGCATCAGGAGGAGCATGTCTAATCTCCTTGCTGTGTGGTAGTGCTTTTGCGTGGGTGTGGGAAGGGTAAACAAGGCTCAGTCCCTGTTCTGTCAGATTTACTCTTGATGCGTGACTTCCCGAGCTCGGAGCAGATTCTGACACCTTCACAGCACTGGGGAGAAAGTGTGGAACCTGGATGGATTTCAGAGGCAAAGAACAGAAATTGAACCTCACCAGGAGGGCCAGATGGGTAGAGAGGAGGTGGGAGATGGGAGATGTTAAAGGGAATTTTGTACCTCCTAATTCTGAAGCTTATCACTGTATGTGTGACAACAGGCCCCTGACAACAGGCCTAACAAATGACAGGATTGTTTTGCATTTCTGCTAGGACCCTGCCTGTTGTGGTCTTCTCTCTAACACCACCTCATCTCTTCTTTCCCCTCTCTGTCTCTCCAGGCTCTGTTACTGGATTTCAGTGAAGTGGGTGGGTTTTTTGGTCTCTCCTTCCTCAGCTCTCTCAGCCAAGTTCTCCTACCTCTCTCTAGTTTCTATTGCCCCTTTGTTTCAGCATGGTTCCTTCACTTGGTGTGAAGAGACAAGAGCAGGTTAAAGAATCTTCCCTTAGCGCTTGTATCACTGACATCCACACTGGCAGGTGTATTGTACAGTACCGCTTGGTGGATGTAGGCTTATGTGATGTAGCCCCCCCTAAAACTCCATTGATTCCAGTGGGATTATGCATAGACTAACACCCTACCTGCTCCAAGGAGGCCTGGGAGAATCCAGATGTTCACATTAACTACCATTGTCAGAAGCTTCCTGGGAAAGGTCTTGGTTTATTTGTTTGAATGGATGCACATTTGTTTTCCATGTAAGGTTGAATTAGGAGTTTCCTTTCCAGGCAGGTGAGTTATCCCTTGAGTAGCCCCACACGAAACGCTTGCATCAACAATTTCATTCTGTGTAAGAAACAAATTCTCCATTTGCCTCTTATTTTAGGACCAGTGAATCTGTCTGTGCTACACATCCAGGACAAGACTGGGACTAGGTCTACCTGGCTGTGTCCAAAGGAGGGCCTGTTCAGTGCTACTTTCAAGTCTTGATAGTGTCATGACCTGGATCTTCACAAGAATGCAGACAAAGCATGTAGGAATGGAAGTGGTTTGAGAAGGTAAGGTGTTGTTTCAAATTTTTGGCCTCTACAGCTGAGCTCTCTCAGGGGGTGTCAATTCACAGTTAAAGATACAGAAGGATTTTCCTTACCTCCAAAGCTAGGAAATCAACCATTTGCATGTTGTGACATTTGTAGAGACAGGACGAGCAGTAATGGCCATAAACTGGAACTGAAGAGGGGAGATTTAGGCTAGATATTAGGAAGAAATTCTTTCCTGTGAGGGTGGTGAGACACTGGAACAGGTTGCCCAGAGAGGCTGTGGACGCCCCCTCCCTGGAAGTGTTCACGGCCAGGCTGGATGGGACTCTGAGCAACCCGGTCTAGTGGGAGGTGTCCCTGCCCATGGCAGGGGGGTTGGAACTAGATGATCTTTAAGGCCCCTTCCAACCCAAACCGTTCCATGATTCTGTGTTTGAGGAGCATCCACCGGGTAGGAAGTGTTGGTGGAACTGACATGTTTTCCTCACTCAGGATATTCCTACAGTTGCCTGGTGAAGACTTACCTGCACTGATATCCAATATGAATACCTGAACTGGGTTTAAGTGAATGAATCCAAGTACAAGCAGCACCTTACCTGTGTTATTTTAGAGTTTAGAGCCAGTCCTCTACCTTATCATCCTTTTTTAGTAACTCTGATAACTATAAAAGGGGAAGAAAGAATTTTCAAATTCACTTACTCAAGGAACAGCTATTACCATGAAGAGGCTTAACAAAATTGCAGCAACTAAAACCTGTGAGTCACCTGTTTCATCCCCTTCAGCTCAGGATTAGTTTCAAGAATGCATTCATTAGCTCTTTCACAGTACAGCAAGATTATCCTCCTATAAAAGGGAGCTGCTAGGATAAAAAAAAAAAAAGGGTATCATTCTCTTAATGCTAAATATAGAAGAGGTCTACAAGGCAGGGATCAGCTTTTCTTTAATGCTTGAGAGCAGTTTTGCACAATATAAATTTTACTGAAAATATCTTGATAGCATGATGATCTCTATCTCAATAGAGTTGTTAATAAAAACTACAAAATTTATCCTAAGAAAATGTTTTAGAATGCAGACTGACCTTACCCTTTTTCATGTTAGTAGCATAAACGTGGACCATATTCAGACCATCTACCATGGCACCTAAGCTAGACTGAGATGATGCCTATTAAGACATGAATTATTGTCAGAAGAGCAATGCACGACTCAGAGGGCCAGTAGGCAGGGCTGCCAGACCCTTTGCAACCAGCAGAGGAAAGAACTCAACAAATGTGAATAAAGATGTCATGATCTAGGCATAATGCCCAAAGCTGCTACCCATCATTGTCTGTCTAAATGTAGATTCTAGTCCGTAGAATATACAGGTCATCAGCCACCAAATACAGGTTACTAAGTCAGGCCCAGCCAGTCTTGAAGATCTGTGTCCTTCATGGCTTTCATTACAACTTGCCTAAAACCAGTTACTGACCCTGAAAGTGGTGGATGTGCAGTCTCATGGCTGCAGCCAAGTAAACTGATAAGCAGACATGCGATCCCCCAGACATGGTAGGAGGTACACTGCTGTTAACACCTCCTGTGGTACATGCTGTGCGAGTGACATAAGGTCTGCATCAAACCTGTGTTGTACTACCTAAAGCTGAAATTACAGACGTTCTTGGACCCCACAGCTTTTAAAGCGATGCCCAGACTGAACAGACACAGCTGAATCACTGATGTATCCATTTGATGTGAAGGTTTCAAAACAACCTCCTCTCATATTTGCTAAATTCACAAAACTGCTTGTAAAGTTTGTGCTATTTTAATGTGTTACAATGCAGCAAGCTGAACAATAATTGCTTTAATATATGAATCTTTTGTCCCTATTTTTAATTCTACTTCATTTTCCTATACTTTTAAATTGTTTCTTTTATCATCAGATCCTCTGCTAGCTTTGATAAATTCAACGAAGCCAAGTTTATAGGTTCTGCATCTTAAATCATCCATTTTTCTCATTCTCCAAGTGCTGACT
Source organism: Alectura lathami (assembly GCA_013399715.1). Lineage (NCBI taxonomy): Eukaryota > Metazoa > Chordata > Aves > Galliformes > Megapodiidae > Alectura > Alectura lathami. Next base: position 90,165 of record VXAV01013312.1, on the reverse strand, counting down.
AAAGACTTCCCTTTACATTTAGTCAAATTGTTATGAGTTTTTAAAATGTTCTTTTAAAAAAAAAAGAAGAGTTTTCTAAAATAAAATGAAATAATTTCCTGCTGCTTCTGCTGGATTTAAACAGTTTTTTTCATTGAAACATATTATCCAGTTTAATTGCTTAGTTCCAATACACATTACTGATTCTCATACAAATATGATGAATCTGGTTTATTACTGTAATTCGTGTGTCAGAGAGGTGTAAACCACCACGACAGAGGACAGAGTAAGATCTCAGGGATCTATTCAACAAAGATATCTTGGTCATCAGATCTTCTGGGGGGATTTAAGCCATGAGATATTTACTGAATTATTTTGGAAACTAACCACATGAATTCATGTGGGGTGCCTGTGCAGTGCTCATCTGTGCTATGGAGAGCAGAGGGCTTGTTTCTTTTCGGTCTCTGGCGCAGGTGCCTTTTTTGAGTTCCTTCACATAACAGCATGCTCTCTGATGATGTTTGCACCTCATCCTTACGGCTTGGGGTGTTATGCTGACAGTTTACACTCAAAATAAAGGCACTTGGAAGATAATTAAAAGGATGGTCCCAAGTGCCTTGAGAACTCCTCTCTTACAGAGGCGGGAAGTTTTTTACCATCAAACCTCACCAGATGCAAAATGTTCCCCATTTCGTGGCTGGCATATCAGAAGGCACTGAGCCACGTTCACACCCTGCAGCACCAAGTCCTACAAGATTTTGCTGACCTAAGCTGGACCATACTGTCACAAATAAGCACACACACTAGCATACTGTGACCACTTTACTGAAATCTATAGCATAACTCCACCGAACTACTGCATTAATTGGTTCCATATACTAAGTAGCTATAGCTACGTTTAACTGGGCTTTACTGAACAGCATGTTGTAATGAAATAGTAAAATTTTATTACAAAAATGTTATGCCATGCATGGCAAAATTTCATCTTGAGATTCTATTAATGTTTCTTGTTTGTACTCACTTGTAGATATGTCCATTATAGTCAGCAAGAGAGAATGTTTATCAAAATTAATCCATTCTGTGCAACACATTAGATTTTGGGCTGCAGAATATAATCTAAGACAAGGAAGATAGAGATTTTTTTTTTTTTTTTTAAATACTATTCACTTACAAGTTTCTACTTGACAGCTAAGACTGCACTCCCCTAAAGAGATCTAGCTTTGGAGGATAGCTGGATTGAGGCTGGTGTTGGGTTGTTGCCTTGTGCAGAAAGCAGTTCTGCTTCACAAGATAATTATTATTCTCACAAATTTTCAGTCCCTAGACAAAACATTTCTTCCTCTCTTTAATCATCCCCTTGGGGACCAAGAATTATACAAGAAGCATATATGGGATTATTATTTCATGAGGTCACAGAGTGGCAGAAAAATTCTTTCATGTCTTCAAAGGTGTCTTGGAGACAGAGTATACAGACTTGGCAGAATGCTGCTCATAGAACTGAATTTCACTGAGGAATAATTTCATTAAGGAAATTTCAAAGAGAATTTTGACTCCTAAACCTATTTGTGAAGCAGTAAAGGGATTGAACTACAAAATATAATCTGGTGATATGCAGATGTCTCCTCCCACACACAGCTGGTTCCCACTGTAGCTGTTACTAAATACAACATTACCATTTTACTTCCCTGCATGACACTCTGTGTAAACTTACCCCATGGTATATAATATAAAATAATATGCTGTATCACTGATGACAGAATATGAATACTGTTATTCATTTGCCATGGCTGCCAATAGATAGATAGATTGCAATGGTAAAGAGATTTAATTTACATCCACCCATGGAGTATGTTGGTTGGTATCCTTGTCTAACAAAATCATACAATGCCCAGGGTTCTACCCACCAGGGCCAGCGAGTCCAAAGCCTGGCTTCACACAGGGCCCCTCAAAATCCAAACCCTGTGTATGCGAGCAGTGTCCGAACGCTCCTTGAACTCCAGCAGCTTGGGGCTGTGCCACTGCCCCTGGGAGCCTGTTCCAGTGCCAAAGAACTCTCTGGCGCACAGCCTTTGCATTATAACAAAATGTCTCTCCCTTGATGCAGCTCCATGCTCTCCCCTTGGGTCCTATCACTGTCATCAGAGAGCAGAGAACAGCCCCTGTCCCACCAGACTAGCTCCTTCGACTTTTGGGCTGAGTGGGCATATGTGGAAGCGGTGGGCACAGCAACAGGAAAATGGAGAGAAAGCAGCAGGTGCAGGGATGGTGATGCTAAATACATTGTTTCCAGCCCTGAGGTTGTTTCTGTAGTTTTCAAGGCTTTATTTCATTAGTTGGATAGATTTTTCATACTGAGAGCCTTCCTGTGCTCCTAGGTACCAATGTGTGCCCCATAAGCATCGGCAGCAGGGCCGGGGGAAGATGCAAGGCTGTCCTCCTGCCCACGAGAAGCTTGGGAGCCCTCCAGACCTAGCAAACGGTGGGCCACCCCACTGCATCTTTGCATGGTGATGTTTATAAGCTGGTGCACCAAGGTGGCCGCATGATTCTGGAGGGAAAGCTGCAGCAGGCGGACCAGGAGATCTTCATCCAGCCCAAAGAGGCCCAGGGCAGAGGTGATAAGATCCTCCACAAGGCATGCCTGTGAGTGATCGGCGCCATAGATAAGCCCCAGGTGCTGGCGCAGCCAGGGCAGCAGGTGCTGCATCAGACCTCGGTGGTCTTGGAATAGGGAGGCCCAAGTTTCAGGCTGGAGGCCTCCCAGAAGAGCCCTGGGTGCCAGCCCTGCAGCTGATGGCTGAGATGCTGCAGGTTGATGGCAGTTGTGAGTGGCTGAGCGTCCAGAAGCTCTCCCTGCCTGTTCGATAGCAACCGGTGTCCCTGCAGACGGTGTAATGACGAGCTCCTCAAAGATGTCATCTGCCCGCACTGAATGCACAATGGAGATTACACTCCTTTTGCAGAGGGGACACTCAGGCTTGCTTTCCGCCCACCGCTGGATGCACTCAAAACAAAACCGGTGGAGGCATGGCATCACGTGGCTGGCATCGCCCCAGTTGTCCAGACATATGGGACAGCGGTTGTCTAGTTCCACGGCCATGCTCTGCAGCTGGTGGTGTTGGCTATGCGGAGCAAGGGGTGAGGGTCTGCTCCTCCTCACTGGCGCTGCAGCAATGGGTGTCACGCTAGAAAAGGCAGAGAGGCCACGGTCATTGACCAGCCTAGGGGGAACTGGAAGAATTGTTCAGGTCTCTTAGGGAAGAAACCCTCCCAGATACCCAGGGCAAGGTGTTCCCAAACCACTCACCTCTGCTGCTGCAAGCGCTCGTCTTTGGGTGCCCTGGCTGCCTGAGCCAGGCAGGGCCAGGGAAGAAACTACAATGGCTCTGGTAATGGGCCCTGAGAGTTGCTTTTAGTGACTCTCAGAGCACAACACCAGCACAAAGGCAAGCCTTGGTCCTCACTCCAGGCCTCAGGTAAGTGCTCAGCTGGAGTGTGGACACGAGACAGCTGGCTGAGACACTGCTCCTGGGTGCAAGCAGTGAGGGCCATGCAGTCACTATCCGTTGCCTTGGGGACATCACATTCCGTTGCTTGGGTATGTCATAATCCATCAGCAGGGGACATCACAATGGGCCATCCTCACCCTGACACCACTGTGGCCAGAGGTTCTGGGGCCTCTTGCAATATCGGGGTCCTCTTCATCCCTGACATCTTTTGTCTTGTCCTTGGTATTGGTGTTTCCCACCAGTCCATGGGTCCTGAGTGTTGTCCAAACGCTTTGTGATCTCCGGCAGTCTTGGTACCATGACCACTGCCCCGGGGAGCCTGTTCCAGTGCCTGACCACCTCTTTACCGTATGTGAAGAGCCTTAGCCTAACACGCAACATGACTCTCCCTTGATGCAGTTCCATGCTCTCCCCTCAGGTCCTACCACTGTCATCAGAGAGCAGAGAACAGCTCCTACCCCTCCACTCCTATGAGAGTAAGCTGTAGGCTGCCATGAGGCCTCATCTCAGCCTCTTCTTTGGGCTGAACAAACCATGGTACCTCAGCTTCTGCTCACATCTCTTGCCTTTCAGACCCTTCGCCATCTCTGTAGTCCTTCTTTGGATGCTCCCTAACAGTTTTGTGTCTTTCTTATATTGTGGTGCCCAGCCCTGCACCCAGTGCTCAAGGTGAGTCCACACCAGGCAGAGCACAGCTGGACAATCCCTTTCCTCACCCAGCTGGCAGTTCTTGGCGTGTGCACCCCAGGGCACAGTTGGCCCTTTTGGCTGCCAGAACACACTGCTGACTCAGACCCAACTTGCTCTCAACATAATCCTAACGTATATATACGTAGAAGATGAATTTACTTTGTGGCAATGTTGTGGGCTTATTTAGCAATGTGGGAGAGGGAGAAGAATCTTATCCAGTTCTGCATGGGAATTTGGCCCTGAATTAGGGGTGACCTGAGACCTTCCAGGACACAAATCCCACTGGCATACCACTCATAACCGTTGAGAGAGAAGTCTGCCCTTAGTCACAAGGAATACTTGGCTTTTGTCTCATGTGTCTCCTCCCATCAGGCTTTTTGGAAAGGGACAACTGAGGCTTGCAGGGACATGGTTGTAGTAAATTGTGGGCCTAACAGAGCTTTTGAGGAAGATGGAAGATATGTTGCTAGAGGACATGGAGGTGAAAGTAGCTTTTCTGCTCTTGTGCTTTACTAGATGGCTGGGTTAATGTGGGCACGGCACACTGTGAGGTGATCACTGTAAGTTTTAATTAATGGTTAGGCCATCTAAAACTTTGCAGATGAATGTTGTGTTGTTTTTTTTTTTTCTTTTTTTCTTTTTTTTAGATCTAAGTAAATGAATAAATACAGCTTTGAGGCTGGAGCCCAACTTTGCATTTCCAAGTGCAATTTGGAGCTGGCAGAAAAGCTTCCATTTCTGATTAGTGATAAATCTAATTGTGAAGGAATGGCTGACTTTCAGAGCTGGGATTATATTACAAGCCATCTGAGGGTAGGACTCAAGCTAAATGAGCCTGATATAATGATTTATTTACAGCAACTCCAAATCTTTTAGTAATCCATTATAATTGTACAGACAGAAATTTCATTATCCCTTCACGTATCTGTGATCCTTTTGAGGGCTGGAGCGATGCAGAGCAAGCCCACAGAGAGGGCAGCCTTCAGAAGGCCTCATCCTGCAAGGAACTGAGCAGCCTGCATCCTTCACCAGGGGATTCAGCTCATGACACAATTTTCCTGTGTGAGTTATTCAAGTCCGTAGAATTAAATTAAATTTATTTTGTTTAGTGTCGAATAAGGAAAGGTAGTTAATTTCTGTCAGATAATTAGAATAGATCACTAATTGAATCAAAGTCAATGTAAGTAAATATTTTTATTAGGTTGTTAGCACGGTGTCTGAAGGTACTTCTGTACATGTTCGCAGCTATCTTGGTTTTGAGAGAAAGATGTTTTAACAGATACACAATTAATTAAATTTTTAAGATTATTTTTTTTCCTTTGGAAAGTATTTATTTTTTAATTGATAAAGCTATGCCTCATTTTCAACCCAAAACTATACATTTCTTGAGGGAAAATCACATCCATAATCTTTGTCATGTCAAGCCCCAAATTGTTCATTTTGTCTGTGTCATAGCTGCATATCATGTGCAGTTCTTCCTTGTAAACTAAGATTTATGGTTGAAATAAAACTCAAACATTTGCCTTGGAAAACTGAGCTTTTTATTTTATTTTTTTTTATTTTTATTTATATTTTTATTTATTAATTGGAGCATTACTTTTGCTCTGAAAACAACCTAGATGGAAATCTTTTTTTTTTTTTTTAACTAACTGTAGTTGGGCCAGTTTTTTTTGCAGAAAAGGTGCTATTAGAAAAGGTGCCAGTTAGTGCCACTTCAACAACAGCAAAGCCATCAGCATTTTGGACTTTGTGACACGTGACCCCAACAAGTTTCTGCCATGATCATCTGTATCCCATCCTGTTTTATCTGTCCATAGAGAATACATGCTAACCCAGAGACAAGGTTTGAAACCTCATCCAGGTGTAGAGTTCCTTTGCTTCGTCCTCGTCCCCAATGGTTTTCAAGAGCATTAGGCTGGTTGACGTACAGTTCAAAGGGTCCAGGCACAGGGTCCAGACTGGTGCCCTGTCTAAGGCTTCAGAATCATGATGAAGGCTCTTAATTGTTCAATGACTTTTGTTTTCAGGTAGAAACCCTTTTTT
>VXAV01013312.1:73047-83925 GCA_013399715.1 Alectura lathami | reverse complement strand
TTTTTTTTTTTTTTTTTTTTTTTTTTGTTAAATGTACAGAGGGCTCCTGGGAAATGGAGCAGCAGAACACCCAGTTAATATGTCTACATCTCTGCCAAGCCTAAGCAGAGATGCTGATACACACTGAAGACCTTGCAATAAGAGCAAATTGGGTGAAGTGCTGCTACAGCCACAGATGATTGGGAGAGCAGAGAGAAAGCAAAAACACTGGTCTGTCCAAATCATTTTCCTTCAAAACAAGAAGAAAACTGGTCAGCAAAACACCCAGAAAGTTAGCAGAGTGGAGCATTTCAGATGTGGTCCATGCAGTGATTGTCTTCAACCCACATTAAAGTTTGGAAATCTGGCAAAGCCTTTTTTGGCTTTGGACACATCGCTACATCAGGTGTCTTCGAAAATCCCAGCTTAGATCATCACCATGGCCAGACGGAAGCAGTTTTATGCTGTCTTTGCAAGCCGTTTCCAGACTCTTCTTGTCACAAAACTGTCTTTTCTCCTTTCGCTCATATAAACACACAGTTTAGAAACTACTACTGGGATTCAAATTTATTTATTTATTTATTTATTTAAGCTGGGGTGCATTTTAAAGGTTTAGCATGGATGTAAAGGACAAGAATTCACCATGTCCGCCTGGAAGGACTTAACCTGTATGAATTCCTGGATGATGTTAGAACAGGGGGAGATAATATATTTTAATACCACATTAATATTACATTCACCAGGGACAGGATAACCCAACAGAAAGTGATGGTCAGAGAGATGTTAGCAGTTCTCAGACATCTCATTGCCTAGGATCACTACGGCTGTACAGTCTGTCTGATTCAGAGCCAGCTGAACCCTTTCAGCTGAGATGTTCTTTCTAGCTGAGATTTTGCTGGGGGATCTCATCAGCATGATCCAGGAAGGAGATGCACCTCCTGACTTCTTGGGTGATGTGACCTGGATAACAGATGGGAAATATGGAAATACATCTATCATCAGATAAATACACATGTGCAGTGATTGCTGCTGCCCCAGAAGGTGGCAAGACCACTTATCATCAGAACTCCTGCAGAGATGAGAGCCTGTGCTGGAGAAGGCTCCTGCAGCAAGTAAAACCTAGCTGAACCACACACATAGCAGCACTGGTCACAGCAGCAGAAGGCTCTGAAATCAATTGGCCTTTGAGAGGTCTGAATGCTGGAGTCTGAAGGTACCATCTGCAATTAAAAGCTGGAGCTGCTGGGCCTTCTTCTAGCTGTCAGTATCTCCTGGTGATGTGACACTACTCCTTCCAGGACTCATGACAGTAGTGGCAGTCTTGTCTAAAATATCAAGGTTAGGGGCTTAGCTAGGAGAACAAAGGTAGCAACATTCATCATCTCTCCCTTTCTTTCAGTGCACTTCAGACCAACAACCCCTCCTAGAAATGATGCAAATGATGTAATTTTTTTGTCCTAAAATAGTCTTTAATTCATAGAATCATAAAATGGCTTGGGCTGGAAGGAACATTAAGGATCATTTAATTCCAACCCCTCTGCCATGGGCAGAGACCAAAACATCCCTGGGTGATAGCAGTCTTTGGTATTAACTGAACACATGTTATGCTAGGGAATATTATTGCAAATCTCCAGGAAGGTTCTGCTGGCAGTGCTCTTTCAGGAAAAGGCTGCTACCCTACTTTAATGGTGCCCAGAAGCCATAACTTTCACTGAGCTACAGAGCATGGACACAAAAGATTAAAAGGCTGCGTAGGCACCATGGCTATGGAGCAAGTGGATGGACAGGACAAACAGTCCCATCCGCGCACTTACTCTCCAGCTGTCTGCATTTAATATTTGTATGGCTAGTGAGTGCAGAAGGGGACAGGCACTTTCTCAGTAAAGAAATTTGTGTAAAAAGCAGGAAGCATATTGTCTGTACCTGTTGGTATGGTCATCATTTCTACAGAGAAAGGCACAGTTCGATAGTCATAAGCTAACTGAGGTCCTCCCAACCTGTGTGTGTTAGTGTGCACGTGTGGTGACTGCACAGCCCATAAACCTCATATCATAACCCCTCCAGCCCCAGCTTTATCCTCCAGGCTCCAGTTGCTTTAGGTTAGTGATGTGCATACCACTCCCAGCAGGCACTTACCCAGTAAGCTCTGCTGCTGGAGGTTGAGCACATGGTGGTGGTACAGTTTTTCCCTTGCAGGTCTGCTGTCATAAAGTTTCATGGTGCTGTGAAGATAGCACTTCTGCCTTTGCTTCGGGTCCTGCTGGAGAAAGGCAGCACATTGCAATCTGTGAACAACAGGACTGAATTTGCATCTGATTCAAAAGTAATGTCACATGGATTTGAAAGGCATTTCCCTTTTTATTTTTTCTCTTTCACTGTTCTCTTGCAGGGGGATTTTATTAAATGGAGTAGAAACTAAAAACAAGAAAGAAAAGTAAAGAGTGATGGATATATTGGAACATTTAAAACTATTTAAAATCACTAAGAGCATATTTCCATGACACAATGCTTTTTAGAGATTCCCTTAGTTAACCTCAAAATGAGGGACACTTTAGGGTAGCAGATGGCAACAGCCTGAACAATGGCAGCTCCATTCTCAATGTATAGTCATGCCAACATAGCTTTACACCACCTGGGGACTCCAAGTCCAGGAATGACGCCATGAAGAAGAAGGCTGTAAAGGAATTTTGCCAGGTTTTATTAATGTCAGTGAAGTTAGTAAACCTGAGTGCTCCTTAAATTCAGCCATTGACTTCTGTGGGCAAGAACAGCAACGACTGAGGCTTTCCTGGCTTACAGTAGTTGGGAATGCTAGCTTGGGAAGTGTACACAGATTTATAAATACTCTGTTAGTCTTCAACACTGAGCATAGATGGCAAAGATGCAAAAGGAGGAGAGGGAGATTGAATTACACTAATAAAACCCTCCAGCTGGAAAACCCCAAGGAATGTGTAGAGATTGCTTGGAGTCAGAAATGAGTTAATTAAAAAATACACCAGAAGTAATAAGATAAGGTAATGAAGGGATGAGTTCATCTTCCTTTTTGCATCAAAAAAAAAAAAAAAAAAAAGGGCAAGTATACAGAAGAGGGAAGCACTTTTAGAAGAAGCAGGGATCAACCTGTATCTGCTCCATTCTAGTAGCAAAGCCCTGCTGGACCTGAGGAATCACAATGGCACCAGGAGATGCCCACTGGAGATCTTCCTGCCCACATCCACTACGTGGGCAAGGACTGTAAAAGACACTATCCTCCTGTTTCCTCTGCCCTCAAAGCTCGCTTTCCATCATCTGCCCTTTCTCAGTCTCACACTCAGATTTGGAACTGAGACCGTCGGCTAAGATATTACAAGCCATCCACATCTGCCCAGACTGGGTAAGAGAGAGAAAGAGAGCTAGCTGACCAGGCCACACAGTTAACTGGGGAAGGGAGCCAGCGACCAGAGCGATAGCTGTTGCGGCTGACCCGCCAACCCAAAGCATCCATCTGTGACTGACCATCTGCGTTTGATCCTGCAGGCATCAACAGAGCACTATATTTTCCTCAGACCTCTTGGTCTTTCTTTCCGCCTTCTCTTTATCTCTGCCTGTGACTGGTCACAAGCAGGGAAAGCAGTGTCTCAGAAATAACGGCGGCCCCTCGTTTGACAGTGCTGTTTGACCAGTCCATCCACCAGCATGCAGGGCTGCAAAACGTTGCTTCAGTAGGTTTGGGTACCAAAAGTGGTCAGCCTACAGCTCAGGGCAAGCCAGCCTTGTTGTGAAGTGTGTTGTGTCTGATTTTTTAAATGTTATTATTTGGCGTAATCTAGTCATCACATGCCTGAACTTTGGAAAGACTTCTTTACTGTGGTTTCCTGATGGTAGTCAAGGACAATACAGTCTCTGGGACTGACACCCCAGGTGTGTCATGTTTGCCTGGTGTCACACAGCAGCAGAGTCCTAATAACAGCCTCACATCTTTCAACTCATTTATGTTCTCATAATTAACACAAGGGTCAGATATATGGCCAAATTAAAAGGAGAACTGTTCTATTTTATGTATTGGAGTAAGAACTGACAGGGATGGAAGGGAAAGCAGTGTTGGAGAGAAAAAAGGTGGTGGAATGCCTGTCTCTACCTTAAATAGACCCAGGCTGTGATCCCTGAAATTAGGCAGAAAGGAGAACAGGACCACCGTCATTATGTATACCAGGGACAGGGTCACAGCATCTGGGAGGAGAAGAACCTATACTAGCTGGAAGTAGCACTGTGCAAATACTTTATCTTGGGAGTTACAAACTGGCACCCCTTAAAAACCACTATAGGACAGACTCAGTTTTTGATTCCTTCTGATTCTCTTCTTTTGTGGTACAGACTTGAAATGAATTATGGTTTACATCCTTATTTTCCATGGGGGAAGTTTACAGCTGTTTTCAGAGAAAATACTAATCTCTGCCCAGCTAACAATCTCAGAGGCAAATCCTGACATCCTTATTTACTTATATCTCCTTCCCCACAGGGAACCGAAGTATGGGGAAGCATGAGCTCCTTCTAACTGTATCTGGCAGGACATATGATCAGGATATGGCAGGACATAGTACAAATACAGTGAGAGATGACAGAAAGGTCACCGAACGGAAAGGTGGCTTTCTTACTTGAACAAACAGGCAAAGCTGCTTGCTTTGAGCTTTGAACCATCAAATTTTGACATTTTAAATTGTATTACACTGTTTTGTTTGGAAATGAGAAGGGCAACATGGACATAGAGGTCACTGCTGAAGAGCATATGAAGCTACATTTTGAGGAAGGATATAAGGAAATGGGAAGCCTCAGAAGGCTGGAATGGTAGAGAGGAAAGCAGAGGCCGTTTAACTGAGGTGATCCTACCTGATTTCAGCCCAGTGTGCATTCAATGCTCCTTCTGGCACATATATCAAACACTGACCACAGAGAAAGGCTCTGTTGAGCGTTTCTCCCATTTCTTTGTTAGTGAAACTCCTGCTAATGGCGTTGCTGCTTAATGCACAAAGCCTGCTGTGTTTGCCTACACAGCCACTGGAGCTGGTAACATTAAATTCACAGGGCAGTGCTTTGAGTTACCTAGTGGAATGAAAGGCTTCATATACAAAACAGACTCTATTCAGTTCTGACTCATCCTTCACTTTTCCACAGGAGATAGTATTAATATTAAACTCCATTTCTCCCCAGGAACAGTATCATTTCCATTCCATTGACAAATATCGTAGCAACACAGGAGTAGGGGGAGAGGAGACAGAAAGTGTGACAGAACTCTGGGAACTGATCTAAGTGTTTTGCACAACCTCAGCCATTGCACTGCTGCTTTGGATGCCCACATGTTTTCTGTTTTGTAATGCAACTGAGAGCTCTGACTCTCCCAGTGAAATCCCTGCCCAGCCTTCAGAAAACATCTCTGTGTGGATGCATAGAGCTGCTGAGAGCTGGAGTGCAAATGAGTAGCATCATGCATCCTAACACCAGGCAGGGGTTTTGGGAAGCAGAACATGTCCATGCTATGAGAACCAGACAGCAAACTGACATCTTCATGAAGGCAGAAAGAACAGACCCAGCTAAATCCTATGAAAACGCTTTCTGATTCAAGCAAGCCAGCTTCTGCTGTGCTAAGGCAGAAGGGAGAAATTTCATATAAGTCCTAATGGAATGGAATTGCGGTGTCTGACTGACTTTCATCAGGGGGCTGTGGGCTGCAAAGTCTGTTGGAGATCTTGAAAATCCAAAAATCACATTTTCAGACGTGACCCTTGGACCCCTGTATCCTTCTGTACAAATTTGCCACAAACATAGTAGCAAATGAGCAAATGAAACAGTAACTTTCCAATAAGTAATGCAAGATATTCATAGAAATCAAATGTTAAATTCACAATCTGAAACCTTATTACTGAGAATTAATTTCACTGAGTCAAGAGAATGGCGCATAAAGCATGGCTTACATACCTGCATGACTATTTGGAATACAGCTCCTCACAGAGAGTTGACGAGCCAATGATTATTTGTCAAAAGTGTGCAGTGAATAGCACTAGGTAATGAATGTTTTGGGGATGATCGCAGTTAATTCACAGATTATTCAAGGACAAAACAAAAAGAGGTGATGAAATGTATCAGCACTTGTATGAGTTATGCATCTAGGTGTAGAGGAGAGACTGCTGTTTTCCAGATGGAAATGACTCTTGTGCAAATATTTTGTGGTGAGAGTGGGCAGAAAAATCTGGTCACTTATTTTCTCTTGTTCTGCAGGATGAGCACAATAATCCTCATCCACAGCTGCCCATTACAAAAGACAGAGAACACATCTTGCATTTTTTTACTAGCCAGATGAAGCAGCTTTCTAAGTCAAGTGCATTTTTGCAGTCAGTACATAAAGAATTTCACCTAGAAAGCATTTCCTGATGTGTTTTTAGATCTCATTCTCTTGCCCTGTCTGTAAGAGACACCTAACATACCCAGTGACCTGCCCCAGAGTGGGCTTCCAAATGAGCACCCCAAGAAGCTGCTGGATACTTGGATCTTGGTGATTGTGGAGCAAACTCATGAAAATCAACTACACCACCCATCTTAAGGAAGACCTGGATTCCTGTGGTGTCTGTGAAAAGAGTGTCCTCACCACACACAAGAAGAGTGAAGAACAATTTTAAGCAACAGATTTCTCTGGGTCTGGTGGTGATAAGCCTGTATTTGTATGGAGGAAGAATGGAGGTCATTTCAACCTCTTTTCTAAATATTTGGATTTTATATAAGTACATCACTACAAGTGTGTACTATGTGTCAGTGTTTTTTTCAGGCACCAGGGAAGATATTTGTTGTACATGAGGATGTTTAAACAGGGTTTAAGAAACGGGTAGGAGCCTATGTAAATTTAATAGAACCCAAAAAGCTTCTCAGCTACGTCCCATAACATTGTTTTACCAGCAGATATAAATATTGGTCTTATGTAAAACTACTCTCCTGAAGGAATATTTTGCGCAAAGTCTGTGTTAGGCGTTGCCCTGCAGCCGACACATGGATGAGCAGGCATTGACCCACAACACACTGTACATAGACAATTGCTTAAGTGAAATCTCTATGCACACACCTGTCTAGCCACCGAAAACAAGTTTACACGCTGGTTGATGGCTGGGTGATAGGGTTGTGTCCAGTGCTGGTATTTTAATAGAGACCTCTCAACTCCTCATCGAGTGGGGCACAGCCCCACTGCCTCCTGGACTGAAATAGGGATTTGCCTTCTGGACCCATGTGACTTCTCACTTAATTGTTCAGATTAAGGGTGTGTTTCAGATTAAGGCCCTAATACACACAGACTTCAATGTACACAAAGTATGGCAAGGACCAGATCCCGCCCACCTGTGTTTGAAGGAAAGCACTCCCACAACGCAAGCTGTCAGGAATAATACTGGAGGTGGTTTCATTTGCCAGAGCAAAGATCGATGCTAGCAAAAGCCGGCATAATATAAATACCTCAAAGATCTGTCACCCTAAAGAGAAGAGGAGGAAGGAACTAAAGGGAAGAAGAGCACACATCCATAAAACTGGTATTTATATCCTTTTTTTGGTTTGTTTTACCATATCTTTTCTTAGATCCCTCCCAGCTTGTTATCAAAGGTGATGAGTTTTAATATTCATTTAACATTTTTAGCATCCTTGCACAGCTGTTACGTATTTGTATGTCTTTACAATTACACATGTGTGTTCATAACAGTGTGTATGATATATAGAAACACATTCATATATACCTGCCACATTCTGTTCTATAGAGCTATCGCTTTCATATCTATTCCTCATACCTTCTTAGTCTCTCTAGCTCTATGGATGTAAGTCTTCCACACAATAGGTGTGATTTCAGTCTCTTTTACTCTGGTGTAAATCCAGAGTCACCGCAACAACTGAAATGAAATCACTTTAGGGGGTTCTTGTGGCACAGTGAAGGTCAAAATATGGGCAAACTGGGACTGAATTTGATTTGTTTTATGTGGGAGCTAACCAAGTGATTTCTATTAATGCAGTCTGAGGTCCATCAAGATCTCTCCATTTATCTGTTTCACATCTATTCTTCTTTTTGCCTGTAGTATTGAATGAGTAGCCTTCTGCTGCTGCTTTCAGCGATGCATCACTTTTGGCCTTATGTACTGCATCCTTACCTGTATGCTTTACAATAGCTCTGGGAGTGTCTTTTTTATTCTGTCAGAGGAACTGCGTGGCACCTTCCCCTGACAAATGCCAGGGTTGTTTTACTTTCTGTTCATTCTCTTACGTTCTGTTCATACTCTTCAGAGCTGCTTTGCGAAAAGAAGAAATGTGAAATTTGATTAAAGAAAATGAAATAGGGAAAGAAGAAAGATAATTAATTCATCATGTGTGCCCTAAAGCACATGAGAAACAGGGCAATTTGGAAAAGGAAAACCTATGCTGAGAAATGGGGGAAAAATCTAACAAAAATCTTGATTGTTGGGCTGAACAACATCCTAAAGTGATGCAGAGGTAATGAATTTGTCACAAAAAAATGTAAGCCACGGAACAAGAAATGCATTACCAGAGTAGGCAGAGAGAAGCAAGGACAAGGTGGATTGAAAAGGAGCACTTCCAACAGGAAGCAAAGGAGTCAGAAGATCTTAGACTGGTCAAGTATGATCTTGATGAAGCCATGTTGGCTGTCATGGATCACCTCATCATCTTCCAGGTGCCTTAACATAGCTTCCAGGAAGATCTGTTCCATGATTTTCCCAGGCACAGACATTAGGCTCACCAGCCTATAGTTTCCCAGATCTTCCTTTCTACCTTAAAAATCGGAGTGAAGAGTACCTTCAAAAATCCTCCCTAGATCTTCTCCACCCTAGATCATTATACACCTTAGAAATTTGCTTATTTCTCGTAGCTGTATCACAGAATCACATCATGGCTGAGCTGAGAAGGGAACTCTGGAAGTCATCTGGCCCAAACCCCTGCTCAAGTGGGGCCACCTAGAGCAGGTTCCCTAGGAATGGCATTTAGGTTGTGAAGACATTTATGTATGTACAGAAAGGGAACTCCAGAGAGTAATGGTAGAAATCCACAACAATGTGTAACCACATTATTGCAGTTTTTGATTTCACATACAATCATGCCAAATAGTTGAGACTGGCAAGCACTTTGGGAGATCAAGTAGTGCAAATGCTTGCTCAGAGCAGGGTCAGTTGCAGCAGGTTGTTCAATGCAGCATCCAGTCAAGCTCTGAATATTTCTGAAGATGGAAAATCCACGGTCTCTCTGGGCAATCTGTGCTAGTGTTTAAATACCCTCACAGCAGAAAAGTTCTGCAGTGCTTAGAGGGAGTTTCCAGTATTTCAACTCATGCCTATTGCCTTCTGTCCTGTCTCTGCAAATCACTGAGTAGAACCCAGGTCCAGTTTTTTTTTTTATTTCCCCTTTCCCAGTATTTGTAGAGATTAATGAGATCTCACTGAGCCTCCTCTTCTCCAGACTGAACAGTCCCATCTCTCTCAGCCTCATATGGAAAATGTGCCATTCACTTAGCCATCACTATGGCTCTTTGCTGGACTCAATCCAGTATGCCTATGCCTGTCTTGTACTGTGGAGCCCAGCACTGGATCCAGCACTCCAGGTGTGTCTCAACAGGGCTAAACAGAGGAGAGTAGTTACCGCCCTCAACCTGCTGTCTGTCTCCTTTCTGACGCAACCCAGGAGGCAGTTGTCCTTGGCATTAGAGCATGTGGCTGGCTCATGGTCACCTTGTTGCCCACCAGGTCCTTCGAACATCAGCCTGTACTGGTGCCTACCAGGTTCCTCACCAGGGACAGGACCTGGCATTTCCATCAAACTCCGTCAGATTCCTGTTTACCCGTTTCTCCAGCCCTCTGAAGTCCCTCTGAAAAGCAGCACAACCATATGTCATGTCAGCTAGTCCTCCTAGTTTTGTATCATCCGTGAAGTTGTGGATGGTACACTGTGTCCCATCACAGAGGCGATTAAGAAAGATCTTAAACAGTACTGGCAGCAGTATTGACCCATGGGACACCCTGCTGGTCACTTGCCTCCAGCTGACCTTTCTGTCACTGACCACAATGCTTTGAGCCCTGCAGACCTCAGTCCACCTCATATGCACTCTCCTCAGCACAGTAATATACATTGCTACAAGCCTCTTTCATGGTGTGACAGATCTTTCCAGTTCCCAGTTTCCACCAACATTTAAGTACTGCTCTGAACACCTTCTGCTCTTCACAGGTTGCAGGCAACAGGACTGCCAGGTCTCCCGACAATGACCCATCCACTTTTTTTCCTGCTTTTTGGAGCCTTGGTTCTCTCCAGCTCAGAAAGTGAGTTCAACATGCCTCAGTTTTCTGTCTGATGCTGTAAAAAATTAATGTCTCCTAGCTCCAACTTTTTGCCTCTGTTGCCAGCACAGGCTTACCTTGCAGTCATTAAGGCAGAAGATCTGAAGTATTTTTCTAAATGTAAAACAAGTTTCATGTCATCTTGACATGGACTCCCTGTGATGGATGGGTTACTTTGAAGGTCAAAGAGAAGGTGGAGACTTCTCCTGTGTGTTGTTGAAGTTCTACATGCGGAGCAATGTATGACTGCCAGCCAAGGCAGAGGCACTTGTGCAATCAGCTTGGCCTGGCTAGTCTTTGGTGGCATGATATTGTATCAAGGCAGAGAAAACATGACCACTGTTTTGTGACCTGTTCTGACTTAGAGGAGAAAGACTGCAAGATGCTGGCCACTCCAGTTGCAGAGACATGAGCGGCACCACAGCCAGCTCCACTGCCTGAGATGTCTTGAGATTCAAATGCACTCATAGAGATGAAACTGAAATGCTGTGAATATCCTTTCAGGAAACATAAGAGGGAACGGGAGGAGGAGAATATCTATAATACCTTCCTCCTTTTT
>VXAV01013312.1:60006-73033 GCA_013399715.1 Alectura lathami | reverse complement strand
AGTGCCAAGCACATCTGTCCAAGAGAGGGGAAATGTGGTTTCCACAAGATGAAACTTTGAATGGATACAAGCAGTTTCTAAGGAGACCTGCTCTATAATTGTAGAGGAAATTACAAGCTGAATCATCTGTGGTTTGGGGAGAGAAATCAATGATATTTTGTAAGTTGAACCAAACTCTGCTGACTACTTACCAAGAAGGAAACTGGAAAGAAATCAATTCCAAGAACTTTCAATCTAATCCATCTTAATTCAGGTCTGACAGACGTATTTTGTTCTCCTTTAAAGCTATGTGATGCAGCAGCCTGAAATCCCTATTATTATTGCAGGAACATGCTCTCCCTAGCACAGATGGACCAATACACTACACTCCAAGCCAGCCAAACCACACGCTGATGACTCTTGGGAATCCACAGAGTCTTTTGCACACCTTTCAGAGCTGAGCCTGCTGAACCTGCTGCTGTGCCTCCAGGAGGCAGACCCACTAATGTGATGCATTGCAGCACACACTGAAAAGGATTGCTGAAGTACATCTGCACCCACTGGACCCTGTAAAGACAGCAGCAAGCTCATTCTGTTTATAACCTAAATGGCATCTGAATCCTAAATTAGTGCTCTTCATATACTGACATTTTACACTTGTTTTGTTGTTGTTGTTGTTTGTTCGTTTTTAAAAGGGGGTGGGGGGAGACTCTGAGTATCTAGTACTTACCCTTCATTTTGTAGTTTCACTCTTCTAATGTCCCTATGCAATGCTGAACTCCACTTAGTCGATTCAAGAGATTATGGGGAGATAATATTTAATTTTCTGGAAAGCTGAGTGAGACTTTTCTATTGGGTTTATTCTGTTTCTTTCAGGTGCTGACAATTCCACAGTCAAGCATCGCAATGCTCGGTTCTTGTTTGAAGTTCTCCCCAGACTTAATCCTGAAAGTAATGAAATTCCTAACCCACCTCTACCAGACTTATCTGCAGAACAGACCTGCCGAAGTCCGTGTCAGAAAGGCTGGATTAGTTACAAAGGCCACTGTTACGTGTTCATTCAAAAGAGAATGACATGGACCGAAGCTGAGGTACCAGCTTCATTTATTCCATACTTTCCACAGTTGTCTTTCTTGTACCTGGTTCTTTTTTCCTTCCTTACTGCTTCTTCTCTCATGTATCAGTGTTGACCAAAAGTGCTGGATATTCAGCTCAGTGCTCCTGATGAGGTTAGCTGCACTCTGCTTCACAACGGGTCATGCTCCTGCAATGAATGACCTCCCGCTTGGAACTTGGGCCTTCCTGATTTGCTATTTCTTTTGTCATCCTGTATTCCTTTTGAGGTTTTTGAGCAAGGGATCTATTTTCCTCATGCTGTAAAATGAGGTATTTATAGTACACCAGTGAAGAGAAGTTGAGGGGCTTCTTGCAAATCCTTGATTGTAAGAATTCACCAAACTGATGGGTTATAGTCGAGGGGTTTCTCCCTCTGCTTCCCACANCGTTGGCATGGATACACTGATAAAGTTCCCTTATTTGGTCAGGTTAGCAGAATTGTTCACAGGCTGGGTTGCTCACATGTCCGTTGCTCTGTAAAAAATCCTTTACAACATGACTCATCAAACCTTTTGTGAACTGTGAACCCTTTTTCTACTTCACTTATGCGAACTCCAGTGAGCCCTGTGCTTTGAAGCCCTGCACTTGACACTTTCTGTATGTTCCAGGAGTAAAACAAACACATTTCGATAAATGTTTGCCTTGGCATTCCATATTCCTCTTGAGCCATGTCTACAAGACTGTATGAAATTTAAATGCCTGATGAACACAAGAGTTTTCCCCTGAGGATAAACACTAGTACTGAAAACCATCTTGGGTGCTCTTGCTTCAAGGTGCTGACAAAAGTATCCTTCCTTATCAAATGCAAAAGCAAGCTCTTGAGGATCCTGTCTGCTTGGAGAAACTCAGAGTGGAACACTGTTCCTGTCTACTCATTGCCCCAGTTGGCTGGGGGCACAAGGACGGAACACTGTAAATAGTAACTTTTTGGACAAGTTCTTCCAGAGTGTTTCTGCTCATGAGTCTTTTTGTATTTCTTTTCACTGTAAGGTGCATTTTGCCTGGCTTTAGCTATCAAAAATACGGAGGTACCTAGGCTGTTGTTCAGTATAGTGCCTTCAGTGACAGCCACTTCATCCTATCTCCCTTCAGTTCCTTTCTTAGAGTAGATGTATGACAGTCTGGAGATATGGCCTGTTTTCCAACAGCTGTACAGAAAGTCCATGCAGCTTGTTACACTGTAGGCACAACTCACTTGGATTCCCATTGTTCAGGCTTTTGCTTTATTTGAGTGTTCCTTCTCTCTATTCCTCTTTTCTCAATCTTTGATTTCTCTTTATTTGAAACTGCAAACTTTCCATGGATTTCCCTGTCACTTCACATTTCCACTCCTATTAGAAAGTTCTTTTTTGGGCTTGCTGTTATTACCTTGCCCCGTTCCACTCCCTACTCATTCATTCTACGTTTTTCTTTGCTCCTTATTCAGAAAGCTCTAGCCATTTTGTGTCTCCCATGTTTAACTCTCTCTACTGTGCAGAAAAGCTGTGGGATTGAAAGAGTGGGAAGTCACCTAGCCAGCATCACCAGTGCAGAAGAGAATGAATTCCTTTGTAAACTTACTAAGGGACAAACGAAAACCCAGTTCTGGACAGGTGGCACTTACCAAAAGGCAAGTATGCCAGGACCAGAAATGAAAACAAACATCAGTCAAAATAACCTTATAACTCAACTGATCCAAAAAAAAATCTACTTAAAAGAGTTTTTATTTTCAAGTGAAGAGCTTTGCTTTATTACTATAGAAAGTCTTTTCAGACTCAGCAAAACTAAAAAAATATCAAAAACTGATGCTTTTTATCTTTCAGTGATTTTGGGGGATGGGGGAAGATGGAGGGGAAAAAAGTTGAAGTGATAAACTCTCATAGGCATCATATTCCAATTATATTCCACCCGAAGGAGGAGTGTTGAGGTACAAATCTCAAAGGAGAAGATGGATGGTGGATAATAACTTACTTATTTAATGTCTTTTTAGCAGAATGTCAGGTCAGCAGACAAGACCGGGTGGTATAAAAAGCTTGGATGGATATTTTCATTCAGATTCTTTTAATCAATTCCTTCAGACTGTCTTCCCTCCAGTACTCCAGCAAATGAACCTACCAGTGCTTTTGCCGATATGATGAACTGAAAATTAGCATTGTAGAATAGTAAAAGCAAGTGAATTTCAGATTTGCAAGTGCATGTTAGAAGTAGAAACTTGATTCTCTAAGTTTTACGCATGTAACAGGGTGCATCAATGACTTGTGTGTCCATCCTGAATGTCTCAAAAGCTGAATGTCACCTACCTGCAATGAATTACTCATGAGTGCTACAGCCTGCTCTGAATAACAAATGTATTCAAGAAAATTACAATTTATTTGAGGACAATTCATGAAGAGAGGATGCAGTGAAATTAATCTAATATGGAATTAAAAATGAATTATTCATGCTGCTCTGCAGAACAATGATATCCCCACAAGCAGTAACATTTTTGACATCCATGTGAAAGAGAGCCCCCACTCAGTCCTTTTTTGATCCCAGCAAATACATAAGAGTACCAAACTGCTTTCAGAATTTAACAGAACCTTGAAGTTCCCATTCAACTTCTGGAGTTCTTTTTTTTTTTTGTCTACAGGGGTCATTGTTGAAATGGAGTGATGGATCTCTGATAACCTTCCTCCAGAGGCCGCTGTCATCCATTTTCAGTGCTGTTAGAGGACTATTTAACAACCTGTTTAACACAAAAATTTGCCTCGCTGTCAATATCGGAGGTAAGGAAAACCTGGGATGACTTGATTCCCGTAGTTTGCTTTGACCTTGAACCTCTGCCATTCCTGCAGATCAACTATTTCCAGGACTAGATAGACAGAGAAAACATCATCTTATTAAAATGTTACTCAAACCTGCAATGTACATACTACGGAAACACAAATTAAAAGAAAATTAGATTTCCAGAGACTGAGCTGAGACTGAATGATTTCATGTCACAAGTAAAACAGTTCTCTTATCACATCTGGTTTTCCTTTGTGATCTTTCTTTGCCTTTGTTTCCAGGAGGGGGTGAATGGAACGGCTCTCCCTGCAGCACGAAGCTACCATTCATCTGCTCTTACAAACCAGACCTGGTGCACCTTTAACCCGTCACTGGACCACTGATGAAACCTGACTGGCTGCTGAGGCATTTGGAATAGAGTTCAGCTGAAATCCATTAACACAGAAAAGAGTTTTGCATGGAAAAATCAAGATCTTACACTAAAAAAGAAGAAGTTTTATAGCAAGTGACACTTCTGTTCTGTTCGCATTATTGTGGTGATGTTCCTGTAGACAGTCTTTAAAATGATCCTATAAAAATAAATTCTGATTTGATTTGAATGCTTGATGAAATCAGCACAACATTTAGCTTTTCCACTGGGTGTTCAAGAATATTCATAAGAAATCTTTAATTATTAAATAATTACTGATCATGCATTAAAACTTTACTCACTTCACCGTTTAATCATGCCAAGTCATACATTCTAAATCCTAGATATTTTTCCTTTCTTAATGTCAGATAGATCCAAGGAAAACAAACTGAATATTTTTAATATTTCAGTAGATAAATGGCTTGCTCCATAAACTCACATAACCACAAGATGAGTCCCAAATCACAGGGAGAAGTCAAGAGTGTACCAATAGGCCCAGGAGGTGGTTCACCGCTTTACAAACTGCATAGGATGACACTTCATTAAATGAAACAAACCTTGCTGTCATGGTTAGGGTTTTCCAAGTTCTCAGTATGACCTATGACTATGTTTCCCAAAGGCAAATATTTTCACTTTGTTTTTCTTAGTTGTAAGTACCCCTATTGCTGTGGATACCATCAGCTAGTTGCAAGCTCCTATTCCAAGATACTTTCCCTCACTAGTTAAAAATGTAAATGGAAAATTTTGGGCCAGGAATGCTTACTTGGCTCATCAAGGTGATGATAAATCACTTCATCTGTTAGGAAGGCTGAGAATATTAGCCAAAAATTTAGTTAATGTTTCAGTCATCTCATTGTCCTTGGAGAATGGTTACACAGATAAAAACAGCAGCTGCATTCTTTGATTGAACATTCCCTATAAAGCTGGTGTCAGGTTTACTCAGGTCAAGTAGACTGAGGATGTGGACAAGTTAGGAGAAAGAGTGTGCCAAGGGTTTCCTGGGGACTGGACTCACCGCAACGTGGCCAGAAGTGTTCAGACAGTAAGGTAGTAAAGGCCACAAGCCTGCTGTGCCACGGGAAGCCAGGCTGGAAAGGTGGACAACATTGCAAATATGCAGCTGTAGCAAAATAGAGGTCTGTGTCACCTAGAAACTATAAATATATCAATCAGGATACAAGTAATAATAATTTGCCTTCAACCCAGATATATGCAACGGTGGCGTAACTAACAGCAGAATATAAGTATTTTGCTACACTCATGACACAGCAAGATGCATTTTGCCTAAGTACTTGGGGAACATGACTACCAAAGATGAGTGTTGTTGCAGGCAGCAGTCCTCCATCTAACATAAATTTGCCGTGTAGAGGATAAGGTAACCACAAGGGGCTGCAAATAGGTAGCACATTCTGCCAAATACACATAAATGATGACTGACAAACCTAAAAACAAGGTAAGCAGTATTCAGAACAGTTAAGTCTCCCCTTTTTGAGAGCGGAAATAGCATAAAGTCATCAGGCATGAACAAGAAATACCAGAGAATAAAGGAGACAAGCCCACTTCATTTCGGGCTTCTCTCATCCGTGAGTTCTCTTGCTTGATAACCCCAGCCCTGGTGACTGGAGACCACCAAGGACCACAGACATCTGTGCAACTGTGTGGCATCATCTCTGTGGGGTTGTGTATTCACGGCCGGTTATGATTGTTAAAGACAGTTCTGTACACACAGAGATGATGATGAACAATGTCTGGAATTAGCCACAGCACAAACGATGTTGTTGATAAATGAATACAGTAAATCTTAGAGTTTAAATGTCCCCTGATTTGTCAACACTCTCCTGCTTCGATGGATGTTTTTCAAAATGCAAAGACTTTCCACAGCAAAGTGAGAAAAATGAAAAGATTTGAGATTTCATAACGTAATTTCTGTATCTTCAACATCAATATGAACCATACCACAGCATCTATAGCTTAATCTGCTTTCAGTGGGTCACTGATTAGCTATTTAAACTGATTAAATTACTTCAGTTAAGTTCCTAATGAATATTTGTTCATACCAGAGAAGTCATATCACAGGTAGCAGTACCTCACAATGTAGCATATCCGTGGACAAGGTCAGCAGAAATAGCAAGACCTTGGACAACGAGCTTGAGTCTTGCCCCTAGAAAGAACATTTTCTGATCTCAAATCACTTTCTAAAAGTGAGAAAAACTGCACTTAATTTACAAATAAACAGGAATGAAGTGCAGGGGGGTGATAAGTTTATGGCCTTTTTTAGCACTGCATAAAGGTGTCAGTGGCTGGAGAGAGAAACCCCAACTCCTTTCTGCCGGGATGCCTCTTCCCAGGACATGATTCAGCAATAATTGTCCAGTACCTGCGGGTACCAAGAGATGAAGAGAAACTGCTGAGGTGGGATTTTTCATGTCAGCATCATTAGGCTTTTGCAAATACGACCCACAGGCAGACCAGGAGACTAGCTTTGAAAACTTTCCCACATTCTATTAATGAATGAAGACTTTCCATTTTCAGACAATAAACTAAGAATCATCCCTGAGCTGTACATGTTTGGGAATACTATTTATTATTTCTTTCTTTTTTTTTTTTTTTAATTAATTATTGTGTTCCCAAGCTTACATGAAGGGATCTGTCTATATGTTATGACCATGAATTAGAATCAATTTATTCATAGTTTATATTCTGGCAATGCCTAGACGCCATGTTAAGGAAGGAAGCTTTGTTATCCTAGGTGCTCTCAAGGCTTCCAAGAAGACATACACCCTTATCTTATTGCTATTTAACATCTTAGTTGGTGACATGGACAGTGGAATTGAGTGTGCCCTCAGCAAGTTTGTGGACAACACCAAGCTGTGTGGTGCCCTTGACATGCTAGAGGGAAGGGATGCCATCCAGAGGTACCTGGATAGGATGGAGAGGTGGGCCTGTGCCAATGTCATGAAATTCAACAAGGCCAAGTGTAAGGTCCTGCACCTGGGCTGGGGAAATCCCAAGCACAAACACAGGCTGGGCAGAGAATGACTGGAGAGCAGCTCTGAGGAGAAGGATTTGGGGGTGTCAGTTGATGAAAAACTCAACATGAGCTGACAATGTGTGCTTGCAGCCCAGAAGACCAACCACGTCCTGGGCTGCATCAAGAGAACTGTGACTAGCAGGGTGAGGGAGGTCATTCTGCCCCTCTACTCTGCTGTCATGAGACCCCACCTGGAGTACTGTGTCCAGTTCTGGGGCCCCCAACACAAGAAGGATACCGAGCTGTTTTGGAGCAGGTCCAGAGGAGGGCCACAAAGATGATCAGAGGGCTGGAGCACCTCCCCTACAGAGACAGGCCGAGAGAGTTGGGGTTGTTCAGCCTGGAGAAGAGAAGACTCCGAGGCAACCTGATAAGGCCTCCAGTACCTGAAGGGGGCCTACAGGAGAGCTGGGGAGGGACAGTGTCATGTGTAGCGACAGGACAAGGGGTAATGGCCAAAAACTGGAAGAGGGGAGATTTAGTTCAGATATTAGGAAGAAATTCTTTCCTGTGATGGTGGTGAGACACTGGAACAGGTTGCCCAGAGAGGCTGTGGATGCCCCCTCCCTGGAAGTGTTCAAGGCCAGGCTGGATGGGACTCTGAGCAGCCTGGTCTAGTGGGAGGTGTCCCTGCCCATGGCAGGGGGGTTGGAACTACATGATCCCTAGGTGCCTTCCAACGCAAACCATTCTGTGATTTTACAATGTGATCTTGAGAGTTTATAGCTTAATTTATGAAAATCAGAGCATTAAGGCTGATGAAGAAGAATTCTTATGAAGATGTGAGATATTTTGCCATTCTTGTTTCCCATGCTTTCTTACAAAGCTGATGACCCTGTTTGGAAATGTCTGGGCTGTTTGTTGTTATGTGGCAACACACGCCTTGGAGGAACAGGGAGGGGATCACCACTCCCTGCAGAAGAAACATTTGACAGAGGGTTCATTGAACTGCCTACTTGTAGACTGTTGGAGAGAAATGTGAGACAATGCAGCCTGGAGGGCCTTGCCAAACCATCTGAACTTTGTGGTAGCCCCATGTGAGGGTTTTATTGCTGTCAGTCAATCACTGCACTCTGGCCTCACATGTGGGTTCTTCTCCCTCAGGCAGTAGATGACATTAGATTGGTGTCTTGTTAACAAAGCTCTCTGAGCTATGCAAACTAAAGCTTAGTCCTGATTTGTGTAAGCAGCTACCACAACATGAAAGTGAAAGGGGTAAATGTGAGTAATTAGGCACAAGGTTTGTGCCTAAGCTTCCATTCAGTAATGTTGGAAATGGTGTACCAGACCAGAAGAACATTTGGTTTGACTTGCCACTCTCTCATTACGTTACATGTTCCTAAGAAATATACCAAGATTCTTTCTTCTTCTGTTTTTTTCCTTTTTCTTCTTCTTCTTCTTTTTTTTTTTTTTTTCTTCTCCCACTAATCAGGAGACAACAGCATAGATTTCCATATGAATATATAACTGTCATATTTAGTACACAATCTCATATGCAGTCTAGATGTCTACTTGCAGATACATGGATAAGATTGAAGATCAGCTTTGGATCACAGCATAAAAAAGATGCAGTTTTTTTCTTCCAGGTGAGAACTCTGTCTGCCACTACTGAAAGTGCAAATTTGTGTTAAGGTAAATGCCACAGTATTTGAATTAAAAGCCCACCAGAGTCCACAAAGGACATAGATCAAATGCACGTAATCCTGTATTACCATGCAAAAAGGGTGAAAAATGACTTGAATAGCTCTTTTTGCTTTGATCTGGTAGGAAATACATAAAATGCTGCTTTTCTTTTTCTACAGCAAGAAATCCATTTCTGTAGCTATGGTTAGTTGTGCTGAAGGGAGAAAAAAATAAAAAAGGAAAGAAAAAAAAAAGAATGCAGGTTAATTCAGCTTCCAAAACACTACAGTGTACCACAAAGCCCTCAGCTGCTTTACACACAGCCTTCACCTCAAGAGACTCTAACAATTTTCTTCTTGCTTCTAGGTGAGGATTAATACACAGGCTGCAAATACACAAAGGGGTAATAAGACACCCTATGCCATGCACACACATTGGATTGAATTCATCATTCCTAAAAGGTCTTGGAGGTTCTGCCATAAGCTCTTCCTGGGAAACAGTAGTTCTTCTCCTGAAATGTTGTGTTCTGCTTATGACGGAGATATATGTTTAAATAAAAATAAAATAAATAAAAATACACCTTGAACAATATAGCATTTTCATTGAGCAATCAGTAGCCCAGAAATAAAATCCTTTCTCAAACACAATGCTTAGCCTCACTGGGCAGATCTGTGTTACCACTGGGAAACTCCTCTTCCAAGATGGCCCAGAGAAAAAGCAGACGATAAAAATGGGTGCAAAGAGACTCCTGCCTCTAACTGCACACAGGAGAGACCTGACACCATTCACCTGGGAAATGTACTAGCAGAATCTCATATATTTTTTCTCTTATTGCAAGGAAGCAGATGAACTGCATTTGTGTACAAAGGTAAGAAGATAAGTAGGTCTCTTTTGAACCACCTTCCAAGGGCTCTGTTACACTAAGCTATCACAGAAGTGTTTCCCACTCTTGCAAAACCTTTACTTTGCTAAGTGGGCACTGTGCTGGGAGCCTGAGTCGCCAGCAATCAAGCCCTTCTTCACTGGATCACTAGGATCACTGACAGCGTTAAGAATAAAGTTGGTCTCCTCGCCACCTTGCTAGCTGATCCAGCTTGAACAGTATCCCCAGTGTTGGCAAGACTGAGAAATTTAATTTAGGAATGAGAAATGGATCACCCAGGAAAAACTGCATTTCATGAATTCAGATTTGCAGATGAGCTCCATTTCTCTGTGTCTTCTCTCAGCATCGTTGTCAGAGCTGATGACCTACAGGCTGGTAGTGCCTTGGGAACTGGCTAATCACAGCTCTCCTGGGCCAAATTCTGCACAAACACAAGTACAGTCTGGGTGGGATTCACTTGACCCTGGGCATCTGCCTTGCAGTCATCTGGCTAGAGTTGTCCTTGTCTACCTCCTTAGGCCTTGGAAAGCAATTGGCATATTTAGGGAGCAATTCCTCTGATCACAGGCAGCCTTCTCTGCTAGGGTGAAGAGGATCAAAACTAGAAGCCCCTATTTCTCTGCAAAGTCTATGGACAGAGTTCAGCAAGGCAGAAGTCACAAGGCCCTTCCAGGTGACCTAGGGCAGTTTTCCAATCTCTTCTAAGCAGCTTAATGAATCTGAGATTTCTGCATAGACAAAATGTTCTGTGCTTTACTTCCAAATACCACATAGGATACCTGCAACCCGATACTTCTGTCTCACCCTGAATCACAGTCCGTGTTTTTCCTTCCACATCTTTCTTCCTCCAACCTCAGCATTTGCATGTTTACCTAATAATGCATATCACCTCTGGGACGCAGCAGTTTTCTTTACCTGGGCAAAGCACCACATATTGGCTTAAAAAATCATGGTTTATCTGTTGAACAAGGGAAGGTGATCAGCAGGATCAGCCTTTGAGTGCAAAGAAGGTGCTTTCATTAATTTAGACCTATGTCCCCACAGTCAGCAGCTCAGGGATGGCAGCCCCAAGACTGCTAGCAGAAACGCTCAGGTTCTGACAGTGAGCTAACAGATTCAGGCAAAATGCACTAGTTAGTGTCTAATTAGTCAGCTCTGTATATACAGCAAAGGCAGCTGAAAAGATGTGTTGTGCTTTGAGTTTCAGGAGCCCTCACCACAGGAAACAATATTTTATTATAATGTAGATTTCTGGATTTCTTGGAAAAACCCTTCATGTAGGACAGATCTTTTCATCACTCACTGCCGTATCTAAGAAAAATAGAGGGTAGAAAGAACTTGGCGAATAAATATTTCAATAGATGAACCAAGGAATTATTAATCCTCTGCTTCTCATGCAGAATATAAAGTGTATATATAATTTCCAGGAGGAGGTGATTGACGGTGCAGCTCAGAAACTTTCTTCATGAGGTTGAGACAGACAGGCAAAGCAGGTGAGGCCACACTGGGCCACTCAGGTAAGGCAATGCTTTTTCTCTGGAAAAACTGTGGGGAGAAGAGGGGTAAGGAAGGCTCAGGCAGTGTTTCCCTTCACTGGTGTGGATTTCATCCCAGAGACTGAGCAAGTGGATCACTGAACATGCGGGTCTTCTTTATTCCTGTCCAAACTTGTATAGGCTCCTTACCTGTCAAGGGCTATTTTTCTCACCTGACCAGACAGTTCTTCACAAGGGAAAAAATATATGGAGCCTAAAATTATCCAACAAGTCTTTTTATTTTGCATTTGTAGGATTCAGCAGTATTTAGTGTGTGTATAAATAGCAACCAAGAACCGAATAAATGAAAAGCTAGCGATCAAGAACTACAGAAGTCTGAGAGGAGACGTGAAAATAGTATTTTTTCCTCCTTTTCGTTTTCTAGAAGTCAGACAGTCCTAATAGAAAGAGTCATCTTGCAGACAGGATGTTTTTTTCCTCCAGTTTATTTTTGGTTTTATTGAGAGAAGAGCTTTTGTGTTTTTCTTAGTTTGCCTTTTTTTTTTTTTTTTTTTTTTTTTTTTTTTTTGACATATTATTTTGTAGTGAATTTTCTGGGCTGAAATATCGTGCAAGATGGGTTCCAAGGCTCTAAGTTATACTAACAAAAAGTGACAATCAAGAAAGACTCTTTTGAAGTTTTCTGAATTAAAACATGATATTAACAACATAAAATGAAATGTGGAGAGCTTATTTCAGTACACACTTTCTGCAGATTCTTTGCATCTGAATCCATGAGTCAGACATAGATCTGACACTAATTAATACATCCCAAAATACATAATGAAAATGAGCTGTTGGGATTCTGCAGACTCATGCAAAGGAAATTGTTTGCCACTTATAAAGATCCTCTCTCTGCCATAAACAGGGCTGGCTGTACTAAAGTCGAGGCTTACTGGGCGAACACAGCTGTATCAGGATAAGCAGTGGGAATCAGATGTATACCCTGAAATTGTACTTGCAGATGAGGCGGGGCAGTGATGTGAGCTGCCACAGGAAGAAATGCCTGCTGCATGCACTTACTGTATCAGCTCATCACAATCTGGGCTTCGAGCTTCAGAGAGACATTAAAAAAAGAAACCACAAATGGAAAAATAAATCTCTGGAGTTTTTCTAAAAGGCTGTGCTGGGCTTTCACTGTGGACTTTTGTTTTATGTTACAGACAAAACAATGAGTCATCTTTAAAAGCTGTTAATTGATTGGGTTGGGATCATGTGACCCATTAGCATCACGAGCAGTTTTGATGTATTTTATAGCAAACAAACAAAAAGAGAAAAGATGCAGTTGCAATAGAGTTAACAGACAGTCCTGTTTATTCATTTAAAGAAAAAAGAGACACTACATTTAAGCAGTCAGCCTAAAATGCCCTCTTCTTTAATGTTTAGCTTCTGTACTAAGCATTCAAAAGGGCTTGGTATTCCTTTAAAGAAGAAGAGACTAGTCTAGACAGTTAAATTGAATATAAACAACACAAGCACAGAATAGATAAAGCAGAGCTCAGCCCAACCTGCCACAGGGTTCAGTTGCCCTTTGCAATTTTTTTTTTCATTTAAATTGTAATTTCCCTTTCTGTATGTCTGCTTCAGGCTAATTTTTTTTTACATATATATGATTTCATTGAGAAAAAAAAAAATCTTTTTCTGTGAATGGGGCTGGGCAAAACACACTGATTTCTCTGCACGGTTCCTCAAGAAGCTGTTTGTGC
>VXAV01013312.1:5849-43090 GCA_013399715.1 Alectura lathami | reverse complement strand
TTGCTATAGATATATGGAATACATATATAAAGAGAGTAATAATTAAATGCTAACCATTATAAGAAAAAACATTTTGAGGAACATTTGGGGTTTTGAGAAGACTTACATCCCATCCCAACGATTGCTGTTGTTTGAACTAGATTTCTGAGCTATAAAGAACTATATGCATCATTCATGATGTCTTTACCAACGTTTGGCCCACATGCAGGTATTTTTATGTAACTAACAACTGTCTATTTAGTGGTCTTGCTAAAAACAGAACCTACATAAAACGTGTACAAGTGCACTGCCACCTCTAATGTATCACAAAGATGTAAACAGCTTAAGCCCAACGCGTGATTTGCAAGGCTTAAATTGGACCTCAAATATTTGTAGATATGGAAGAAGTTTATGATTGAGAAACAGTATTTACCAATGGTTAAAAGCAAGGCAATAACCAGAGAAACAAATGGGAAGAATTTTTGTTAATTATCCATGATGAATGGGAAGAACAGCCAAAAAGAACATTTCAGTGCAGAGCAAAACCAACATAGGAATAACCAGCAAGTTGTGGCAATTTACTATTGAAAAAAAAAAAAAGAAAATAGAAGAAGAAAATTTATAGGTTAAAAGAACTCTAAAGCTTCTCAGCTTCTACTTTTTTTTTTTTTTTTGTCACCAAACATGACATTCATTTTTTGTTAATTATATAAATGCCAAAAAACAAAATCCCTGAAATGTGTTAGTTCATTGCATTGGAAGGTTTAGAAGATGAGGAAGATGGTGGATGGTAAGTTTCTAATGAGATATTCATGAAGCTGGAAATAATATCACAAAGGATTTTGTTAAGCTACCAGTAAGGTCAATATCTCTATGCTGAAAATATGGAGACAATGTTTGACTTATGCAATATAACAGCCGAACATATTCTGATACACATGTAATGAATATGCAAATAAAATCAGTTAGGGCATTACCTGACCCATCTAGAGACTCTTTGGAGATTTTCTCAGGATGATACCTTTGAAATCAGTTGATTATCTTGTTTTCCCAAGCCAAGAAAGAAGTGAGTACATGAATGTTAGCAAATTACAACCAAGATTATTTTGTTTTGCCATTTTTGATATTAGTCCTAAAGAACACTAACTCTTAATCTCTGTTTGCATATACAGAATTTGTAATGATTTTTGGAAGCCTGGGCAGGGATGACTAACTTTTGAGTGGTAATTAAGTTTTAGCTAATCCCAAACAAATCTCATGGTTAAGTCATTTTATATCTGCACTGTTCCCTTGATGTTCATTGTGCTTTTAACTCCTGAAGTATTTAGAGAGAGAAACTGCATTCCTCATTTTCCTATAATAAACAAGTCAATTGGAGCTTTCATTCCTTTTTGATGGTAAGACTTTTGTGAACATTTTAGTAGCCCTTACCTCTTCTTTATCTTGTTTAATTCCGTTTGTCTTCAGTATGGTTAACTGCAATTAAAACATAGAAATGGCAGCAGACCTTGTAAAATGTCTTTAAATTTAACCTCTGCAAATAACATGTTGTGTAACGTATTCAAGGGTGCATTTGTCTTTTTTGTAGCCATATCATTGTTCTGACTTCCTGGATGCTGCTTCAGAATCAGACTCCAAAATCTGTTTCTGTATGTGTGTGCACATATACTGCAGCCAATAGCACCTAGACAACTATTCATCTCATCTTTAAGTGAGTCTTCGAAGACTCAGCTTCCTGTAATTATGCGATCTTTGTTGATTTGGGATTTAGCAATCCAGCTCACAATGAGGCACACACACTGAAGATGCTTAGATTTAGGTGTCTAAATCTGTACCTGCATTGTATACAATGTAACTAGTTAATACTTTGAGGTGTTTTCTTTCACTGAATTGTAGAATTGTACAAATTATAGAATAATTCAGGCTTGAAAGGACCTTAGGAGTTCTTTTGTCCTACCTCCTTTTCAAAATAGAGTCTACTTCGAACTATTATTTAAGCTATTAGAGCACTTCAGGTTGCTCAGTGTTTATGCAGCCGTATTTTCTTCATTTCTAACTGATGAGGTTCCATTTAAGACCAGAAATTCCTGCTATCAGTATTGAAGTACCTTCACTTCTGTATTTTCACAGACAACTCCATTTCTACTTCTCCATTTCCCTTTCCCTGTATTTGTTCTGGATGGCATCCCAGTCTTTTCCTGTGTTGTGCATTCCCAGCTTGAATTTCTCTTTGAACTAAAATATAAGTTTAAGAATAAAAAACATATCTTCAAGCCCCCAAAAATACAGTCATGAATTCACCACAGGCCTTGCTAAGTTGTTTCTTACTTCCTTAAATTTGCTTAGTTTTATCTTCCAGCCCTGTATCTTACCATTTCTTCAACTGCCAGACTAAGGAGCCTTTGAGAAGCAGCTACTCGTTCCCTTTTTGAAAATATACATCAATACAGCATATGATGTTTTATGTGAATTTAGTATATGATGTCATGTTTCCCAAACAGAAATTCAGTTTGTTGCTATATCACCACTCACTAGGAAGCAACCTTGTCAAGAGGGAGCAGTGGGCAAAGCACATCTATCCAGCTACAGCTGAATAGCGGTGACTCCATCTCTTGAGCTTTCCTTCATACTTAATGAACTTTTCCTGTGAAGACAAATCCTTGGACCACAAATGTCACTGCCATGTATATCGCTGCCAAAAATGTCAACAATGAGTAAGCATCCAGGCAAAAAGTAGCAGGATGATGAATGGTCTGGAGGGAAAGATTCATAAGACAAGTCAGAAGGACTAAACACAGGCATGTAGTCTGGCTAAACGACATCCAAGAGGCTGTTCTACAATTTCATTTGGTTTCCTCCAGTTGCATTGGTTGAATGGCTTTTCTGTGGCAGGCTTGGCCCAGAATAGCCTTTAATGTAATGACATTTCTGCTTCTCTGGCAAATGTTTACATATGCAACAATACAGTATGTATGTGGGTAGTGACTGGGAGAAGTATGAGAACGACTGTATTTTCCTATTACTGCTCTTACTTACAGCCTGGTTTAAATCAATTCCAGTGTCCTGAGGGCACCACCCAGCCCTGACTGTCCCTGACCACCCCTAAGGCACCCCACATACTTCCCAGGCCCCAGGACACCATGTCGGCCCCAAGGCTGTCAGCCCTAACCCAGCGGTGCTCCAGCAGGGCTGGGCTCCATCTCCCCGCAGCCCTGCCCAGCTGGGCCCACCCGCGGGCCAACCTCCAGGCCTCAGCCCATTGCCCAGGCACTGGAGCTGCCCCAGTGCTGCTGGCTGCTGTGCTCCTGGCTGGGGCAGCTGGGAGGGCCCTGACTGCCAGGCCCTGCCCTAGTGGCTCCAAGGGGAGTCCCTATAGCCTCAGCCCCAGGGACCCCCACTGCTACACCCTGGCGATTATATAGCTACGCCACATACTAAATACAACAGCCTTCTTTAGGGTCCTTTTTCACTAAAATGTATAAAAACCTTAATAAAACTAGAACTTCTAATCTTTTAAAATCATTCCAAATTACCTTCTATAAGGTAAGTTTTTTTCTGGCAGAATGGAAAGCTAAATCCTTGAAAGTAACAGCTGAAATAATGGGAATAGACTGATGAATAAAAGACAATGGGTTTATTATCCTATACAGTTATTTGAATTGTATGTATCATACTAATTGTTATCAACAATAATGTTGCTACATTTTAATTATAGAATCATCACAACTTGGCTGCTTCAACTTTCAGGCTGTCATAAGAATATAACAGATTCTAACAATTTCTTGGTTACAATTAACTGAGGCTGTGATTCTCTCCAAAACTCTTTCTCTTTCCCTTTTCCTTCCTTCCTTCCTTTCTCTTTCTTTCTCTCTCTTTCTCTCTCTCTCTCTCTCTCTCTCTTTCTCTCTTTCTCTCTTTCTCTCTTTCTCTCTTTCTCTTTCTCTTTCTCTTTCTCTTTCTCTCTCTCTCTCTCTCTTTCTCTCTTTCTCTCTTTCTCTCTTTCTCTCTTTCTCTTTCTCTTTCTCTTTCTCTTTCTCTTTCTCTTTCTCTTTCTCTTTCTCTTTCTCTTTCTCTTTCTTGTCTTTCCTTATCTTTTCCTCTCTCATCCTCTAACTAATTTTGCTGAAATCTACCCTGCCAGGTTGTGTGAAGGGGCACAAAGTCACACCCAGATGACAATCCTACACAACAGTGGTGTGGTGACAAACCTCAAGCAACATGTGAACATGATGTCCTCTCCTTGAGTGGTGTTACATATTCATCCCTGGGGGTTCACTCCACAAAAGTCATTGCAAGGCATATGCTCCAAGGAGACCTTACGTAGGTCCCATTTGTTCAAAGACTGTCACACACAGTCCTTGAGACAGTTCATCCATGATAAGGAAAATCTTCTTTCCCTGGAATAAACTGTGATCAACCACACAGTATCCACACCCGCCTGGATGCATTCCTGTGCGATCTGCTCTAGGTGTTCCTGCTTCGGCAGGGGGATTGGACTAGATGATCTTTCGAGGTCCCTTCCAATCTCTAACATTCTGTGATTCTGTGATTTTGTATGGCTTACCTACACAGTCACTGTAGAATCACAGAATCACAGAATCATAGAATGCCTTGGGTTGGAAGGGACCTCAAAGATCATCAAGTTCCAATCCCCCTGCTGTGGACAGGGCTGCCAACCACTAGCTCACTAGATCAAACTGCCCAGGAACCCATCCAGCCTGGCCTTGAACACAGCCAGGAATGGATGGGGCATCCACAACTTCTCTGGGCAGCCTGTTCCTGTGCCTCACCACTCTCTCAGTGAAGAACTTCTTCCTGAAGTCCAAGCTAAACCTCCCCTTTTTCAGTTTTAGCCCATTCCCCCTTGTCCTACCATTATCCACCTGTGTAAAAAGTCGGTCCCCCTCCTGCCTGTAAGCTCCTTTCAAGTATTGGAAGGCCGCAATGAGGTCTCCCTGGAGCCTTCTCTTTTCCAAGCTAAACAATCCCAACTCCCTCAACCTTTCCTCACAGGAGAGGTGCTCCAGCCCTCTGATCATTTTGGTGGCCCTCCTCTGGACCCGCTCCAACAGCTCCACATCCCTTCTGTACTGGGGGCCCCAGGCCTGGACACAGTACTCCAGGTGAGGCCTTACAAGGGCAGAGTAGAGGGGGACGATCACCTCCCTCTCCCTGCTGGCCACCCCTCTCTTGATGCAGCCCAGGATGCCATTGGCCTTCCTGGCTGCAAGAGCGCACTGCCGGCTCATGGCCAGCTTTTCGTCGATCACAACGCCCAAGTCCTTTTCTGCAGGCTGCTCTCAAGGAGTTCTCCCAGTCTGTACACACACCTGGGATTGCCCTGACCCAAGTGCAACACCTTGCACTTGGCCTTGTTGAACCTCATCAGGTTCTCGTGGGCCCACTTTTCCAGCCTGTCCAGGTCCCTCTGGATGGCATCCCTTCCTTCAGGGGTATCAACTGCACCACTCAGCTTGGTGTCATCAGCAAACTTGCTGAGGGTGCACTCGATCCCACAGTCTAAGTCGTCAATAAAGATGTTGAAGAGCACCGGTCCCAAGATGGACCCCTGGGGGACACCGCTCGTGACCGGCCTCCACTTGGACGTAGAGCCATTGACTACAACCCTTTGGCTGCGACCATCAAATCCACACCTCTCCAATTCAGAGATAAGCATTTGGTGCGGGACCAAGTCAAAGGCCTTGCACAAGTCCAGGTAGATGACATCCATCGCCCTCCCTTGGTCCACCGATGCCGTCACTCCATCATAGAAGGCCACCAGATTGGTCAGGCACGACCTGCCCTTGGTGAAGCCGTGCTGGCTGTCTTGCATCACCTCCTCATCTCACACATGCCTTAGCATCTCCCCCAGGAGGATCTGCTCCGTGATCTTCCCAGACACAGACGTGAGGCTCACCGGCCTGTAGTTCCCCGGGTCTTCCTTTCTCCCTTTCTTAAAAATGGGAGTGATGTTTCCCTTTTTCCAGTCACCGGGGGCCTCGCCTGACAGCCATGACTTTTCAAATATGATGGAGAGCGGCTCGGCAACCACATCAGCCAACTCCTTCAAGACCCTGGAATGCATCCTGTCCGGCCCCATAGACTTGTAGACATTCAGTCTCATAAAGTGGTATCAGACTTGCTCTGCTCTTACACTGGGAAGGATTTTACTACTCCGGTCCCAGCTTGGAATTTCAGGGACATGAGAAACTTGGGCAGTGAAGACCAAGGCAAAGAACTCATTAAGTACCTCAGCCTTCTCCATATCTGAGGAGGCCAGTTTTCCCTTTTGATTCACCAGAGGGGGTACACTCTCCTTTGCCTGTCTCTTCTGACCAATGTAGCTAAAAGTCATTGATCTGTATTTTGACACTTTAAATAAATATGACAAGGTGCTTTACTTTACATCTGAAGCATCTCCTTTCTCATTTAATAAGCAATTTACTGCCAAATTTTTAACAAGGGCTCTATGAGAAAACATTCTCCTTTGTCAGCAAATCATGCAACATCTGCTTGGTAATATACTTTCCCCTGCTCCCTGATCCAGATCAACAAATGAAACAAATTTTTCAAACACATCAATTTCCTGCCTACTCACAAGAAGGGAAAAAANAAAAAAAAAAAAAAAAAAAAAAAAAAAAAAAAAGGCAGCCCTTCTTCAGTCCTGTATTCTCTGGCTCCCAGGTGCATCAGTCCTTCACTGCCATCCCCCTGTTGAGTATGGAGGTGAGCAGAAATACCCTGACTGGTGAGTGACCTGAGAGGAAATTTTTTTGCTTAGAGAGCAAAGAGAGCTAAAGCAGGCTGGAGCAGGCTGGCCTTCTGGCCTTGCTGGTTGCCTGTTGCTGCGTGGGGCTGGGAAACCTGAGAGATGAACCAGCTCCATGTAGCATGCAGAATGCATGTAGTAGTGAGGGCACCTACCATCCCCAGTGGGCAGAGGCCCACCCGTCTGCACTG
Source organism: Alectura lathami (assembly GCA_013399715.1). Taxonomy (NCBI): domain Eukaryota; kingdom Metazoa; phylum Chordata; class Aves; order Galliformes; family Megapodiidae; genus Alectura; species Alectura lathami. Next base: position 36,151 of record VXAV01013312.1, on the reverse strand, counting down.
CCCTTCCCTGTGACCCGAAGAGCCAGACACGTGCCTGTTCATATGTCACACATGGGTCTCATCATGGGGAAAGAAGATACCAAAAGCGCTCTTGCCCACTTGTATGGACTTGAAGCAGCTGGATTAGCAGGGGGATTTGGGGATTCTGCATTAGTCACATTTTCTCTCCCTAAAAAAATGCTGTTGGGAACAAAACTACGGAAATTCCCGCACATGAGCTCTTGTTGATATACATGGAGAACACAGTGTATCCACAGATGGATTTTTACACATTAAGAATCTGTAAAAATGCAGTCCTTTCCTGTATGTGACTGTGAGATCTCAGAGAGAAAAAGACCTCCTGAGCCATCAGGCCACCCTGCTCTAAGAGGCAGCTATGCCTTAATGCTGCGCTACGCACAAAGCTGGCCAATGATTTAGGGAGGGTAATGTTTTAGTAAAAGGGTTCATCAGGAACCTCACATCCTAGGCTTTGATGATTTATCTTGCGTGAGAAGTGTGGGTGTTTGGAAGAATCCCCTGGTCCCTTCCTGTCCCTGCCTGCAGAAATGGAGCGCAGCTGTGCATCCATCTTAATTACAGTATTTGCCCTGCAGTAGTTTGCATTTCCAAAGCTGTCTTCCCAAGACAAAGGTGATATAGGCTTCTCTATTTTCTTCTAATCAGGAGCTAAGTCACTGCCTTACAAAGCCCACAGGCTAAATTTGTTACTAATGCTGCTGCTCTAAACCTTACAGGTTCACCAAAAGAGTGCAGATCCACTTCCAAAAATAGTTGTGACTTCGGATGTCTCTATTTAAATTACCTTGAAAATCTTAGCCATAACACTGAAAGAAGCCAGATATTGTTTCACTACTTCATCACTTTCCTGGTAGTTGCTGTAATGTCCAATGTCACCTCCTTGTGTCTTTACTGAGTTTTATTGATCCTGGGAACTCAGCTGCTGGAGCCAAATTCACACAGCTTCCTTACACCTGCCTACTTTAGATATTGCAGCCTCTTCTCTCCCCTTGTGATGGACCTTGAAAACAGGCAAGCATCGCTCCATTGATTCGGATGCCACAGTATTTATGATGCATAGTTTGCATGTGCAGATACTTAGGTTCAGATCCTCAGAAATATGCAAGGGATTAGGGAGAATTATTTCGTACACATCTTCAAAAGATTGAATTTCCAGCCCCCTAAAATATTATTTGCAAGTGAATTCAAAACTGTAAATATGTTGTATTCTGTAAAGACAAAGACATCAACTTTCCTGGAAACATGAGTAGAGCCTGAAAATGCCCATTTAAACCCCAAATACCCAAACAGTTACTGCTCACTCCCTCAGAGAATCTTGCCTTCCAATTTTGCCTGAAAAATAGGCTGAGATAGAGAAAAATATCTGAATTTCTTTTTATTGCATCGATAATTTTCATTTGGGTATTTCTCTTCCCTAGCATCAGTCCCAAACACTACTTAAAAGCAATATATTCCTCGTCCTGATTTCAGAAAAAGCTGTTTTATTACTGTTTATACAGCAGTGAAATGAAGCTTACATCCCAAAGCTATCAGTGTTCTTTTATATCACACATGCACGTAGAACAAGCTTCCTAGTGAACTGTCATTTCTAAAAGGTTCATTACTGAAATTTCAGTCTCAAGTATTACTTCTCCTCAAACTTGCCAGGTCCATTCCACTTGGGTAGCATTAATCTGCTACATAGATAGAGGCAATATTCACTAAGATAACCAGTTCCTCAATTTCTGCTGACAAAGTTGTTTTTCAGCTACTCTGACCCAAAAAGCTGATGAATTTATTAGGAACATAAAGAAAGACACAACCCTCAGGATTAGTCACTGTATCTATGCAAAACATTAATTCTTTTTATTTTTGTTTCTAAAGGCATTGAAACATGGTAGATGGTGAAATTGCATCTTCTATATTTTGTACTGGATATAACAAAGCAGTAATGTTTTAAGTTGTATAGGATCAATTTTCTCCTGCAGGTTGCATGTTGTAAACTGACAGAGCCCAACCAGTTTTTTGCCTAGGGAATACGTGCTTTGTACTAAATTTTTCTGGCAGTTTTAAGACAGTCTCTATAATTAGTGGTCTAATTTTGTCATGCACAAATGGCTTTACCCGCCCAAGTAGGAACACAAAACTTGTATTTGTGAACTCAAATTGGCTGAATGTGTGTCCTCAAACAAATATCCTCTGCTGCATACATAGTATTAAGTATGACAGGATCTGGAACTATAGTCAACGAACACCAGAACATTACTTTGGGGCAAAATAGGTGAGGCTAGGAAACAGACCAGTACAAAAACTTTCCTAAAATGCCGTACATTCAGGTCCCCTGAAGTTGAGCAAGGTCTCCCAAGAGACTTGAGAGCAGTCAGAAGAATTTCTGTAGTCAGAAGAAAGTCTGTATATCTCTATGAACCAGGGACTCTACAAACACAGACTACTGATAGTTCCATTCATGATCCCCAAATAAGCCCGCACCACACGCGTTCAGCTCTGGCATTTGTAGTCTTGGTTTCCATATTGCGTCTGCTTCTGTTTTATAAGCTGCCTGCAGGTGCAACTCAACTTTTAGCCTGCTCTTTCTTTTACAATTGTCCACACCTCTTCTGAGCTTCTCTTTTATGTTGTATTATTCAAATATGAGTAAGGAATATTCTTTTGCACTGTGCAAGTGGTGGAACCCTGGCACAGGCTGCCCAGAGGCTGTGGGGTCTCCTCCTTGGTGATCTCCCAAAGCCACCTGGACGTGGCCCTGGGCACCCTGCTCTGGGTGTCCCTGCTGGAGCAGGGGCTGGAGCAGAGGGACTCAGAGGGCCCTGCCAGCCTCAGCCGTGCTGTGGTTCTGTGATTCTATGATACTGTCACAGTGGCAAAAGCACCAGTTTGTCCAGCCCGTGGTTCAAACTGAGGCTATTTTTGGCTATAGAAACATAAAAAGCTTGAAACTGGTGGAATTTGTTTAAAAAATCGCAAAACAAAAAACAAACAGGTCTCCTTTCTTAAAAAGCTTGCTTAGAGCTAAAAGCACAGTCAAGTTTCACCCAGAGCAAATTTCCATGGATGAGTTACGAATCTCTAAATAATGATGTTTTTAATGACAACAAGGCTAACTCAGTGTGAACTGTAGCAAAGCAAATTGTGTCACTATGACTGTAACTTAATGGAAAACAGCAGAATATTGAAAATCTTTTCTGATCATTGCTTAATTTATCAAAATCATACCATTTACAGCACACTCTAAATGAGACAAAATTATTTTCAAGGATGTTACAGAGATAATTACAAAGAGCACCAAGCAGCCAAGTAATGAGTAGGTAGAAGACTAAGTCACAGGAGGAGAAAGTATTATCAGGCTCACTGTAAATCTGGGATCTCAATGGTTGTATCAGATATATGAGTGGGAGATGCTGGGGAGAAGTGAGGATGGGGGTGGTTCAGTGGAGAGAGGGATACAGAACCTGAGTGGAAATTGCTTTGTGACTGGTGGGCTAGCAATGTTATCTGCAATGTTTTCTTCCTGGGTTATCACACAATTGCTGTGTACGCAGGCATTTTTAATTGGAAGCTCGAGAGGCAATTAAGCAAATGAACAGCTAAAACCAAAGGGTCCCAAAATAATGGAAAGGTTAACAAATGAGCTCTGAAGTAAATAGCATTCATCATTTGTGCAGTATTTTACATTTCCAAGGCATTGTACAAACATTGGCTAATGAAGTGTGGGGTTGGTTTTTTTTTGTTCTCTCTGGAGCTATAGGAGTCAAGGCATCTACAAATGAGCAGGAACAGGCCCAAAATGAACAGTGCATCTAACAAAGATAGCAGAGGAGGGTATGCCATGCAATAGCTGACTCCTCGATAGATACACAGAAGATACAAACCTAAACCAGCTACCAATGGTGCAGTGTGGAGCTGGTACAGGGCCCCATATTTCCGGGGCATTACCTGGTGCATTAACACCATGCATCTGTAGGTCCTCCCTGTCAGCCAGGCACAGCAGTGTGCTGGGATCAGCCATTGCTCCGTCAGCCACGCCTCTGTGCCTCTGCACTGCACATCGCACTCAGAAGACGTGCCTGAAGCACTGCATAGCGCACCAAGAGGATTGCAGCCCAAGGAACCGCGTCCAACAGGAGTTCACACAGGCTGCGGGGACAGCCCGTAACCACAACTCTGACAGCATTGCTCTTTCCTCCCTCAAAACTCTACCACCATCCAGGCAAGCATGGCAGATTCAAGCAGTCTGACGCCTAAGGCTGATGGACTTCACTTGCTAAGGGAACACTCAAGTTCCTGGGTGTTAATTTTATGTTAGAAAGTCTTAAAATAAAAATGCATTATGGGAACAGGAAAGAAACTCTTGCTGGTGAATGTGCTTATCATAAGATGATTTTGCAGGGGTTCCCTCCAGTCTCACTGACCTTCCAGTTCCAGATGCAAAATGATCCAGATTTCATCCTCCTCCTTTTTCCCTCCCAACCAAGAATCTCCCATATTGCCCTGGATTGTGGGAGAAGAAAGTACAGCCCTTTTTTAGCCAAGGACAACAGAAGCTTGGTTTTAGCACCTTGGTGAATATTCCAGCCACCAGCTATTTTACAGAAGGTGAGTGTCTCCTTCTCTTTCTTCTAAACAAAAATAGCGCTGATGTCTCACCATCCTGTGAGCTCAATAAATGAAAAAGTAGCAGTGGTTTCTCTGCTTCAAACTGAGACCAATGCTCCATGAGTTCATGCCCAGCATGAATTAGGTGTGCCAAGAACAAGTCTACTAATCCTGACTGCTCAGGGTTTTATGTCTAGACATGCTTTATGGATTCCAGAAGATCTAACTAACCCCGCACTCACAATTGCAGTTTTTGAATCGGGGCTTTTTTGGATCGGGGCTAGAGATGGCATTCAAAGTACATAAACAAGAGTTCTATGCAGCCTGGATCACCAAACTCCAAGTCCTTGGTAGAAAATCTGTTCTGAGTCATGAAGGCTGGATTGCAGAAGGAGATGTTGAGAACGTGCAAGTCATTCTGTAACTGTGTAGTGGCTGCTGTTGAAAAGCATACATTTTCAAGTGTTTCCAGAACTACTGAAGTCTTGCAGCTGGTTCTGAGTCATTCTGAGCACCAGAAAAGGTGATGAACATTATAGGAAATGATCTCCAGTTACTTCTAAATATTATTCTGGAATGGAAACTTCCGTGAGCTATTTGCTCTGGGAGGTATTTTGTGGTTATTAGGCTCATTTTTGTTCCATTTTTACAGAAATGTGCTGCCTACTCTTGCCCAGGACTTTGCAACGACGGGCACAGCTGCATCCCATGAAGACAATTCAAAGCATCATTTAAAGGAAGCCAGTAAACAAAACAACAAATCAATGCTCACTCTGCAGATGCTGAAGATAGTGTCTCATGCTGGCACGCAGTGGGGTTCTTGCTTTTACCGTTGAGTATTCACTAAAGCTCTCACAAATCAGGGTCTACATCACCTGAGAGGACTAGCCGCAGTTATGACGAACTGAGCCAGCAGATCCACTTAGCAGCATCACTACTGTTCTGCTGGTTGCTGTCATTTCTCCTGTCTGTATTTGTGTTTCCAGAAGGGTGATGATCTGCTCCTGCAGTGATTTGTTGTCTCAGCTGTTCAGCCAAGGGACAATACAGCATGAACACATCAGTTCTTACCGGTGTTGGAGAATGCTCTCAGATCAAGCAGCTGAGACACACAGGCCAGCAGCTGGGACTATGTCCTAATACTAAACTCTCTGAAGATACACAACACCAATCTTGCAAATTTCCAGAGAAAATTTTCCCAGCCTTGACTTCTATTCTATTACAGCCTAGCATCTCAAACGAAAAGGTAACAGCTTCCTGACTCTAGGCATTTAAGCCTCAACTGCTGAATAAAACTTAACAAAATAGACTGCAGTGAGTAGCTTTTCTTTGGCAAGAAGACAGCCTCATCATAAGGGCTTGCCCTCTCACACATCTATGATTCCTGACAGATTACGGTTAGCCAAGTAATTAAGGTAAAGAAAGTAGCTTAAATTGGGAACCTAAAACTGTGAGGAAGGAGAATGATTATAAACACTGCAGGCTATATTAAGGGATTATAGCAAAAAGAAAAAAAAAATGCCTCAGGAGGATAAAAGTGTTAAATGTTAGTTAAATAGCTAAGACAGAGAGAGAACATAGTCTAATGTCTCTTTTTTCCCTTTTTCATTCCTTTGTAATCCAGATTTAGCAGCAATTTTCAGATGTCAGATGCCCTGGTGTGTGAAAATTGGATGCGTTTTCATAAGATTAATCTCCCCAGCAGGGATGGGGGCTGGGGAAGGAGTTCTGCAGCTTCCTACCACCAGACAGCTACTAGGGCATTGGCGGAGGTCTTGATGCAAGTCTTATGTCTTACTCCTTCTTTGGCTGAGGGAGAATGGTTGCAGAAGGGAATGGCTGTGCTGTCTGGCTGAAGTTCAGCAGCACTGAGTACCACTATTGACTTTGAAGGAGTAGAAGGGGCACAAAGCAATGAATCCTTTCAGTATCTGGTATCAATAGGAAAGAAAAATAGCCATAAAAGAAAGAAACAGAAAAAACTCGTCTGCAAGTGAAGCATAGATTTAACAGAGAGCACCCTATATGCCTCTGTGGAGCGGTAACCTGAAAAAAGACGGATTTCATCAGAAAGCGATTTAGGACCACAGCTGATTTACAAGGTGAGTCATTGAAGCACATACTCTAAAAGAAGGCAGAGCCAGTAAAAATTGAGTGCATGTGGCAAGCCACACATCAGCCCTGCCTTGACTTCAACCGTGCTGGCCCTGCTCCCACGTCCAGCCCACGTACCAAGCCTATCGAGTGTAAGCCAACACTCCTCTCAGGCTTAGCAATGGCTTAGACAAGATTTCAGCATAGATCCAGCTAATATATATCAAGTTATTTGCACTCTCTGCCTTTATCTCTTGAGTGAGAAAAAGAGACCAAGCTGAGATTCTGTGTTTACATGTAATTTAGCCTGTCAAGCAAGAGTGCTCCTCAGCTGGGGGTGTGTAAATGGGAATCGAAGTGCTTGCCGTGAAAGAGCAAGGTCAAAAATTCCCCACAATGATGTTCAGGCCCTTGCTCCAGCTCTGTTAAGGGCAACGAGAGAGCCTCAAAGAGGAGAAGGTTGCAGCTGTGAGGGCAGAGGATGCCCTGCTGCAGATGCCAGCTCCTAGGGCTTGCATCCCTTCTTGATCCCCCCCAGGTTTGCTGCCCTGGGAAGGAAGATTCGCCCCCTTGCAGGCACGGGAAGGGGAGCAGTGCCACAGCAGTCACCTCTGCACATCCTGCTCACAGAAACCTAGCTATGTTACCTCTAAAAAAAATCATTCCAAGAAAAACATCTGAAATTGTGGTGGTATGGGTGACTTTAAAATGCCACCATGCTGCTGCACAGATCTGCTCTCTGTGGCTGAAGTTTTCAGTACTGTCTTTCACTTCCCGTCAGTACTGATTCTTGTGGCTCCAGCTCCGTGTATTGCTTTGAAAATTTGCCCGTATGTATCTTCTAAGATCTATCAGATCAGTTTACTGACACAATCAAATGTTTACTGCTTTCAGCACTGCAGAGGCAATATAGCTGAACAGCAAGATATAGCTACTTCTTGCAGCATCATCAAAATTGCCAGCTTGGTTTTGATTTCTGATGCTTTATTATTGCCAATCAAAATGTACAGAGCCAAGAAAAAAAAAAAAAAAAAAGATTTCATTTTGAGACACCCATATGATACTTGAAACTGTCATTTAAGCAAACAAATCCCACTTCACCTCAAAAAAAAAAAAAAAAAAAAAAAAAGAAAACCCACATTTTCTCCTTGAACAGTAAATGAACATCTGAGAGCAAGGATGAAGTGGATAAGGTAGGACCAATAGGCCACATTTTACATGAACTCCATGTTGGACCAAATTCTTAAAAACAACTGTCAGTATTATGAGCATACATTTTGGTACCCAAGGCAGTTAATAGCAGGTAGCTAAGAGCAGTTATTAGGCAGTTACTCCTAGAATAACCGACATTTTATCCCATATGGAATTCATTGAAAGCACAGATAACCACAATGACACTGTTTGCTTGCAAAAGCCAAGTGCCCCAACAACAGGTGCAAACTGTGTAAGCAATAGGTGGGGCAGCCTAGCAAATATCTGGTTAAAAAAGACATGCTTAAAAATGAACAAATAAAATAAAACAGGTTTTCAAAACCAAATGCATGCAACACAATATGCCTGAAGCACTTGACTTTTGTATCCCAGGTCCTGACGTGGCACCTAGCACCCAGAGCATGGTGTTTCAGGGCTCAGTGATCTCTGTGCTGCCAAAGTGTGTTCACAGGTTGCTGGAGACGGGAGCTAAAAGCCTGGGAATCGAGCGTATCTTATTTTTCAAAGGCTGAGCAGGCATTGCTCTTCTTCTGACCAGGCTGGCTGTTTTATGTCCTCTGCCTGTGGTGGTTAGGACTGTTCTCTGGCAAGGACTGCCCTGAACTTCTTGGGGCTGAGGTGGACCAAGAAGCATGTCTCCCTCAGGCTATCAGACACAATCCCCATTTTCCTTCTCTCACAGCTGCTAACAGCCACTCACAGTCAGGAGAAAGCTGAGGTTTAAGTGTCACCTATTGTATGCCTGGCTGGTTGGCTTCAGCCTGAAGAAGAACAGCAGCACAGATTTCGTCTGTTTCCACCTACACTGACCAACTCATCCTGCTTATGATCCATAGCAGGAGGTCCCAGGTTTGGGGGAGGCTCTGGCAAGGGATAGCAGCAACGGAGTTTGTCTTCCTGTCAGGCCCCTATGGATAAGTGCCCTCCAATTCCATGTAGCAGCCACAAGTAATATGATGTAGAGCTGGATGGGGAAAAAAAAAAAAAAAGGAGAGTCAAAAGCCACCATAGCCATCTGTTGGGTATGCTTATACCTGAAGTTTTTTACCGTGGAAATGGCTGGATGTCAGTGCTGGGTGAAATGATTCCTGTGTTCGGATTGTGGAGAGCTATGATTTAATAAAATAAGACATTATGGTCATTGTTGTTATTACAGTTATTGTTGTCATCATTGTTGCTTGTATTGCACATCTTCCAGTTTTAAAGGCCTGGAGAATCCTGACAGCTGAAATGGGGATTAATGTTGTCATTTGCTATGGTTACCAGCAAACCTTTCATTAAATTCATTGCTGCAAGGTAAACTCTATTTCCACATTCTCACTTGCTTTATGGCTGCAGCAAGCTGTTAAGGTAGGGCTTGGGATTTGGCTGTTCAAAGAGAAATGTGGGCAATTGATTCATTACAATTTGGCTGTCGTGCTGTTTGGAGCGGTTTCTTGTTTCAAGACATCAGATTAGTGCACAAGCAGAGAGGTTTGTGCTGACTCTCAGGGATCCTCAAGGCAGAACTCTGGTTCTGATCCACCCCTTGTCAACGATTCTTTCTCCTTTTAAGTAATTTAAGCACATTCTTCTGCGATCAGATATTAAATGAAACGTATGTGATCAAAACATGTAAATTGAAAATAAAAGGATAGAAATAAAAGGGCAACTACACAGCAGTTCTAATATTAAGCGCATCAATATGCCCGTTTCCACTAAAATATTGCACGTTAAAGGTTACTGAAAAGGCCACACTGCAGCAACAGTTTGATTTGTGCCTCTTTCCTCTATACGGTATATAAGTCCTGCCTTAATCTTGTCAGAAAATATGCCAGCCTAGAAGATGGTATGCAATTAAGAATGACAAAAAAGCACAAATAAACAGTGCCACCTTTTGGGCACCACTTAAACTCCACATTTATTAAATTCCAGATACATGTAACGTGTGAGTGCTATATAGGAATGTACATACACACTTATCTATGTGACAAGTGACCTTAGGATATTAGCTTTACCATCTCTTAAGAGGCAGTCACAGGGACTCAAACCCTGAATGTGTCCATCCAGGGCTCTGCAGGTGACCAGTTTCCCACTGTGGCACCCCAGGCTCCTGCAGCATGGGGTGCAGTGCGATGTCCATTCCCAGGGCTGCCCGTGGCACCTCCCTGATTGGATGTAAGTCCTGTGAGGAAGCAGATGGATGGCTGAGTATCTCTTAAGAATTTCTGTGCTTTGAAACCTAGAGAATATGAGGATAATATGGAAATTCAGTGCTTTCATTTCTGTATGGGCAGAAGAGCAGCTCTGTTTTAGCGGCATGAAGTCCAGATGGATTACATGTAATATCACACTGTTAACCTCTGGGAGAGGTTTGCAATTCAAACCTGTGTGGGCATCTCTCCCCTGACTATTACAGGTTTTCATGCTGTGACCCACCCCAATGCTGGACTTGACACATTGCAACATCCCAACCCTGAGAAGAAGGTGGGCCTTGAATGATCAAAACGAGTCTCCCAAACCTTAAACACAACCGTCCTGTGACCCTGGCACTGTGTCAACACTTACTGAATGCCACAACAAATGCCAAAGTCATGCAAAGATTCTCAGGTGTAGTTATACATTCAGTGCTCACTCAACTATGAGTCAGGTCATCAAAGCTCCTCTGAGAATCAGAGTATGCACTGGAGTCCTGCCCCATGCTCCACCAGGATAAGTGCAGACAGTAAGGCAGAATCTAAGGCAGAATCATAGAATCATAGAATTGTCCGAGTTGGAAGAGACCTTTAAAGGCCATCTAGTCCAACTCCCCTGCAGTGCACAGGGACACCCACAGCTGGATCAGGTTGCTCAGAGCCCTGTCCAGCCTGACCTTGAAGGTCTCCAGGGACGGGGCATCCACCCCCTCTCAGGGCAACCTGTGCCAGTGCTTCACCACCCTTATTGTAAAAAACTTTTTCCTTATATCCAGTCTAAATCTCCCCTCTCGCAATTTGAAACCATTTCCCCTAGTCCTATCACAACAGACCCTGCTAAAGAGTCTGTCCCCTTCTTTCTTGCAGGCCCCCTTTAGATACTGAAAGGTCTCCCCAGAGCCTTCTCTGCTCCAGGCTGAACAGCCCCAACTCTCTCAGCCTGTCCTCACAGGGGAGGTGTTCCATCCCTTGGATCATTTTTGTGTCCCTCTCTGGACGCCCTCCAACACCTCCATACTGAGGACACCTCATTTGGACACAGTACTCCAGGTGGGGCCTCACCAGCCAGAGCAGCGGGGCAAATATTCAGAGAATATTCCGAGACAGAAGTCTTACACTTGAAAAAGTGGATGATGCAGTAGGAACTGCAGAAATACAGACAGGCAGACAAAGCTTGAACCCCAGAAGCAGGGAGAAACAAATTATTTTGTGGCACAGGCTTTGAAAGATATTTAGGCTCCTAAACCTTAAGAAATCAGTCAGGGTTGAGCTATTTCTGATGTTCAGCTGCACAATATCCAATGTTGCTCTTCATCTGCTGTCTCTGCTCTCTATCTTCTTTCTTTTTCCTGTACAGCTCTACAATGGAAATGCGTTTGTTACATTACCAGCTAAAGGTACTACTCCTTCATATCTCTCCCAGGAAGACCAACACTGAAAGAAATATTCTAGAAAAAGGAGAATTAGACTACAAAGCATGATAACTTGGACAGGGGTCCAAAACTAACAGGGTTTCTCCAGTTTTGACATCTCCAGATTCCCACTGCAATTCTTTACCTGAGCTGTGATCCAGGTGATGCATCTCTCTTCAGGTTATGGAGAACACCTTACCTTTCTCTGTCTAATACTGTTCTGCACTGGATTTTAATTCTTACAGAGCCCAATTGCTGAATTTTTACTGTTTCCCAAGAATACAGATAATTTTGAAGTCTCATGTGCTGTCTTTATTTCTGTAAATTGACATGCTCTGTTTGTTTGTTTGGAAGAGTTTGGCAGCAGCAGCCACAGCCTGGTTGTATGTGTCACACACTGCACATTGCAGAGAGATCAGCATACAGATATGTCTGCTCTGCTTATCAAGCATATCGTTTGCTGCTTTGGAAACAGTGAAAGGCTTGATTAAATTCAGGCCTTGTGTGCTTGCCAACCTGGCTTGAGGTCATAGTCAGTGGAATCAAAACCTCATTAGAACTGAAGTGTACATTCAAGAATAAATTATTATCTTCTTCATCTGCAGACTCTTCATGTCTTACTTGCATTGTTTCCATGTGCAGGGTCTTTGATTTGAATTGGTCCTCAATAATGAAGGCTGTTTCCTGTCGCTTTCTAGAGGCAAGAAGACATTGTTTGACACTGTATGGTTCAGATGCATTTTCAGGTTGCTTTCACCTACATTTAGCACAGGATCAGCAAGGGGGATGCCACAATAGGCATCTGCTACATTTTGCCTGGTCAAGAGGAGGGAGTGGGTGATACCTTCTTTAAGTATCTGCATGAAATCTTTGTTCTCATGGAGGTTTTTACCCACTCCAGCCTCTGCTGGAAGGGCAGCATAGCGGGCCTCAGGCAAGCCAAGGGATTTCTGGGGTGTGCTGAGGACAACGTTTTACATAGGTACTGGACAGGCCAATTAGGGAGGTGCTCTGCCAATTCAGCTGCTCAGACATTGTGAAGGATTGATCAAGGACATGATGGATGATGGCAGCCTTGGCTGTGGTGACCGTGATATGGCAGATCTTAAGATCCTGAGGGAAGCGTGGAAGGAAACTAGTGCAAAACTCTGCATTTCAGGAGAGTGGAATTCAATTTTCTTCAAGGCAGTGGCAGGCAGGATCCCATGGGAGGCTTCCCTGAAGCCCAGGAGAGGAGGCTGAGCAATCCCCTCATTGTATAAGTAAATCCCACCCTAATGTGAAGGCACTTGGCATTGGTACGGCAGGAGGCCAGTCTGGCTGATGAATAGGGAAAGTCTGACTGAACTGAAATGCCAAAAGGGAATGTATGGACAGGGGAAGCAGAGACAGGCTATCAGAAAAGCACATAAAGATATTGCCAGAGCATGCTAGAGGGTAGTACAATTGAAACTGGTGAGGGATGTGAAAAGCAAAAAGGAGCAAAAGAGCTCAGACAGTCACAACTTCTACATCTTTGAGAGATTCAATCCACACAGAGTTGTTGCTTCAGTTGATTATGTCAACCTTGTACCAATGACACAGAGATAACTGGAATTATTTTAGTTGGAAAACAATGCTGTTCTCACAAAAAGGCCATTTTCCATGAGAAAATTTTCAATTTTGCTCAAAATCATTTTGATTTTCTGTCAAGCAAATTGAGCAGACAGCAGCCCAGCTGCTGACTTGGAAAGCTCTTTCAGCTGTGTTTCATAGTGGCAAAAAGTCAAATCGACCAAGGCCTGCCAAGAGGGAAGCTGAAGGCCACATGCAGCCCCTTTGGCTTTCAGCCCGTTTATCTCCCTTGCTTATGAGTGTCCAGCAGGGAAGGGTGAGCTCCTCTGGTGAGAAGTAGCTGCAGCTAAAAACAGAGCCACAGCCATGCAGCACACGAAATGAAGGAACCTGTGCTCAGACTTACTTCCTGCTCTTGTTTGACTTAGCAGCACAGCCATCTCCTTTGGAAAAGATTAGGGCTTGCTGCAGATCACTCCAACCTATGTGCTGTTGTCTGACCAGAGAGATCCTACAGCATCTTCTGAGCCCTCCTTGCTCCTTTGGCCATTGCTGAAGGCAATCTCTCATTTTCTAGGGATCCCAGCAGCAGCCCATTTTCCCCTACCCTTAGCAACTTCTCACCCCGCCAAGGGAACCATTCAATTGTGTTGGAAGGCTTCTGTTGGGTGACCGCAGAAATCCAGGATTCAACACTGATATCAAAAGCTGTACTCACTGGAATACACAGGTCCATCTGGAGAGCTCTGGGAAGGTGCTCAAGTTTCTTAACTGGAAGTATCTAAAAATTTGCTATTTATCAGTTCATGCCAAACTCACCATGGAGCACCCATGAGCGAGCAAGAAGGACACCTCCACAGGGAGCTTCTTTCTACCTTTCCCACCTCCTCTTCTACAGTGGTTTCAGTCCCCATCCAGGGCATCTGCTGTCTCTATTAACCGTTTGAAGAGACTGGATGGACACTTAGATGTATTAGGTCTCATTTAGATTGCTGAAACTGAGGTGGTTTCAATACTAATTTGGCATTTTACAACACTTTCCACTCTGTTAAAATACACTTTATTTTACAGGAACAGCCCAAGGCTTATTTACCTCTCCACACTTCCTCTTACATCTTCTGGTCTTGTTTATGCTTTTATATAGGATTTAAACAATGTTTTGGAAATCTAACCCTCATGTGAGTGGCACTCAGAAAGTCAGGGCCTGTTGTGCCCTGCTGGTAAAAGCCCATTTCATCTAACCTGTCAATGGTAGCATTTTTCTGGCATCTATGGTGTTGGAGCATTTATTAAGAGAAGTCTGTGATCAGACAGCACAAGAACCTTCTTAGATCCTCTGTGTTGTGGTTCCAGGGAACCAAAATGAACATTTAGGTCAGAAGCAAAATTTTCATTTACGAGTATATATCTAGAAAATATGTAGATATATGTATTTCATCATAAATCTACTCCTTAATTTACATTGATATCTGTGCTTTTCACCTCTTAGATGAAAGCTGAAAGTGGCATTTTGGAGAAACAGCCCACAGACAATGAAGTGAACCACGTGCATGTCTGCACCTTTACTAGGAGAATTAAAACAGCTCATCACAACAGAGCTGATTTCAAGGACTGGAAGGCAGGTGATGAATGCCAGCACATGCTGAGGTTATAACAGATAGCAGTATCATTTGAAATTTTACCAGATAACCTGTTTCCTGCTTCAGATTTTTATTATGTATTTCAAGTGAAGAGGAAATTCTAGGTAGTGCAACTGCCTCGCTGCGTTGTATAAATCCAGCCTGCCAATGGCTGATTTCTAGTGCAGTTTTAGCCCTGTATACGTTGGCTCAGAGTGAGATAAGCTGCATAGGTCCTTGTTGATGCAGATACTTCCTTTGGTTCAGCAACTGAGGCCAAATCAGATACTGCAAATATCTTAGTATCTACCCCTTGCCTGATGAGAAGCAGCTGCCAATTCACAAAGCAAAGGAAGCACCCTAAATCTAGGTCCTCTATAGCACACCAATTTTGAAGAACATTGTGTGCTTTAGGGTGGGGAGATCAGTAGGGAACAGAAGAAGCTGGGATCTTGGAGGTTTCCAGAGCCTGCACCCAAAATGAGTGTTGGTGGGGGCAAGCAGGATGTATGGCATGTGCAGAAGTTGTTGCGGCAAAGATCATGTCAGTGCCATATGGATGCATGGCTTCTGCGAGGTGGGAAAGAGTTTGCAGTGGGACAGGAGAGCTAAGAAAGTGGTGGGGAACGGAGGGAAGGTGAAGCGATGGGGTGGCAGAGGTGCGGCAGGGAGCAGGATGTGAGCAAACAGCACAGCGAAAGAAAATGGAGGCAGCAAAAGTCCCTGGCTTGCTTTCTCAAGCCTGTTGACCACAGGGTTTTCCCCGGACCCTGAGCAAGGCGGGAGGTCTATTGCTATGCCATCAGAGAGGATATCAAGTCGGGAGGGGTCCCCCCACACCAAGCCAGGGCAGGAGGGAAGGTACAGCTCCAGGAAAACATGGCCCCGTTTTCTCTCTGCCCAGCAGCCATCCATCCCGGTGTTGCTCTTCCTCCCATACAGACAGCAGGCTGGATGCCTCCTCTTCCACAGAGCAGGCAGGGAGATTTGGTGGAGAAAAGCTTAGTCTGGGTTTTTCTGAGGCAGGGAAGGAATTTCAGTGCAGAGCTCTCAGAAAAATTAGCAGCTAAACCCTTGAGTTCAGGTTCAAAAATCTCAGCCAGCCTATTCGTTGCTGACATTATTCTATATTCAGATACATTTGGCCAGGCATATCATTTATGACCCTAAACATCTAATGTCCCAGTTACTGTTTGCTATGACACCAAGGCAGGACACAGTGGGAATGCTAAGAAGAACATGCAGATAGCAACCTTTTCTTGCACAGAACTCTGTGCTCATAGGAACCAGCACAGAGATGTCACAGTGTCAGAAGAGTTAGTTTTGGTCAATTGATTCCATGGACAGGGTGGGCATCTGAGGCTGCTTTTTCCATTAATGAGTCTGAAGAACCTATTGAGTATTCTAGTTTTTGATGTATAATTTCCAAGAACTACCTACTTTGCCTGCTATTGTGAGGGTAATTAACACTAATGATTTGTTGATGATTTTAGAAAGTGATGTTCTAAATTTCTTCTCTGACCTCTTAAAACCCAAGTGACTTCTGAGTTTGGCAGAGCAAATCTCCCCCTTACTTGTGCAGTTTAGAGGAATGGACCCAGAAAAGTCTGTGTCAGATGTTCCTGCTCACAAAACTTTAAATGACTCAGTAGCAGCTTAAACTACAACCAGCATCAATGTTTGCACCATCAATTATTTTGAAATGGAAATACATTTCCATTTTCATGAGGCGGAGGAAGATAAACTGATGCTTTATGAACGTCCTCTTATGTGTCAAGCTGGCTCAGTTGATTTTTTGGATAGCACTTAATCATGTTGGGGCTTTTCCAGGAAATGATAATTTACAAGCTTTTGAAACTCATACTCCCCCTCTTCACTAGTCAGAAAGTATGACCTAGTTTAAGTTACAGCTTGAAGATGTGACCTAGTTTTACAGGTAGCCTGCACCCATTGTGCTCAGCTCAGCACTGTAAAATTTGGAAGTCTCTTCATGAAAAGTGAGCTGGACTGCCACTTTGAATCATTGCTCGTTTTCATCTGGCCCCTGAAAAGCTAGCAGTATTGCCTAATTTAGAAAGCTCAGGACAAAAAAAAAATCTTTAGAAGCACCTGATCTCCCAGATTCAAGCCCTTAGCAGCACATCTCTGCCTAACCCCAGTGACTGCAAAAGGCCTGGGGCTCCCAGGCTGTGAATCCCTGCGAAGGATGGTCACCTGAAGTCCACAGCTCAAGACCACTCCAGCTCTGAAGGCTCAGCCAGGCTGCTCAGCAGAGAAGTAATGTGGGAGAAACCTAGAGGAACCACAGGGAGAGCACAGCTGCCATTTTTTCCTTCGCACACAGTGTGCAGTTACAGAGGAAAATGGTCCTTGCTTTTCTGTTCTCCTACTTCATGGCACCTCTAAGCACAGAGTAAACGCTGAGTATGAAGAGCCTGGACTTGTGCATGGGCATGGTATTACAGCAATACAGCAACAGGCTTATTTCACCTGGGGTGCAGAGCAACCACAATGCTTTCTCTCAGCATCTCTACGTGGATTAGACAGGATATTCTCAGGCGGGTCCAGTGCTGACCACGTGCAAAATCAGAAAAATTTGCACCCCTAAAAAAAAAGGCAGTGATGGTAGTTTCTACACAGAAATGTTCTGGTGGGTTTTCTGGATGCAGTTTTCCTCTCAAATGCTTTGATTCTAGTGAATATGTCAACTCTAGCAAAGGCATCCGAACCTTAATGGATATGTCCTGTTGCAATTACCATTAGAGTGATGATCACCTCCAAACTTTTCAGACTTCTCACTGCACTAAATAAGGTTCTGCCTTAAACAGTGCAAATAATACAGTGCACTGTCTGTTGTCACATTCGAAGTGATGAACAAGAAAAGAAATACTATTGGAGGGGGAAGTTTTGTGTTGCTTAACCAAGGAAGGAAATAAAATGGAGGTTTCTCTATGTGGAAAGCTGAAGGTGATCACATCCATGCCTTTGCAGCAATGAGCAAGCATCAAATGGGAGGCTTACATCTGCGGCAGAAGACATACCAAAGTGTGCTGCACTGAAGTGTAGGTGTGATGCAGAACTTGAGGCTTCGGAGGCATGTGCTCAGTTAATTTTCCTCCTAGCAAAAAACAACTGACCTACAAACACGACTGTTGGGGGGATTCATGGTAATGGTTACACATCATCTCCTTTGCACACAAATAGGAACGGGTTAAGAGAACGTGGTGTTGCAAGGGTTACTTGCACCACCTGAATCTAGGTCACATTAAGATATTCAGAGAAAACTTCTGAGTTTACTGATACATTTATAGCAAGTACCACATTTCCAAGTAGGCAGGAGACACGATAATATGAGAAATACCAGTATTTCGTTCAGCCTGGCCTTTTCTCACTTTAAAATTAGTACTGCGGTGAACTTTTGGGTAAAGGTTACATAACGTGAAGCAAACAAGGAGGAAGGGCTTTGGTCAAACCCAGACCCAGCTGCCTGTTTCCCCATGGCACGATGCTCACAGTCACCTTCAGTCCCACCGTACCCTCTGTGAGAACACGGCTGGCGTGTGCGAGGCTGTGTGTCCAGCCCAAAGCACTGACTCCAAACAAAAGACCACGATGAAAGATAGTTCATTGGTAACCATTGGGCAGCAACATCTATAATTACTTTGAGAGGAGGAGCTGGTATTAAACCCATGGTACATTCTTGGTGTTGGTCCTTATTTTAGTGGCTCGTAGAGTCTGTTATTTTTTCCTCCCTCTAATGGCCAAGAGGGATCCTGCCCTGGCAGTGGAAACTTGCTCCAGCAGACTCTTTGGTAACTGGCCTGTTCCCACTGTTGATTCAGACTGTCTCGTGTTGGGAGCAAACCCACATTCATAGACTTTTTTTTTTTTTTCTCTGTAAGAACTGAAATTACTTTTCATTGAATGTGTCTCCAGCCCATAACGGCCATGAAGGCCATCTGTGGCCCAGGCGTTTGGCTCATAGATGGCAGCAGATGCTGGCCGGAGCTTCCTCTGCTCTCTGCCTCTCAGTTCCACAAGTGGCATTGATACCTGGGCAAAGCCAACGAAAATAAAACAAACAAACAAAAAAGCCTCCCTACCACAAAAGCAGAATTTCTGCTTGGGTCATATTTTACATACATTTCACAAGCACATGCACTGAGGCAACATGAAAGCCACTGGGAAGTCAGGCGTGTAACATCTCTGTTCCCCCTAAGTTAGGATGGAACCAGGTGCTCCTGTTCCTGTCCTGGTCTGGCTGCCAGGCAGGGATGCTGGCGAGAGATGTGTTGTTTTGAACACTGGTAATGCAGCATCTCCTATTCATTTCTTGTTCACGTTGCCAGTCACTTGGTACCGTCCTCTAAACATAGGCACAGAAATGCCAAAAGGAGTTACAAACTTCCTTCGTGGCAGATCTCCCAAGAGATACCCAGACAAAATATGTCTCCACTGAGCAAACACTATAGGGCAATATTATTCCTAAGTGCATGTAGACTATATATACTATGTTTGAAACAGATACAGCCAGCAAAATTTTTGTAGCAGAAACATTACTTACATTGCTGCTAAGCTTTAAAGCAGTTACACTGCACAGGGTGACAAAAAGCAGTACACACTGAGAGAGCCACCACCTAAAAAAAGACTTAAAAAGAAATTGTCATATATAAAAATATTTATAATATTAATCTTATTGCTGTCAGCAATAAAATGTCCTCTGGTTTCAAAGTGAGAAGCTAAGCCCTTTCTTACCAGTACAATATTAACTGAGATTAATAAAACGGAATGAATTGTAACAAGCAATTTATGCATTTGGGGGGAATTTTTCACATTCAGCAAGTCTCGCAGCACAGCTGGGCCAACAGAGTTCTCAATTATCCTTTTTATGTGAGCTGCTTTGTTTTGCAATCTCACACATCAGCAAAATTCTGCAAATGTACAGATGGCATATACCAGAGAACAAGAGCAAAACTTGAGGAAATTTGTTTGGATGTTTTCAAATAAATCATGGGAGCATTGCTATATGGCTTGTATATTTAAAAAAAAAAAAAAAAAAAAAAAAAGTTTTTAAATGTCATTTTCAACCAAACTGGAAAAATAAGAATCGCCAGAGAGCAAAGCAGGAACAGAATAAAGTGCTGCTAATCCACAGGCAGCAAAACACTGGACTGCAGTCCAAGCCAATCAATACTAATTTAGTGTATTGCTTTTTATATTTATAATAAGACTAATTAGTTTTAAATAAAACGACTTTTTCTTATTCATAGTGGTATGATAGAACTGCTAGAGTTGAGTGAAAATTCAGATTCCCATAAGTAGTAATTCAACAGCACAATTATAGGTGACAATAGACCGTAAATAGGCAGCTGTTTCAGGAATTAGCAAACAAATTAAAAACGTTTTCTGCTGCCAGATTATTCCCAAATATACTCTCTACTGGGAGCAATAAATCAAAGAAGAAGAAGGCAGGAGCTCAGGCCCGGATCTCCACTGCCCACCCGGGCTTGTTTCAGCCCCCTCATCAGGTCCATTTTGAATTGCTCGGAGGAGCTCTCCCCATCCAGCCCCAGAGCACGCAGCACATAGTGTCGGTTTCATGTAATGAAAACATAACTCAGTGGGCTGCAGCACTGCCCTCACGTTGTTTCGAGCAGTTTCAGCTCAGAAACACGGAACAAAGGAGCCCAATAAATAGATACCCTGTAGGGTCTCGAAGAGACTTGGTAGTATCGTTCAGGTTCTAGTAGAGGCAGGCTTGAGCTGCAAGGCTGTTTGCCACTCAGTGCCTCCTAACTCCAGCCCTCTTCCAGTTAGCAGGGCAGAAATAACCTTACTGCCCAATTTCATTTGTTTTTCCACAGCAAATACTTGGAGTAATGAGGAATGATAAAACATTAAACCAGAATCATAGAATCATAGACTGGCTTGGGTTGGAAGGGACCTCAGAGATCATCTAGTTCCAACCCCCCTGCTGTGGACAGGGCTGCCAGCCACTAGCTCACTAGAGCAAACTGCCCAGGAACACATCCAGGGATGGGGCAAAAGAAGGGCCTTGTTTAAATAGTATTCCTGCATGGGATAGCACACAGCAGAAAAATTCAGTGACACTAACCTTGCAAAATGCTTCAGGCAACCAGGGAGCTGGTCAAACCTCGGTATGACCCAGGAAGCAGATTACCTGGGAGATGTTTATACAAAAAGAGAAGACAGTCCGGGTGTCAGCTGCGTGGAGAACCTACGCTGGGGTCAGAGCAGGAAGGTGAACCTGTACCAGGGCAGCAGTGAAAGCCTGCTCCGCTCCATGCATTCACAGCCAGCAACTGGGGTGGACTGATTTCATCTATGCCCATGGAAGGTGAGATTTTGGGGTCTGGTGTTTTCTTTTTAAAAAAAAAAAAAAAAAAAAAAAAAAAAAAAAAACATTCTAGTGTTTCAAATGCTCAAGAATCCATAACTTGTTGGGAGGGGGTTAAGGGAAGGAGATGCTGTTTGTGAGTCCTCTCTTTATAGGGCACAGGTCCAATCCATCAGGGCAATTGCTCACAGCTGGTAGTGCAGATGTAGAGACCAAGGGAGCTTGGTACATATAGGGTGAGGCAGCAGTTTTGTCATGGCTACAAGGATATGAGAACACCTAAAATATGAGCTCAGCCACCCAAAAAGGATTCTGGCATCCTCTGCTAAACGAGCAACTAGGGATCTCTCATGCAGTGAGTGAATCAAGAACCAGAAGGTTTGAAAAATGAAAGGAATCCATCATTTTGTGACTTGCAGCATGCAAGGAGCAGAAAGTAACTGGCGATTCTGTGTCCCCTGTCATGGCTAAACATAAATGGATTTGGAGTTTGGTGATGTGCAGCCTGGGGAAAAGCAGCGTCTCACAAGAGGGCAGGTGGCAGACAGCACGCAACTGAAATGCTGAACGATGGAGTGCAGATACGTGCCCTGCCTATGCTTCATAGGAGGGACAGTGAACAGACAGCTGTAAATGCCTCCTCAAAAACTAAAATAAAATAAAATAAAAAACGAAAAATTTGCTTGCATGTGCCTGTGAGAACATTGGATGGTTACTACCTGAGTTTTCTTGAATCATTGTGGCAAAGTGCTGCATATGGTCACATTTGTGAAGTTTTGTGGAAAACTAATTTTATAATGGCAAAAGTGTAAACATGTGCTGTTTGTTTGGAGCCCTCCAAAGCTGATTCATCAAATCAAGCACAGGATGGACTGATCTGTGTGACCGATCTGTTGGCTCCTTGTTCCCCAGCTGTTTTTCTTTGTTCCTATGCAGCTCAGCCTTTGCCTTAACACCTCAAAAATCCTTTTGACAAACGTCATTCTTGTTTGCTGCCTGAAGGCACAGCAAAGCCACCTGAAAGTGGGCAAAAATAGGGGGATGCTTTGATCTCACCCATGGCTGTTGCTACCACTAGGGAAAAGAGCTGTGGGCCAGTGAGTGGGGTGAGCAGGACACTGGCAGCTGGAAGGAGCCAGAGAAAGGAAGTGGGATAGACAGAAAAAGAAACACTCACTGGTTGAAGAGAGCTTGGGAAAGCAGCGAGGAGGAGTACCCAGGTGCCAAAACATGCAGTTGTAAGCCTATGTGTGAGGATCTACTTTTTTAGCAAGAGTGCAGAAAAAAAATATATGGATGTTTACATTCACACAAATGCACAGAACTCCAAATAAGCTATTTCCAAGTAAGAGTTTTCTAACTTGGAATTTCAGCAAATAATCATTCTCTACCCACAGACCAAAATCATCTTTTGAAGATTATAAACGACAGGTCACATTTACCTTTGTTAGCCAAGCAAACATTACCTTCTCCTCAGTGCAGCTCTCTCCATTCCTTTATTAGTCTGCTCTGTTTGCTGTGTCCCAACAAAGCAATGATTATAAACGAAGCAGACAAACGAACTGACACTTGCGGACAAGGCTTGGTGGAGCAGGTGGTTTTACATTATCACCTGGGCTTACATGCCCAGGCTGCCTTGAATGACCCCACTGAAGCTGTCCAACCTGGAGCTGCTGAGATGTAAAAAGCTAAATCAAACTGTGCTAACAGCACTACACAGAATTTCCTGCTCCCTTTTAAATGCATGTGGGAGTGAGGAGGAGGAAGGACCAAGCAAGGCATGCAGAGTGGGACTTCCATATTTGCTTACTGCTTTGCAGAGAGCACAGCCAGAGCAGGGCTCCTGATTATAATTCCACGGTAGTCCACGTTGCCTCATGAGGAGCACTTTGTCACACCCCTCCCACCTGGTTCACGACATAGCCAGACAATTTGCATTCAGAGGATGCTTAGTTAAGAAAAAAAATGATAATCATTTAGGTCCCAAAGTCATCACACAAGGGAAATTTAAAGCCCCACATTACATCGTAAAACTTAGGTGCCTGCAGTACTACTAATGAGCACAGATGTGCAGCCAAGAAGATTCTTGGAGAATGACCTGTAGCTCTTGAGTATTTGAAAGAGAAGGCTTAAATTCCTCAGTCTCTTCTGGTTTTGAACTGACACCTACTTGGTGTGAAACAAAATGGAAGCCCTCACCTCCAGCTAAATTTCCAACACCTGATGTTGCCCTGCTTGTGACGAAGTCTGGAACCAAATAAAGAATCCTTAAGATTGAATGTCATTCTCAAAATAGTTGATCTGTTTTCTTAATTGAGTTATACCATACCTGGCCTGCACATTCTGAAATACGAAATAAATGACTGGAGCTGTACATGAAATACAGCAGTACAGGAAAATAAGGAAACCACAAAGATTTTTTTTTCTTAGAAATATATTTTGTAAGAAAACAATATTAACATTAAAAAGAAATGTTTATTACACAGTATAAAATAATGGCTTGAATTCAACTCCGTTTATTATAAAAACAAGTCTGAGGATTTGTACAAAGCCTCATTTCTT
This sequence comes from Alectura lathami, assembly GCA_013399715.1. Taxonomy (NCBI): domain Eukaryota; kingdom Metazoa; phylum Chordata; class Aves; order Galliformes; family Megapodiidae; genus Alectura; species Alectura lathami. The sequence goes on along the minus strand of VXAV01013312.1, from coordinate 12,552 downwards.
ACAGATCTGAGTCTTCTGCCTTCTGTGATTCCCACTGCACTACAGAGCAGGTTTTCCCCACATCATCTTTAGAGTACCCAAACACTCCTACAGCCTCCCTCATCCCCTCCCAACAGCTGCTGGTCCCTGCCCAGATGTGCTCTCAACATCACCCATAGTATTTGCAGCTCTTTGTTCCCCATACCCACCCTCAGATTCCTACCACCTACCTTTTTTAGCCAAGCAACTATACAAGAGACGACATGTGTAGCGGCTAGCTAGGAGTTGCCCCATATTTGTTGGCTAATACAATCAGTGGCCAGCCACTGATGAGTAATGTAAAAAGGCTGAGTTGCTCTCAGCTGTCAGTTCTCACAAAACCTGTAAGAATCTCTTAGCACTGCCATTCATCTGCCAAACGCGGCAGAGAGGCGCAGAGGTTTAAAAGCTACAGTGGGAGCAAAGGACAGGCAGTGCAACGCTGTAAGCTTCGCTTTTTAGGGAAACTAGGCTAAAAAGGTGTCATTACTCAGTTGCAGAATTTACAACTTGCAGAATTCGTTGTAGGAAAATATGCCTGTTCAATAACTATAAATACCCCCAATACACTTCTGTGGCTTACTATTTTTTTTCCCCCCATGTACTACCAGCTTTGTAACGTTAATTACTCTTCAGGTTTGAAAGGCACCCAGTGACCAGCATTCTGGTGTAATTATTCATGACTTTGGTGTGAAATTCCCTCCCCCCCTCCCAGTAATACTGACAAGTTTAACAGAAATCTATTAAGTTAAAAAGAACAAAGATATATATTACATTTGCTAATTGCAAACAACCTCTTTTAGCTGCAATTTTTCCCATTGGGATTAAAAAAGTGCACTAGTTTAACATGTCTGTACATTAAAAACTGTTTAAAACATTAAATATACAAACAGCAAGAGAATTTAAATATTTTGTATCAAATACTATAGGACAATATAATTTACATTTTTTACACAAAACATTACACCTGAAATATAACTTTAGATATTACAGAATATAAAAATACATTTGTCTAAAAAAATGTCTTTGCAGGTTCTGGCACAACGCAATACTTTAAAGGCACACCGTGTTTTGGCAATCTATATTTGCAATTAGCTGTGCAACAATAAGAATGACCTGTAATTAACCTTTTGGAACTGTAAGGCCAGAAGATCTTCCTTCTTTCTGGAATAGCCCTTTTAGTCAGGAAAAAAAATTAATTTCAACTGTTGAGGTGTTGTACAACTCATTTCTGCCAGGGCTTGAGCTCTTCAACCTTAATCCAGCAGGGCAAGAACACGCCTTAAGCATGTGGAAAGCCACATACAATTAGTCACACGTCCACAATCTTTGCTGTCTCAGGGTCAGAATGCTCAGCCCCAAGCAAAGTTGAGCCCTAAGTGCAATCAGGGAGCCAGATTCTGTCCTGCCCTATGTTTGTGCTGAAACTAGCAAGAGTAGCACAGGCTATAAAATCAGGTCAGGATGTGGAAACAAATTACATAATATTAATTGTTCCGCTTTCAGTTAAACCAATGTAGAAGTCACAACCAAGAGAACTATATAATTTTATCCTTGACTTATGGAACTGTTGCTGGAGTCAGCACAGGGCAAAACGTGTCTTCAGAGATGCATCATAGAACGGCTGGGGTTGGAAGGGACCTTAAAGCTCATCTAGCTCCAGCCCTTCTATATGCCTTATACAGATGCCATTTGGATGCAAAAGATTTTCAGTTCTGTCTTCAAGTTGCTGCTGGCCCACTAAACCCTCCCCCCCCCAGACTTTTAGCACACTAAAATATTCAGTCTAAATCCCTTACTTTAAATGCCCCAAAATAAGTTGCTTCCTGTGATGAATCCAGTAGCAATGGGTTTGATACCTGGATACTTATCATTTCACCGGATTTTAATTTAAAAAACCCTCCTACATTTACAGAATAAAAATGAAATTCTGAATTCCCTGACCAGTACTTGGTGCTTCCTCCCTTCATCAACACATCAGAGCGCCTTATTTTAAGGTTTGTCTTAGTCATGTACACCATCAGCTGAAGCCCTCTTTTAGTCAGGTTTCCTGAAGTTTCATGATGTCTAAAACAAATGTTGGCATAAAGGTAGTAAAATCCATCTTGATTAACAACCAGCTTCCCATCATTGAACGTCATGTTTGATAGGTGTGCCTGGCCCTTGTCATGATGCCAGGACGTAAGGTTCACCTTGCGAGTTCCTGAAAAGAGGAGAGGAAAAAAAATTATTTTCTGTTTATAAACATTTCACAAAACTCCACATTTAAAAAGCAATCCCCAAATTTTAAAAATCCATAGCAACTACAGTTATGCAGGCTAAAGTGAAGTTTAAAGCTACACAGTATTAGACAACTATGCTAGAAACACATATGAAAATTCTTTTTTTCATCATATTCATCTGTTCAATATTTCATCTGCTATTTGTAACTGTCTGACCTCCTGCAGAACATCAGCTGGAACACGGTACAAAACATTCACTTGGCCAATGGCTTGGATTACACTCAGCAGTCATACAAGCTCTGTACAGAAATTGCATTCCACCTAAAACTTTATTCAGGTGACAAATGCCTGAGAGGAATTTGAAATGAAAAATTGCTAATTAAAAATGAAGAGCAAATCTTGTTATGAGACTTTAACCTGTATTTGCAAGGAATAACTAAACAGAACCTGGAAGGAACTTTAAATGATGTTTCCCCAAACAGAAAGTTAATGAAACCTTCATCATTTACAAAACCTTCACCATTTATGTTGTGACTGCAGCAGTACAAAGAAACATTTTCATTTGAGAACGCTAAAAAAACTAGAACAAAAAAATCAGTTGTGCATCTTTAGTGTTACATAAGTTGCCTATACTTTAGATAACTCTGAGTATTTATGAAACAACAAATGTTTTTATGGAAAAACAATAGATTTAACCTAATTTTTAGAATATATCAGAAAAAAAGTTCTTCAAGCTAATTAAAAAAAAAAAATTAGATTTCCAGGTAGAAACAATGAGCTGATGTTCCACACTTGGAGAACAGCCCCCTTCAAGTTACCTTAAGCTAGACATCCACAAATTAGGAAAGAAAATAATCACCATTTTCTCCCTCTCTCTCTCTCCACAGAACATCATGGGAATCCAAATACACGCATGGCAGTTACCGTTTGACTACCAAAGATGATTAACAGAATACAGGCAGACAAGCATTACTGGCCTCCTTCTAGCACATGCACGTAAGCCTTTTCAGCTAGTGACTGAATGCTCTGTGAACAGAATGAAAGAGTAGCTAAGATGCTGGAGATGCTGAGATTAGTTTGGCAGCTCAGGACTGTCATCGGAAGCTAACTTCACACAGACCAGGAACTCTGGTCTGGCAACTGCAGGTTGCTGTCCTCAAGTAGCCACACTATCATCTTGTCGAGGTTTCAAGCTGGTCAAGTCTCACATGTCATTTCATTTATATCCTACTGTTGAGTCTGTGCTAAGAGATGGCCTGACAGGAGGTCAGACGGGTTCTCAGAAAGAGCATCTGAGGCTGCCTTCCAAACCTGGTCACATCTGACGCCTCAGTTTGGTTCGGGTGGCATGGTGCTAAGCAGAACTCTGCAAGACCAGCCCAGGCAGCATGGCTACTAGAGCACAAGTATTACACAGAGGTTCATCACACTGTTCTGCGGAGGAACACCTCCCTCAGCACATGCCCCGCATTCCCTTACACCTTCCTTGTTTTCAACTCCACCCCATTGGCACCCACCTCAGCTCACAGCCTCTGCCTGCAAAAACAGAGGAATAGACAATAGCAGGAGCAGAAGATCCAGAAAAGACCCATGGACATGCCCACACAGAGGCAACAGCCTCACCTGAGAGGGCCACACAGGCCCTGACACCTCCTGAGATGCACCATGGCATGGAAGAGCCACTCCAACCTACTGTTTATTCACCAAGACACACGAGGCATAGCGCAACAGACAGAAGTTGGCCAATCTGTCCTCCTAACCACTAGGAACTGCCAAACAAGAACCAACCGTTTGTCCCTCTGAGGCACCCGCGGCAGTAGGTCTGCGTGGACACCAGAGGACCTTAGCCTTTGGCTCCCAGTGCATCTACATGCCTGCTTGGGATATTCAGTGCCTCATCTTCTCCACATTGAAGCAAAACAACCTATTCCCAGTGAAGTTTCCAAGGCCACTTGGTGTCCTGTCCTCCAAGCATGTACCCAGGCATGCCCAGAGAATCACCACTGCTCACAAGCATCCTGAGGAACGGCCCTAGGTACATTTGATTAAAGACATTTCCTGGACTTGTTTGTGCATAAATAAAGGAGAGTAAGTAGGGACAGGGGAATTTGAGAGCTACGAGTCTCCCCCACTGCCAAGGACAAGTGACTTTCGCATGTGAGAGGAATACTTTAATGGCAATCCAGGACGAAAAAACTTCTGGCATTCTTCCACAAAGACTCGTGCAAAGCACAAGCTGCTAAAAGCAGACCATAAATAGCTGCTCCATTATGGCTCCAGTGTAACCAGGTAGAAATTACCCAAGAAAACTTGTATAGATAAGCCTTCTTCTGCGTAGTACCTCTAAAAAAAATAAAAATCTGAAAACAATCAACCAGTTGGAAGTAACCCTAAGACTTTCAAGTCTCTTCTCCTGGAATTATTCATCAGCAAGGGAATGCTGAGAAAGCAGTACCAGAGCACAGCTCAGAAGCGCTACTGAGAGCTGAAGAAGTTGTTGACTTAACACTGCGTAAAACAAGTCCTACCAGAAACACTCCCCCATGAAACTTGGGCTACCTTCAAAAGGAGGAGGGGTAGGTGAGAAATTAGGGCCAACTGTTACTTCTTGGACAAAACATAATCCACGTTATGGGAGAGTCAGAAGCGCTGTAATACAGCACTTTTGAGACAAAATTTATAAAGGAGACATGGAAAAAATAAGGTAAGTTATGTTGACAGAGAAGGAGGAAGTCAGAGATAATGACTAAGGTAACCTTCCAGACATGGTAACAAGCATTAAAAAAAGGATAATTCACAGTCGTTCTGGTAACTCAAGACAAATCTAAGCAATGTCTAGGTGTTTGCTGGCATGAACTAACACTGACACAACTGAGTTACAGCAATGCTAATTAGAAAGAAGGAAGAAGATGGGAGGGTATAAAGAAGGCAACCCTGTGTTTATTACCCATTTGCACTGCAGCAGCGTTCAAGGATAAATAAAGCCTAAGGAAAGGGCCAAAGTTCTTCCTGCTCTGAAAAACCTCCTCTGGAGGCAAACGGCAGCTAAGCCAAACCTGCAGCTGTAAATAGCTTAAAATACTACAGTGTTTCCTTAGCTAAAGGTACTAATTCACATCCAAACTATATATTTAACATTTGCATTTGTTTCTGTTTGCGCTCTTCTCCTTTATAACTAATTTCTGTAATCAATTTATAAACCAAAATTCACTGTTTTTATTTAAAACTTAGGTAGGCTTTAAAGTGAGCTCCTGTAAAAAGCAACGGGCAAGCATCCAGCTTTACCTTATAGCAACAAACCTAAAAAATACACGCAGCAAACCAAACCACTATGGCTTCTGTAGCCAAATGATGGGTGGGACACCAAGATCTAGGAAGGGTTATTTCTCCCCGCCATCCCCCAACTGCAGAAGTTCGTTTGGGGCTTGGTATTATTGTGAACCAGGCAGCAGGAAAACGTCCAGTGCCTACTAACGATGGGCATTCACTTGCAAGCTACTTAAAATCCTGTATGACAGGGATAAAACTGATTTCCTTTCCTTACATTGTTTATTTGGGGTCAGAGTGATGACAGCAGAGAACGTGAAATGCTCAAAACCAATCTGCCCAGACTCATAGATGGTATAGAACAATTTAGAAGACATGTAGGGCAAGGAAACATGGGAACAGAAATTTGCAGTCAGAGGAAACAGGATGGGAGAGGACAACTCCTGGTGACCTGCTGGCAAATTCTTCACCCTCTGTGCCTGTCATGAACTTCTATGCTGCCCAGTCAAGTGGGCAGTGCCTCACACCAGTGATAAGACAGCAAAGCATCTCACAACTCAAGGCTCCAGCTAACCTTAAGGATGCAGTCTCTCACTGCTGCAGTGCCCACAGGAACCACAGAGGCTGTCCTCAGGAGCGATGTCCTGTCAATGCCTTTCCAAAGGAGGCAAAACCCATGAGCAGATCTGGGCAATGAAAATGCACCCGGAGGGAGAAAAATCCTCTCCCACCAGACAAGAAGCTACCTCCTTGCGTGCAGAAGTGCTTTGCCACTAGAGCAGGCTGTTGAAATCTCAGATTTCAGGACTCAACAGAGCATTCCCCTTTGGTTTGGATAGATAAAGCAGAAAAGCAATGCACATCGCTTAATAACAGGGAATTGAGCACATTTATAGCAGCGTTAGAAGTATTCACTTAAAACTGAACTTACCAGATGGAATATTCTTATCATCAATAATGAGATGGGCAAAAGGCTGCTTCTCAGGCTTACTTCTCTTGTACAGATCCATTCCTAATGCCTCCATTGCAGCTGGAGATAAAAGAATTGCATTATCTCAGGAAAAAAAAAAAGATTTAGAAGAACTAAAATATTTCTTATTCATAGGAAGAGCCCCTACCTTTTTCTGGTCTTGGTTGTTCTCTTCCCAGGATACGCTGGACTTCCTAAAAATGAGAAAAAGCCATTGCTTTGATGT
>VXAV01013311.1:360895-373130 GCA_013399715.1 Alectura lathami | reverse complement strand
TTTAGAGATAAGGATATGGTGCGGGACCATGTCAAAGGCCTTGCACAAGTCCAGGTAGACGACATCCGTCACCCTCCCTTGGTCCACCGATGCCGTCACTCCATCACAGAAGGCCACCAGATTGGTCAGGCACGACCTGCCCTTGCTGAAGCCGTGCTGGCTGTCTTGGATCACCTCCTCATCTCTCTTGTGCCTTAGCATCTCCTCCAGGAGGATCCACTCCATGATCTTCCCAGGCACAGACGTGAGGCTCACCGGCCCGTAGTTACCCGGGTCTTCCTTTCTCCCTTTCTCAAAAATGGGAGTGATGTTTCCCTTTTTCCAGTCATCGGAGACCTCGCCTGACAGCCATGACTTTTCAAATATGATGGAGAGCGGCTCGGCAACCACATCAGCCAACTCATTCAAGACCCTTGACAGATGCATCCCGTCCGGCCCCATAGACTTGTAGACATTCAGTCCCATAACGTGGTCTCGGACTTGCTCTGCTCTTACACTGGGAAGGATTTTGCTCCCCCCATCCCCACTTGGATTTTCAGGGACATGAGAGACTTAGGAAGCCTGACCAGCAGTGAAGACTGAGCCAAAGAACTCATTAAGTACCTCAGCCTTCTCCACATCAGAGGAGGCCAGTTCTCCCTTTCCATTCATCAGAGGGGTACAATCTCCTTCGCCTGTCTCTTCTGACCTATAAAGAAGCCTTTCTTGTTTTTTACCCTGTGGCTTGATGTGGTGATCAATTGTGGCTTGATTATTTTGGTCAAATTGGTTTTCAGAAATGTAACAGAACAAATGCATCAGTGCATGACCTAACCTGGAATCCATTCACAGATAATTGTTAGTTCTAATATTTAATCTGACATTTTTCCAGGGACATGTGCACACTGGCACTTCCAAATCTGACGCTGTCACAAAATGTGCATGTACATTTCTGAAAACTCAGTTCTGTCACAAATGGAGTTGGTGTTTCTTGCTGGCATTGCACACAAAGCTGTCCTGAAAATAAAAGCTAATTGTGTTGTGCTTTGAATACGTGAGCTGATGAGGTTCAGTAATGAAAGTGCCTAAGCTTACAGCATTACTAATATTAGTATTTTCTGTTAATGACAGTGTTTACAACTGTTAGTGCAACACAGCCCTGCTTTTCACTATATATACTTCAATTTGGTTTCTGTGAGGGTTAAGCAGGTACTTAGATATAAACTGTTTCAAAAGTGTGAAGCTTAGCTGTGAAAAAAATGAATATACAAGGTTGTTTCAGGACACTCACAGCATCCTGAAGCAAAGCACAGGGAAGGTGACTCCTTGCTGGAGAATGAGACTTTATTATAAGGAAGATTTTTAATTACATTCCCACGCTCAGTGTTTTGAGAGGTTGCAGAGAGCAGTTTTGTGTGTGTTTATACTCACTGGAATTTAGAATCATAGAATCATATAATGTCCAGGGTTGACAAGGGCCTTAAAGATCATCTAGTTCCAACCCCCCTGCTGTGGGCAGGGTTGTCAACTACTAGACCAGGCAGTTCTTTTCTGCATTGACCCCTCTAGAAACCACTGGAACTTAGGTTTTCTGCAGGCTGACCTAGGCAGGGAGATCTCAAAGTGGAGGCAGCAGAGCCCTCATGAGTCAAAGCTTTTAGGAAAACATGGTTTAGGTGATTTTTGCCCCCACAATCAGTGAGTTAGGATACCTAACCAAGCAACCAGTGTAGGGAGCTGAGGTATTAATGCCAGCCTCCCTTAATTTTTGGGGAATAAATTGGTGAGCAGGCAGATGAAGATGAACTGCGATGTTCTAGTCAAGTACTCAGTGAGAGCACTGGGAAGATTCCAACACAATTTTCAAACCATTCATATATAAGGGGATGACCAATGTCCTCTCAGCTTCATCCTGAAACAAATATTTGTGTGATATTTTCTCTGTCCTTCTCTATTTGCAATTGATCTCTACGAACACTTGCCTTCCCGAATATTTGGTAGTAGATTAAAAACCCCTGACTGTTGCTTGCCTCTTCCTAGAATACTGACAGCTCAATGCAAGGTGCCAGTAGATTTGATATGCAAAAACCATTTGTCCATTTAGCTTACTGCATTTCATAATGCTATGGATATCTTTGTTAGACGTAGGAGCTGTCACATTGGATCGAAGCCCTGGTGATTCATTGGCTTAACGCTGCTGGAACCAGAAGCAACATTCAGACTAGAATTTCAATTAAGAGTCAGAAGAGATGCAAGATACACACTTTTAACAAAGAGAGTGATTCGTCGTTAGGAAAGAACTAGCCTTGGAAGGAACAAATTTTTCATTAGTTTGCAAATTAGCCCTGGAGGTCCTTCTGGAAAACATGCTGTAGCCAAATACAAGATATTGGGTTCTATACAAGGATAATGGAGTGAAAGTAGATGGCATATGACAAAAGAATGTGCAGCATGATGAGATGGAGTTTTCAGTTCATTTGTCACATATGGAGAAGAACAAAGTCCCCGGGAACAGAAAAGGCAGATTTTCTCAGGATGGCTGACTTTGCTCAGCCATCTGAAGTTGTGAAGTTCTCGTGCTGCTGACTTGCTGCCTGTCTTTGATAGAGACCATTGGCACAGTGCTGGTTAAGCATGGAAGCTGTGCACTTTCACTGCAGGGCTGGCCTCAGAAAATAGGCCTACTGCAAAATCAGTGTATGTTATGCATGGGAGAAAAATGATATGGTAGAGTGTGTGTGTGTGGGAGGAAGGCAGGAAGATCAAATTCATTTTCAGTTCCTAACAACCGAGAAATGTAATCACCTCTTTCTTTTTTTTTTTTGGCTTGGAAATGTTCAGTGAATTTGAAATGATTGAGTCATACCCCGAGTGTGCCTTAGTAGATGGTTTTGTGTAGGGGGATACAAGTAGCATATGTTTGGTTTCTTTGGTCTGGATTGTTTATGTCTCTGAATTGGTTATTCACACGGGCCAGATCCCAGTAGGTGTTTTTGTTTACAGCTTCTGCTGCAAGATCATTGTGACCTCCTGTTCTCTCTTTTACCCTGGAGAGGGTTGTATTTCAACTATGGCAGTAAAACAAATTCTTATATTTTTCAAAGCCTGGCTCAGGCCTCACTGAACTGCAGGTGGGCAATGTCTCAGTGTCTACAACATCATGTTCCTTCATGTGTTTTTTTTTTTCTTTTGCTGGGATGGCATAGATCCTTTCATTTGGGTATCATTTTTCTTTCACATTTACTGGTCTTGCCTCTAATTTGTCCACCAAGACTTACACTCTTACATCAAAAGGAAAAAAGAAATCCCGCAGTCCTCCGTGTGCTCCAGAGTTCATCTCTCTTCTAATTAGCAGATTTATGGGAACTGAAGAAAAAATCAGGTGTTTGCAGCAGCTTGAAGTTTATACAGTTGCAAAAGCAATAACTCTTGTCTCAATTGTTCCCAGGCTTTGGCCAATGTTGTAAAAGCCAGCTGCCAAAACTTCGGTTGCAAAATGACCCTAGTATGCTAGTGAAAAGTGTCCTATTCCTCAATGTTAATGAGTATTCTCCCACTAGTATTTTGGGTAGTTGTAGGGCTGTAAAGGGTGTGAAAGATTGCTTTGGCTGATGCTGTTTGCTTTGTCGTCTAACTTCATGATGCCAAGTCAATGAAATCCACCAATGAATGTTCATTTATTATGTGCTGGGTGCGCAGAGGCTGAAGGCACGTCTGTGCGCATAACTCTGTGGCTCTGTTTTGGACAATGCCTGTGAGTCCTCTCCATGACAATGACGAGACATGTCGGCAGGGAATATTTCACTCATGGCATCCCTTCCCACATGCAGCTTATATAAAATACAGACCTGCAAGTACCTCCAACAGCTTTACAAGCAGCTGCCTTTGAGCGACACTCGAGGGCACACTTTTAGCTTCATGTTATAGCAATGTCACTCAGCTGGGATGCGTTTTCAGCATTTCTGATAATTTGCACTGTGAAAGCACACATATTTTGTGTGAATTTTGTCTGATTATCACTAGGTAGGAGATGAATGCCACCTGAATACTGTGCAGGGTAGTCATGGTCATTCTGCTATACAGAAAGCTACCTGGAGCAAAGATTCTTCTCTAGCCATTCTTGCTTAGTTTTATGAGCAGACTAAGATGCCTTAGAATAAAAGCCAAAATAGTAGCATGCTCAGCTCCCTCATTGCAAAATACTCAGGATGGAGTTAGAGGACACCTCAGGAAATGCTCAGACAGGAAATCTTATACCTGTCTGTAACCTGGACATCTGACACAAGCTTCAAGCAAGCATTTCTGCCATGTCGGTGGCCACAGGTTCAGTGACGGTATCCTACCTTTTAAGATAATGTGATGTTCATCCTCTTCCTTTAAGATGATGAGACGAGATGGTTCTGCTTCTTTCAACTACAGTTGTGAGGTTTGTAGGTATTAGGCTACAGCAAAAATCCGGGTTTGGTTCTCACTTTGGCCTTTAAGGTTTCCAAGTGAGTCCTGGGAGGGGAAACAGTTTACACTACCTCTCCTCCTGAGGCCATGACACTGTTCTGCAACGACTTGGAGGATTGCTGGCCTGGTGTCACTCCCTAGCTCAATGCTTAGATCTTTTCCCTAGACCAATCCTAAGATGACATGATCACTAACAAGAAAGAGGAGAGTACTGTGCTGTATGTCAGATAAAGTCTAAGGGCAGATAGAAAGCTGGGACCATGAACTTCAGTCTTCCGGTGAGTCATCCCAACCTGGGATAGCCTGGACTGAACATTCACAGATTATTTCTACCTTTGGCCTCACTGAGAGCAGATAATCTTGAATGTCCTCAGAAGGCACATACATGACAGTCAAGCAAATAGATACAATCAGCATTGGCTTGTGAAAGGCAAGTCTTGCCTGACTATCTTGACTTCCTTTTGTAATAAGATGACCTGCTTAGTAGGTGAGGGAAAGGTTGTGGGTGTTGTTTCCCACGGTATTCTCCTGGAAGACTGTGTGGTGACATATCGATAGTGTAGATTGATGGGCCAAGTCCAATCACATGACATTCAGCAAGGCTAAATGCCGCGTCCTGCACTTGGGTCCTAACAACACCATGCAGCAGTATAGACCTGGGGAAGAGTAACTGGAAAGTTGCCCAGCAGAAAAGGAGACCTGGGGGTCTTGCTCAGCAGAAAAGGACCTGGGGGTGCTGGCTGAGAGCTGGCTGAACATAAGCCAGCAGTGTGCCCAGGTGGCCAAGAAGGCCAATGGCATCCTGGTCTACATCAAAAATGGTGTGGCCAGCAGGACCAGCAAAGTAATTGTCTCCTTGTACGCAGGACTAGTGAGATCACACCTCAAGCACTGTGTTCAGTTTTGGGCCCCTCACTACAAGAAGGACATTGAGTTTCTCAAGTATACATAGAGAAGAGTAAAGCAGCTGGTGAAGGTACCAGAAAACAAGACATAATGAGGACAGACTGAGGGAATTGTGATTGCTTAGTCTGAAGAGGAAGACCTCATTGCTCCCTACAGCTACCTGAAAGGAGGTTGCAATGAGGAAAGTGTTGGTCTGTTTTCTCTGGTGACAAGTGATAGGACGCAAGGAAATGACCTCAAGTTCTGCCAGTGGAAGTTTAGATTAGACATTAGGAAGAATTTCTTCACAGAAAGGGTGACTAGGCATTGGAACAGTCTGCCAAGGGATGTGGTGGAGTCTCCATTCCTGGAGATATTTCAGAGACGTGTGGGTACTGCAGTAAGGGACATGGTTTACTGATGGGATTCAGCAGGTGAGGCTGGTGGCTGGACTTGATGATCTTGAAGGTCTTTTCCAGTCTAGATGATTCTATGAGTCTATATAGTACTTAAAGCACAGAAGTCCTCTCATGGGTCCTGGCCCTAAGCAGCCACTTTTCTGTAATGATTTCTTGGCATAGTTAATGTCATAGAAAGAAAAAGTGTTTGACCTATGGGTTTATCTTTCATGGGTTTGTTGTGCTGACAACATCTCAGAATATTAACCTGCACTGCAAAATTAGTGTTTAATAATCAGTCCTTCTGAGTGAGAGTCAGGAATGTTCAGCATTTAGAATAATGTTAAAGTGTGAGAGATCAGACCAAAATCTAGCTAGGGTGATAGAAAGAAAATAAAGATGAATTCTGAATATTTCTTTGATGATGAAAAGGAAGACTACAATAAAAAACCTTGCTGTTAATCCCTCTTTCTCTGTTTTCCAGAAGGACTGAACAGGAACATGTATGTGGTGGCTCTCTCTGCTGTATTTCTTTCACACCAGCTTTCGTATATATATGTAGAATTTTTGAAGACAGTGGATCTTACTGAATTTCTGAGCTAGTCTATCAGACAATATCCTGACTTCACTGGACTCTCACATCCTGCGTTTGATGGTTGTGCTATCTTCTGCCTAATATATTTCATAAGGCTGTCATGGACACAAACGGATAGTGAGATTTTCTTTCAAGCCTTTCTGTCTTGTCTGTTTGTCTTCCAGATGAAGTTATGTTGTGCCTCTGGTTACTAAGTGCAACTGCACCAATTAAACAGCTTCCCAAAGGCCATGTGTAACCATGTATTTTCTTACCTTCACCTTCTCCTCCTTTTTTTCCCTCTGTTGTCAAATATCAAGAAGGAGTTTGCCTTAAATGATCACAAATCCGTAACAGCTGACTCCACCACTTGCTTTCTTATGGGGTATTTCCACCCTCTCAGTGGAGGTCACATCTGTCAAATTGCCCTTCCTCCATGTACTCTGCACTGGGACCGTCAAAACTTCCTGCATGAAACTGCTCTTTGTCCTACTTGCTGCTGTTGCTGTCCTGAGTGACAGGAACTGCAACATCGTTTAAGTGTGAATAAATAAATCACTGCAGAGATAAACCACTCCTGCTGCCAAGCAGTGCTGTGTAGTTGACAGTTAGATTTTGCCTTTGCTCGTATTTTGTTTGTGGAATTTTTGACTGCTTTTTCTTAGACACTTCAGAGTCAGTTGCTTTATCCCTGGTATTTTTATTTTATTTTGCATCACCTAATTTCTGCTTCTAACTTCCAACTTTTATCTCCTGTGTGGCTGAACTAATTCCTTTCTCTCTTTGACAGCTAAACCCAAGGTGTTTGTGTTGATGTCAACTACACAAAGTACCAAGCTTCAAAAGTTGTTCATGGTACTGGAGATGTGAATCAGAAGATTCCCTGTATGTTATTTAAAACTGATCACCACCTTGCCTTCATTTCTTCTCCTGGCCGTTTATTTATTTATTTATTTTTAAATGTGAACTTTGAGTTCTAATTGTTAATGATTTGCTATCATCATGAGATAAGGATCTGGCTATTGTGGCATTCAATTTATTTTAAGAGTTTACAGTTCTAGTCAGCAAACAGGTGTAGATCATGAACTATGAATTTCATCTTGCGTGCTGATGCTCCAAATGCGTTGATTTTCTTTGTGCATGCTTTGCTGTCTTTGAAAGGCACTTTGAAAATCCATACACAGAAAAAAATACCATTATGCTAGGGTAATGTTGATCCAGCAGAGTATGTAAAATGTGTTGATAATGCATGAAAATTGCAATGAATTAATTGAGGTTGAAGCTAACTGTAATTTCCAAGGTATTGTTAGACAAACATTACAGTAACACGAACAGAATTTGTTAAAAATGTCATAACCATGCTCTGTTGAGAAAGGATGCACTTCCAAGGACTATGTTTCTAGTTGTTACTTTGACACACGCAAAAGAAAACATGCAACTGTTGAAAATTCACATTGCCCTCTTAAATAAACTTCAGAAATTTGTCTATAAGAAATCATTTTTTACTTTGTGATGAACAGGTAATTCTCCAGGGCTCATCCATACTATTTGTGCACAACTGATAATTAGACAAGCCAGGATTTGTTTTTCTATTTAACAATTACTTTGCAGTCATTTCAAGAACAAATCTGCATTCTTTACATACAGATGCTGTTCTTTATTAACTTCCATTTTCCTTTGATTCCTTGAGCTTCTGGTATTAAGAATTGAAGCTTTGTGTTTTGAATTCTCTTTACCTTAATTCTATTAAGCAAATACTGACCAGTGATGTTCCCTCACCCGTCTGGATTTCCTTTCTCTTGATCTGCTTTCACTGACTTAAATTTACTTTCACTAGTCAATTTATAGCAGCTCTTCAACAACTGACAACTGCTTTCTATGAAAGTACCTTGGAAGAGTGTCTAGTACTATCTTCAGTTTCCTGGAAAAGCTAATGGGGTTGTAATGTGTTGTAATGTTTCTGTTACCTCCTCCCTTTGCTACTCCCTTGCAGTTTTTCTCACCACCTCAGTCTCAAAGCCCTGACTTGTCTCTTGCTTCTTGTTCCTAAACAGCAAATGTACCAGGCTGAAGGAAAGGTGTGATGCAGAGATGAGAATATGACAGCTGTATGGTGCAATGACTTAAATCTTTTGGCCTGCCTTCTACTCTCACCATGTCTGAGAGCCACTGGGGTACTGAAACTATCCCTCTTATTTATTTTGTGACATCCCCTCATGCTTGTGTTAAGATGGGGTGAAATTCAAAAATATATGTCCCACAGAGCAGAGAAACAAGAAATGTGGTCCTGGTTACTGCACTTACACTTTGGGGTTCTGGTGCTCTGGACTGTGACTTGATACCATGAACCGATTCCAGTTTGCCCAGAAATGCCAAACTAAATGAAACTCACCCAAAAACCTTGGAGCGTGTTCACACCAACACCACTCTACAGTGCAGTTTTCCTCTGCAGTAAGTGACATCCTTTGCTATAACGTAATTGATAGTCAAGCCTTTAAATTGACTGTAGGCCTTTTGCACTGTTGACAGCCATCCAAGCCATCTCAGGCTGGGCACTCCAAAGTGGAAATGCTGAAAGTCCTTGAGCACTTTTGAACATTTTTCCCATGTGACTCTGGACTCTGCCTTCCCTGCTTCCAATGTACTCCAACACAGCCAATACTACTTGGCATTTCGTATGTCCTGCTCAGTGAAATCATGTTCAAACAGAGCTGGGACAGATGGAAGTGACATAAAGCTAAAATGGAAAGGAAGGGTAAATTATGGCACAGACAGGAAAGTCAAGGCACAAATATGATTAAGGGCATGCGACTTCAGAACTGATGAAGAAGAAACAGAGGAAATAAACACCTACCTCTGGAGACAACAGAGAGAAAATACTCTCATGGGATTTTGTCTTTCCAGACGATAAGGTCAGCAGTAGCTCTGTCTGCTGTCTGTGGAGAAGGCGTGTTGGCAGAGGAAAAGCATGACAAGTGTGTTGTCATATCCCCCTCTGATCTGAGCCACAAATGTGAAATCTTATCAATGCAAAGCAGTGTGAGATTATGAAAAGGTAGGAATGTGGCATTCCTGGTCTCCTGAAAATATGAGCTGTGAATGGGTAACAGATGGAACCTCCGACATCAGAAGCCTTTTCAGGCAGACTTGCTCATATTGCAAGCTTGTTAGATGCTTCAAATCGTGGGGAAGACTCTAATGCTGAGGTTCCTACACCTGTGTGTGTCCTAATCCATCATTAAAAATGATGCTTATCTGCAGAACACTGAATGGTTGTCCTTCCATGGCCTTTTCTAACAAACACCACATGCATCCCTCATCTTCCTACATACAAAGGATTTTTGGTGGAAAGGACAAATGAAACATGAATACATGGTGCTTCTTGCTGAGTGTTGAAATGCCACATATGCCAGGTTTCAAGGGGATTAGTGTGCTTGATAGTGGCTGGAATCTGCTCCCTGATGCCAAATGGGAGCTGTGAATTTATTGTCTGGTTAATGCTTAAAGTCTAGCATTCCACAAACATAATCCTTCCTGTAGTGTAACAGATGGTAATCAGGGAGTATGGGAGCTGAATCTGCTCAGAAAATTCCATGTTACCCAAAATTAGAGATGATATATAGGTGGGACACAGAGAGACTAAGCTCCTCCAGGCTACCTGACAGAGGTGCTTCTCCTAAAAATGATGATTTGTCCTCTTTCCCAATAAAAACAAATGGTAGTGCCAAGGTTTGTGCTACCTCATTTTGCACCTGAGAAAGAGCTAATTTTGGCTAACATCTCACTTTTTTTTTTTTTTTTTTTTTTTTTTTTTAACATGCTCGAGGTTTAAGAACTTCACTTGATTCATTGTCTGGCTTAAAATGTATACTTTTTGTATTTCCCAGGTGGGATGTCACGGCTGATGGTTGGGTTACTATTTTAATGAGGTACCAGTGGTGAGGCACTGGAACAGGCTGCCCAGAGAAGTTGTGGATGCCCCATCCCTGGCTGTGTTCAAGGCCAGGCTGGATGGGTTCCTGGGCAGTTTGATCTAGTGAGCTAGTGGCTGGCAGCCCTGTCCACGGCACGGGGGTTGGACCTAGATGATCTTTGAGGTCCCTTCCAACCCAAGCCATTCTATGATTCCGTGATTCTATGATTCTATGATTCTATGATTACTAGTTGTGTTTAGGTGTCCTTCCACAGACAAAAGTCTACATGCAAACTGCCATATGCTGTTAAAACTAATCTCCAAGACCCTGGTGTTCCTGAGCAGTTGGTGGTGCTGGGCACCACACTCCCTCTGCTCTCTATCCTAACGGTGGGGACCTCGTGGTGGAGACATCCATTGAAAAAGCACAAAAGGAGATGTATCTTCATCTCCCTCCCAGTCGCCATTGCCTTCTACAGTGTGTGTTTCTTGGATGTCACTTTGTTCCAGATCCATCCAGCCATGTGGGACACCAGTTTTCACAGTTATGCTGGAACTGCCTCAGCTATTTTGTGGTCTCACATGAGAGAAAAACTGGGTCCTTATGGCTAGATCCTGATTTTGCAAGAAAAGGCATGAAAATGAGGGGAGGAGGAAACATTCTCTGCAGCCCGCCAGCTGCCTCCTGTGCAGTATCTCTTTGCTGAATAGGAATAAATAGCACAGGGCCCAGATGGGCTGCTTGTGATTGACAGGTGTCAGGATGTGCATACAGCTTCGTTGTTGTTGCTCCACCTCAACTGAACAACTAAATGGTTTAGGAGCCACCTGTTTTCCTAATGTGAAATGCTTACAAAAACAAATCTAGAAGATGAAATTTTCAGTGTTTAGTGTTTTCGACCAGAAATGACCATTTCCTGTGTCACAGAATCTCAGACAGGTTCTGAGTACATGCTCTGGTGTACAGTTTGTGCTCATCTTTGTGAACAAGGATACCAGCGCACAACCAAGTGTATTCACTAACTCTGTGGGTATCATTCAGCCATTTCATTGCTTCCACGGGTGATTCAGGGAAAAGAAAAGCATTTTCAGATTGCTCACAACTTTTCATTTCATGCAACTTTTCATTTAGACAAACATGTGCCACGTAATCCTGATTTGAAACTCGATTTATCTCTAGTTGTACCAAGAAACAAGTATTGTTACCTATGTACTTTCAGGGAATTTTTTTTCCTTTTAATTATTGTTCGTTATTTCTCTCCTTTAGAAAATGTAGTTTTCTAGGTAGGTAACAGAAGCAATGTATGCACGTGATTTATGACATTAGGAGCGGTGATCAGTGAACTCTGATAAATATTTGGAAAACCTATGTAGACTCTGTCTCACTTTGATAAACTCCTTAGGAGATACATGACTAACTGTAGACAAATTGTCATTGGTTTTCCCAGTGTACCACATTCACAAGAACCAGTCACTTTAGCTTTTTTTTCTAGATGTATGTGTTGTATTTTAGCACATTGCTCTTTTCCTAATTCATTCCATGAAGTGAATGAAATGCTGTTGCAAACTTGAATCAAAACTTTTTTCTATAAGGGATGCGTAGGGAATAACTGTATACTCAAAGAAAGTCTCTTGCTGTCCATATTCTCTGATTTAGTGAAGTTATGTATATTTTTGGTAGATTTTGCCTGTATTCAGAAATGTAAATACAATGCTGGCAAAGCATTGCATCTGATGCGTTAAGAACTTAATTTTCCTTTCAGTTCTCAAGGCAAAAAAAACATGCAAACAATATTATTCCTGTACACAGCCAGTTCAAAGAAACTCCCCTGTGAGAACACGTGTGCATATCTAAGGCTAGAGGACAAGTGTTCTGACTCAGAGCCCTGAGAAATAAGTGATGGGTGTTCTCACAGCAGGCAGCCGCTGCCTTGCAGCTGAGCTGGGTTCTGGTGCCTCCATCAGTTCCCTGTCAGACACATGTACAAGCCATTTCTGTCTCATGTTCTAGGCTTTGTTTTATTCTGATGA
>VXAV01013311.1:316499-329259 GCA_013399715.1 Alectura lathami | reverse complement strand
TTTTTGTATACGGGAAGAAAAAATACATTGTGATGCTGTCACCTAATTTTCTGAAAATGTTAATTTTGCTTTTTTTCCAAGCTCTACTTATTTGCAGAAGTGCCCCAAATTGAAAATGTTTGTATCTAGATCACTGAAAAATGTCATGGGAATTAAACTCCTATTTGTCTTTTGTGCCACCGATAGCCTTTCAGGAAAACTGAGAGATCCTTCACTAAAATCTTCAACCCTGTTCCTCAGAAATGCAAGCAGAGTTATAATTCTTAAGCCCCAATCAACCTTTTGAGACTATAAAAATAAATCCACAGTGTTATATATGTTACGTTTTAAGAGGTATATTCTCAGTTTCTTTACCTTCTCGTGCTACACTTTATTTTGTTCCATTGCTTACATAAAAAGCAGTTACACTCCACTGCCTTTTCCCAGCTGTGCACAGAGTCTGAAAATCCCTTGGTAAAAATAAGCCAAAAAAACAAAGCATGATTAATTCTGCAATAGAAATAAAACAAGGTGAAGTGTTAATGTGTCAAACTGTTTAACCTTTACCTTCTCAATCTGTGCTTTTCCTGCTACAGGATCTTTGAAAGCAGAACAGTGTCTTCCAATGTGCTCATTCAGCCCACAATACAATGAGATATTGATCTTCAGGAGTAGTTCTGGACACCAACATAACATCAGTAGTTGCTAATGAAGGTCATCTAAGCATCGTTGCTATTAATGGTTCTAGGGTCTGACCAGGATTTGTTAATGCTCCAGTGCCCTTACTCAGTTCATTTGTTGTATTACAAGCCATTCATGTTAGGGTAATCCAGCCTGTTTCCTCTCTGTACCCCTTTCCCTTGTTTTGTTTGAAATCTTTTAATAAAACTGCTTTGACCTCGAGACCTAGTTTTTTTATCAGTAATTACTAATAATGCCAGGTTGTATAACTGCCCGAGACTAGTCAAATCACATTGTGTAGAGCTTCACAGCCCACAGATATTTTAAGATATTGGACAAGAGCTAGATCATTGAACACAAACAGATCTTTCATCCAGAGTCTCTCAAAACCCCAGCGACTTTACGTTTTAGAGATTTTGCCTACTGCACCAAAATGGTAAAGAACACGATTTTTTCTCTTTATGACATCGGCAGTTGCAGAAATGCCTCACCTTCTGTTCTGTAGATCAATGAAACCTTATGCAAATGCAATGAGTTTGAAAGAGGAATTCATCACTCTCCCATGTCAAAATAGGTCTGTTATAGGGATACAGATGACACAGATTACTATGATGCTGAAAAATCTTCTGATTAATATCACTGCAGGAAAGACAGGCGATGGACTCAATTTTCTGCAGTTAAGACTCAATGTACCTCCAGCTATTACAGTAAAGCAAGAAAATTTTATGCGAAATTTCTCTCCAAATGAGGGCAGAGAGCACTTACTAACCCTTTAACGGTCTCTGTCATGTGATGCTGTGGTCATGATACGTGACTTGTGACTGAGACTTATCCACAGATGTGACTTCTCCATCCTTCTCCATCTTCTTCCATCCCTGGCTGTGTCCAAGGCCAGGCTGGATGGGTTCCTGGGCAGTTTGATCTAGTGAGCTAGTGGCTGGCAGCCCTGTCCACGGCAGGGGAGTTGGAACTAGATGATCTTTGAGGTCTCTTCCAACCCAAGCCATTCTATGATTCTATGATGAGTCTCAGATTATCTGGTATTAAAAGAAGCTTTCATAAGGAGAGACAAGCAGAGGTGGAATTACAGCTTCAAAATTATTTTAAAGAAGCTAACTTTCACCATTCCTATCCCATGATTTAACAGAAGGAATTCCACATGGCAGGCAACAGTGTTGAACGTTGTAATTTAGCCCTTTTTCTGCTCCCTGACACAGTTTCCAGAGGGATGTGTTTAGCCACACCAAAGAGTTATCTCTGAGGAATGTGGACTGAATGACAGCCATTATCCTCAGTTTGGAAATACACTTCTCAAAGACAAGGCCTTTAGAGAAACTGTGCAAGGGTAAAAATAAAAAATGATCATTGGCTAAAGATACAGAAAGGAGCAGATGACTGGCACCTGGCTATAGAGAATTTGAGCAAGATGAACATTTGTTTGCTCGTGCTCATATTCATGCCGACCTCAAAGCGAACCCATTACTGAACAAGATTCACATCGAAGAATTAGGCTCTTGTCTTTAAGGACTCATTTTTCTTTAGGATATCAAAGAAACAGTCATCTCTCTCTTTATTTTCTTTTTTTTTTAGTGATCTGAGAACTTTCAATCTGTTTTCGTAGGAAAACGGAATGAATTATGAAAGTATGGAACAGTTCTTCCAGCTATGCAGACATGTCATTCTGCTGCTCTCAAACTATATATATGCAAATTTAACTAGACATAGAGTGATGGGATCAGAGTCCTGCTGACTTTTATAGAATTATTACAAGCCTTCTGATATTTGATATTTTTACTAAAATTTTCCAGTCTTTGCAGTCTTTCCAGTGACTTTACAGTCACTTTCCACAATTCACGAGGAAAGGAAAGAGGGATTTGGCCTTTCAGCAAAGCAAAGGTATTTGTTATAAAATGCATATGTGTTAAACACAATACAGATTTTCCAGGATGATGTCAACAATGACAGAAATGCAGAATGTTAGCAGTGTGGTTGACAGAAAATATTTTTGCATAAGGTTTTCTGCATATAGAGGCCCTGGTGTTCACTATATTGCTACAGTAGGGGGAAAAATAAATGCATATACAAAGCAGAACAAGTGGGTGGAAGCTACAGGAAAATTCTTTTGCACGCCCCACTTGCTGTTGGACACCCCACTGTAGCTATCCCAGCACAGGGAAACTAGTATAGTTGTGAAAGCGTGGTTAGAGAAAAGGAGACAAAAGCAGCCATTCTCTTCAATGAAATGTTTGTAAGAGTTGCTCACAAATTATTTGGCAGCTTCACATCACTTTCATGCTTCTCTTTGCAATATTATGTCCTACTTTGTCTAAGCACCAACATGTCAGTAGACAAAGATGTCTTTTGAAGGAAAAAAGCAGATTTCTGAGTTACCCAAGTAGAAGGTGAGCCCTGCACTTGAGGAGACATTGCTGAAAACCACCTCAACCCCAGATGATGGGGAGGGACACTTTCTTACCAGGACCTCAAAGTCCTGGTGCAATGATAGTCACTGGCTGCTGCCAGTGCTGAACCTTTGGTCACCAGAAGTAGCATGTTTTACAAGTGGTGTTGTCACAGGACCTGTATGGGCTATCCTAAGGACAGTGCTTTCATATTCCTGACTGTGCTGCCCACGGCCTCTGGAGGCTGGTTCTGCAATCCTCTATTTTTGACAAGATCTCAGGTTACAGCCATGTTACGTACCAGGCTGAAGACAACGGATGCCTGTCTGCATCCTACTCAAAACCAAGCGCAGGCTACTCGTCAAGAGGAACACAGAGAGATGAATCTGTAACAGCACATCAATGTAAGTTCTGTCTAATGCCACATTTTGCCTTTCTGCTAGTGTTTTGGTGAATATGTGTTGAGCCTGGGTGTTCTCTCACACTCTTAGGAGATCTCATTCCCCTTTTACATACAAATCCTGATGCCATCAGTCTTGAGCAGTTGTTCTGTGCTTCTTTTGTTCAAGGAGTATATTAAGCTGAAGAGCTTTTGATCCCTGAATTTTCTCTGCAAGAAAGGTTTCATAATGATTTTCCCACCTATTGTACTTGTTCTGCTCTATAGACCATCTCTGCTACAACCTTATGTCACTTTCAGAGATGTGGTGGGTTTGGATATGGCACCACATTACACCGCCATTCTCAGTCTACTAGGAAATGGGAGAAAATGGCATTAAAATAATATGAAGCCACTACAAAGACTGCAGAGGCAGAGTCTGATCCACACAATGTTATGGTGAACAAAGACCACATAGGTTATGAGGTTGTGATTTCATCAGCAGAAAACTAAACCAAGACATGACAGAAACACAGTAACTTGAGAGCTGGTAGGTGTCTGATAAAGCAAACAAAAAAACACTCTTAGTGGTCAGGACTTGCTAAGATGACGTTACTTTTGTGTCTGAAGACAAATAATGGTTGTAAACAGCAAGGCAGAGATGGTGTACCTGGGATCACCAGACAAATTTCAGGGGGACAAAAGTTACAAAGCATTTAGTTGGCTCCCATCATCAGACTTTCAAAGAGGTGGAGATAGGAATCAACAATTTATTGGTTTGTTTGAGAGTCTCAGAACAGCAACATGCACAGAAAGGCTGAGGCAATCTAGCCCTAGTACATGGCACAGCCAGGGACAATGGCATTTCCAGTGCTGCCTTTAACACCTGTAGTTGGTTTGCCCACCAGTGAAGGAAGACTTACAGAGTTGAGAAGGCAAATGTGTGCAAGTACTTTTGGAAAAGCTCATGCATAGTGCCCTCAGGACTGACTGTTTTTCTCTGCAAATGATTTTTGTCAGAAGCCTGTGTGGGTCCACAAGAATCCATGCATGGTCCCTACCCTCATACTGCATGCCAGACGGGTCTCCTGGATATTTTCCTTGACTGTTTCCTTAGTTCAGCTAGCTTTTTCTTTCAGACTATGCTGGGTGCCACATAATGGTGTGACTAATTGAAGTTGTTTCTTTCCCTCCTCCTCCACATCTCTTGATTAATATTTTCTTGTATACTTTAATTAGCACAATTCTGCCTTCTGGCTGCTTGCATCTCTCAGAGCTTTCTGAAGAGATGCTAGTAGAACTTTATACATTGTATTATGACAAACACTGCAAATACAAACTCCTTACTAGGTTAGTAATTATAGCACGCCTAGAGAATTCTATTAAAAACCCAGCATGACACCACAGATGGTGAAATGGGGAAAGGGCTGCTTCCTGTATGCGTGGAACTAATTCTGGTAAATCCCATCATAATCATGTTACAAAGTTAGACCATTAAAAGGAAAATAATAATTATTAGCCTTTTTAATAGGGTTTGTATTTTCCATGGGTTTTAATTTAGTAGCTCGTTTTTCTGCCTACTGAATAATGCTCTCAAATGGAATTTATATACAAAGACACAGAGGAAACAAGATTTGCCACTAGTTTCCCATGGAAAACATTCATATTGGATGAATGGACTGTAAGAAACAATTTTTATAACTTGTTTTAAAAAAATTAAGATTGCTTCAGCTTCTGCTTTCTATATGCATGTAAACTTATTCCCACAAAGACAAAAGACATCTTGACAATGAAAGGGAAAGTTGCAAGTTTTAGAAAGTTTTAAAGAAAGCTAGCAGGAAGTTGGGATCCAAAACCTGACAGTCTATGGTTGTCTCTTTGGAGATGACAAAGGCTGCTGCAATTTTGTGCCCAGTGATGTAAATCAGCTGGAAGGTGGCTCCTTTGAGTCTCTGTGAATATGGCAACATAGCAGAGTGCCTACTTCAAGCTCTTTGCATACACCATCCTTTCTGTTGGGGGGGAACTGAACAACACTAATACAAATTTATTTGATGCAGCCACTTTTCTTTACACACAACTATTGTTTTCACATCTCAGGTGGATGGAAAAAAAAAAATCACATTTTCTGGAAAAGAGTGAATTTCCTGTGTTTTCTGTGGGGATCGGGCTACACAGGTTCTATTATTATTAGGATGAACTCATGTAGGCAAATCCCTGCCTTTTTCATGTGCCGAAACTGTGCAAATCAATTTCATTTCCATGAAACAGACAAAGCAATGACACAGAAAGTCGATAAGCTAAGTTGACTGGTCTGAGCATGTTAAACTTGAAGGAGTACTTATTTATTTATTTATTTTTAATAGACTTGCGGGCTTCGAGCATTGCATCACTTGCTTGGAACAGTGATTATGGGAACTGAGATGTTACTGGCATCAACCACAATAATATAAACCATCCACATTTATGAAAGAAGAAAGACATCAGTAAGTGAAACAAGCACGCATTTGCTCTTCCTGCCAAGTAAAGCCTGGTTTTGAGGAAAGATGCTCATACTGTGCACAATAATCATCCATCTTTCTATAAAGTCTGTCACTCTGTGGCTTATAAAAATTAAATAAAGCAGGCTTGTAGAGCTGGCTAGTTATTTCCTGTTATTAAAGCTTTAAGGGACAAATTAATCTCTGTTGTAACTTCATTAACTTCAACAGGATCTCTATTGACTTAGGTGAAATTACATTGCAGATGATGAGGGTTCTGGAGGATGGGGACCATTTAGGCAGTCACCTGTGTACAACCTCTGCATTTCGCTTGACTGTCATGAGTTGTCTGTACCTTTATGACCTCACCACATACTTCCTTGTGCCACTAATACTTCAGCTTTGCAATATGCAGAGAAGCATGCTGCTTGGGTGTTGGAAAAACTATGTTGGAAATAATGGAAATAAATAGCTCGGGTGTTGAACCAGCATTGAAGTGTTGCTGGATTTGGAGCAAGTTCTGTGGAACTGTGCAGCATAGATGTAACCTAAGGCAGAAGTCTCACATACTTATCTTTTACTCCAATCTTACCTCCCTTTTTCACTTGGACATCTGTTTATTAAGAAATCATTTGTTATGTGCAATGAATACCGGAGTGGATCCTGTAACAGCAGACCAAATTTGGAAGCAACTTCATTTTACCACTGAAATGAGTGGCTGTGCTACCACATCCTAAACCCAGTCAGCTACACTGTTGTGTGAAGTGGGGAGACCGGAAAGGAGAGAGAACAGAAGGAGGCTTTGGAGAAGGCAAAGACTCTGTAACTGATTAACAGATACCGAAGGATAAAAAGCATTTCCCTTATGTGAAAGAGGAATCTGTCTCACTGCTAAGTTATGTGAGGGATTATGTGAAAATCAAGCACCTAAAAATTGCACATCTAGTTTTAGACAGCTATAATCTCTTCAGAGAGAGAGAAGAGGCACGCACTTCCTGTGCTTATGTGTTCCATCCTAAAGCTTATGTTTGAGGAAGATGGGATGAAATGCTCTCTGGAGACAGCCCTTTATCTTCATGGACAGTAGAGAAAACCTGCCCTTTTTGCACTGGATTGAGCGTAAGTGAGATGAATTCAGGTCAGTCTGGGCACCATTATGCCAAGCATAATGGAACAATTTAGCACAAGCCTCTTAACTCTTAAAATGATACAGTTTGTTCAAAAACAGTGAGAAAATGTGTACAGCTGTTTCCTGTATTTCGTACCTCTTTATGTCTACTCTGCTGCCTGAAATAAGGACGTTCAAAAGGATATTTACAGTTAGCCATCTGTGTGGCTCCTTCAATTACTTTAAGTATACCTACACACAACTTCAAACACTCATGTAGATCTAGAAGCGAACCTCCAAGCATGCGTAACTCATAAGCATGTTCTTGGGTTCCTAGGATTGCTTAAGGTATAGTAGGAAGGGGAGGTGCTGATCTGGACCACAACTTGGCAACATCTCAGACATTATATACACAATAAATGTGTGACATGGTCTCAGTCCCCTCATGCATACAAAGATCTCTAATCTGTTAGACAGTGCCATGTTTCATTAATCTGGCAGTTATTTTGGTGCAGCCTATAGTTTTAGTTATTGAAATTTTGTCCATGGGTGGGAAAATATTGAATACCCTTCCTCTCATCATGCCTTACAGTAGGGAATACGGGCTTGTGAGCAATCAGCACCTGAAACAGACACCTACAAGTTACATGATGAAGGCACAAATGCAGCTCTCCACTTCTCCACTGAAACCTGTCACTCTCACTTGACGTTTTGTTCCCAAATATGAACATGGCTTCTGCCAGCCTGTGTCAAGCAGCCAGAGCTGCAAATGCTCAAGCCAGCACTAGTAAGATGACTCAGTATTGCTGAAATGAATGTAGCACAGGCTTACCCAGGCAAAGAAGTACTGCCTAGGATATTCAGCTGTTGTTCAGCACGGAAAAGGTACAGTCATTTTTGTAAAGACTAGGAGTGTCTCTGAACCGGATCCTTCAGGCTGGGTCTATAAGGGAAACTTGGCATCATGCTGAGCATTTCTTACCCAACAACGGGCTGCCCTGCTGCCTGTGGTTCACTGTAAGATAATGGACC
Organism: Alectura lathami; assembly: GCA_013399715.1. Classification (NCBI taxonomy): domain Eukaryota; kingdom Metazoa; phylum Chordata; class Aves; order Galliformes; family Megapodiidae; genus Alectura; species Alectura lathami. The sequence continues at coordinate 321,198 of VXAV01013311.1, read as the reverse complement.
TATGCAAAGAGGTGGACACCCTTGCCTGGGATCCTAGAACAGTGGAGTAAGAAGTCTTCAAGATTGCCTCATTCCCAACCCCCACAGTCAATAAATCGCTTGTATCTGCTGTAGAAAGAGGAGCTTGCCACTTTTTGGACTTCTCAGCCGTGAAAGCCGCTCTTTGATTCTGTATGTAAGCCAAGCCAACCTTTTCTCACAGAAACCAGGGGCAAATGCATTATGGCTGACAACCTGGTGGCATCAGAACCCCAGGGTATGTTGAGAAATCCCACCTTGGGCAGTAGTTTAAAGGAGGGTCTTTAATCCAGGTGCCATCCCATCAGAGGATTTTAATAACAAAATTTTAGGGTTTTCTGGGCTTGGACTTTCTCAAGCTCTTTCTGAAACTGGGGCATCTGCTGTCTGATCATTAAATATTAACTGAATAAAGGGCATGAAGTCCATTCTTCTGTGAGCTGGGGAACAGATGTAAAGACTTTGGTTGTATTATATATGCCATCCTACCAGAATTTAAACTGCTTCAGCACAAACAGCCACTGAGCAGGGGTTTTGAAGAACCAAGGTATCTGAAGAGGTAACACGCACCCTTATGCTTTACTAATCCTATTCTGCTGATGTTATAAGAAATGCTAATGAAGGATGAGCTGTATAGCTTTGACAAGCAGGCAACAAGCAAATCTCGGCACTGCAGACTGAGGCGTTAGCTGTAGTTGTCAAACTTTGGGGCTTTCTCCTCCTGAAATTCAAATATCAGGGTTGTTAAAATTAATCAGATGGTGAAAAGATTCTAGAAAAAAGTATTGCAACATAAGAAATTGATCTTAGCATTTCTGACTGTTCTCTAGTGTTTTGGTTTTAAATCATGTTCATTGTGTTATTTATTAGTCATTTAAGTATATTAGGGTGATTTATTTGGGAACAACGGATCTGCCAGCCTAATACTTCTGAATAAGACAGTGAGGACATTAAGGAGGACAAAAAGATAATTGAGGACAAAAAGGCCTTTTACCCCAGTTCTTTGTAGGGCTATCTGCCATCAGAGATGAGCTATTCACTCCAGCGAAAAGGCAGGACTTTGCTAAGTAAGATTCACGAGAAGTCATTGCACTGCCCCCTCCACTTCACTGGAGGGCTCTGGACATGGTCCATGCTGCACACCAGTATGCAGGCAGCGGGGCTGGGCAGGGTCAGACCAGTCACTGCTTCTGCCTGTCAGTACAAGCAACCAAGCCATGATCCACCTGGGATGCCTCTGGCTACTACGGCCTCTGATCCTATGACTGCTGGAGGAAATAAAGCTCAATGTAATGAGGTTCAATCTACATTAGTTGAAGATCTGTCCAGATAGAAGACAATAAAGTCTCACTATCTATCTATCTATCTATCTATCTATCTATCTATCTATCTTTTTTTTTTTTTTTGATAAAAGAAAACACAGTGTTGCCTTTCCTCAGTAATACAGGCCATCCAGTAACCTCTGGAAATGTCAGTGTCAGAGCACTTGTGAAAAGATGTTGTTAATAAAGTAAGTTGTTAATAGAAAATATTTTTTTTAATGCATTCATCCCATTACAGCATATTTACCTTCTCTATAATGGGAGAATGTTTCTCTGGTTATAATGCAAATGAAAAACTTCATTTTTGTGGCTTGTTCTATTCTGGAGCTATCGAGTAGGGGACAATATGATTCCTCTTTTTATGTTTAAAAAAATTGCAATATGCTGAATCGATCCTGGTAGAAATACAAGTGACAGGAACATAAATCACAGGAAGAGTCCAATCCATCTTGAATTTTCTTGGCTTGGACATAGTGCATATTGTGGCCAAACATGGTCATGTGCAAGCAAAAATACCCTTGCCTTACTCAATTTGCTTGAACAAATAATCTGAGTGTAGAGAAAATGTAAGAAACTTCATCTTCCTTTACCATTCAGAAACAGCACTGGGAATCAGAAAAGATTTTACTTAATCGCTTACAGCTGCTTAGTTCTTTGCTGAAGCCCTTATTACTGTTGAGAAATGTTGGAGGCAAAAGCCACTGACTGCGTGTGCTGTACATAATGCTCACTTGTTGCAAGTGGCTTGGTGAAAATTGAGAACTCATTAAGTAAGTATTTTGAAAAAACAAACCCAAAAGTCCCTTATTGAAGGCTGAACAGCTGCAGTTTGTGTGTTTTTCCAGGTTCAGTAAAATATTTTGTTGTTGTTATTTTCTGGCATTTTTTATTTCATTCTAAGATATGATCTGAATGTAATGCACTTTGCCAATGTGATCACACTGCCAACAGCTGAAGCAAATTCAGGCACCAGAAGCAAAAGCTGTGGGAATCTGACATTGTATCTGGACCAAGATTTTCAACTCTAGACCTCAGGATTTTTGAAAAACATAGGTCTTTAGCCAAATGTCAGGGTTGTAGGTGTACTGCTGGTTAAAATTAAAAGTTGCAAATCTGAAGAATTTCTGATTCAACATTAAATTGACCATTTAACTCAGCAAGACATGTAATGTGTTTCAGCGATTGCAATGTAGGTATTTGCTGTAAAGAGCCTTGTGGGGAGGAAGAAGGAAATATTAGAACGGGCAGAAGACAAATTGTTCTTGGCTTGCTCAGGCCATTAACGTGATTAATGCCATGGGTGACTAAACTCAGGCTCCTTCAGACATGCTTGTTTTCAAAAGTGTTGAAGTGCACAGATTTTGAAAGTAGTGCCATCAGAGGATGATTTCAGTTGCTGGTGAAGCACAGGTAAAAACTTAACTGCAAATTCTCAGAATCATACCTGAAAAACACCAAATCCTGGTCTGCAGTGTGGAAGAGCCCAGGCTCTCACCCACCCCACCTAGATGCCTTGTGTAGAGTCAGAGTCCAATCCACTCACTGCTGCATGGCTAAGCATGTACAGGGCTTCATCACAAGAGAGAAATGGATGAAGGGGATTGCTGTGGTGAAGAACAAATATTTGTCTATCCTGCCCCCTGCACTGGAGGTTTTTCTGCAGGCCCTCTTGAACAGTCACCACAAAATACAGACACTTAAAATCACTGGTCATTTTGGGACACCTTGATTTGCTACATTAGCATCCTCCAGAGGAAATGTGAAATGGAGAATTGTAGACTCCTAAGAGGACAGAAATTTACGTCATTTTTCTGTTGTTAGGTTCAGTGTGATCTTCACTCTTTCTCAGGATTGTTCTGCTACTGCAAAAAATGGGATCTGACAAATGGACTAAACTGGGTTCTTTGACTTCTGAGATATAAGGAGAAGTAAAAATTATGATGGTTTGTTTGTGGTCCTGTGAAGTCAAACCTTGGCATTATAATCATGGGATAAACTTCAGCTTCCAGGGCTCACTTCAATGCATCACCATAGAACTACACCAAAGGAAACACTCTTTTGTTGCAGAACTGTATCTTAATGACTCCCACATGTATAGGTCATTGAAATATTACACTAGTAGTTGCGTATGAATGCCTGCATTCTGAGAACTGCCCAGGAGTCAAGAAATGGAAGCTAAGACTACTCTTGTTTCANTTTTTTTTTTTTTTTTTTTTTTTCCCCCCAATAATGTGACCTGTCTGGCCAAACTATCTTTTTGGAAAAGTTATATGAAATCTGTTTCTGAAAAGACACATCACAATCTATACCCACATCTTTTCCATCACATGGATATTTTTTGCAAAGCCTTTTTCATTTGGGTATACAGATTTTTTTTGTCTTAGACTTTTTGATCTAATTTTAGCTTTTTATGGTGCATGCCCTGATGTGACGTAATATGTATTTTCCTTTCAAATCAATATTGTCTTGGTGCAGTTCAGAGACAAATGGTAATCTGCGGGTGATTTAACCTATACCTATTCTGTATTCTTTAGTGTGAAACATTTATTTCAGCTGCGCACAGTGACAAAATCCCTCACAGTGAAAATAATGAAGAACGGGAAGAGGGGCCCAAGGAGTCTATGGAAATCTGCAGACATGGATGTTTTCGAAACTTTTGTTAACAAGGTCCTGAGCAACGTGATTCAGCTTTGCAGTTTGATCTCCTCTGAGCCAGAGAGAAAACTGGATGACTTTAGAAGCTCTTTCCAAACTACCTTATTCTGTAATGTTATATTATATACATCAAGTTTTCTGTGACCTCTCTCTGACTCTCTGGGAAAAAAAAAATAAAAAGGGACTACACTATGTATAAACATCAGTAATTATACTAAAGTTAAAGAAAATATCCTCAATAAGATCATTACTAGAGTTCACAAATTCCTGGAGGGCATTTTGAAAAAAGCTTTAAATGCAGCTTGGGCATTCAGCCCTTGCATATGAACTGTCTGCGTACGCTGTACTGGTTGGGCAAAAGGAGCAGACGCTTTTGCGATGTGGCCTCTCATGAAGATGTTTCTTGGTGGTCTATAGCATGGTCTTTGAGTAAAAACCAACTCCAGTAATGAGTTTTTCAGATATTCACACAGTAAAAACTTTGACTTAACAGTCACCTAAGATTTTAAAATATCTTCTTAGTGCTGCATAGCTATTTATGCACTAGTTTTTCAGATTTTTCCTTATTATCTTCAAAAAATTAATATCCTTTGCATGGCAAAAGTAGCTATCTTTCAGCTGGTCTCTGCAGATGTCATGACAGGTCCCATTTTTCCCCTAACAAGGTAAATTTCTGTAAAAATCTAAGAAAGACTTTTTTTTTT
>VXAV01013311.1:303618-316482 GCA_013399715.1 Alectura lathami | reverse complement strand
AAAAGTTTTTTTTTTTTTTTTTTTTTTTTTGTCACTACTGCAACTTCATACAGAGACAGGGCTTCACCTTGAATGGGAGTAGGCTCTGTTTTCAGCTTGCTTTCCCTCTCTCACCATGCAGGCTGCCTAGGAAGAGCTGAGTAGGAGCTAGGGATGAAGCTGAAACTCTGCCCTTGGACCTCATGGATTTACAGCTTCAGGAGGCATTTGAACTCACTTCATATCTCCAGCATATTTCCAAAACGACTATGCTGGGACAAAAGTTAGGCAAACAAATCCAGAGGGAATAAATCTTTCTTCTAACTATCTGGGCTGAAGGTCAAGCTGAGAATGTATTTTTGCTTTCTGTCTACACCAGCTAACCTTGTTGGTTGAAAGGAGCTACCAATTCCAGGGGCTAATTTGATTTTCTGAGTCAATTAAACTACAAATAACTGCGGTGTAGATGTGTCTGTAGATGTAAATGTCTGCAGATGTTCACTCACAATGAACTCCCACCAGACTAGAGTATATCCACTTTTAGACAATGACCAAAAGCTATAGGTATGCATTCTCTTTTACTTACATGAGCAGTCACATCCAAAAGTCTTTCCCTAGCTGACTGCCTCCAGCATCAATTGTCATACTGTGTTTGGTTTGGGGTGGCACTGGTCAGCATTACAAAGGAGCACCCTGGACTCTCTGACGGGATTTATTTGCCTTGGTTGTTTTATAGGATGCTAAACCAAAAACTTTCAAGATTAAAGTGAGGACAAATATGGAATTCTGACCTAGGATGTCAGAGCCCTGCAGCATGGATGTGTTCCTGCGACAGCTGAAACACTACTGCAGATAACAGTCATGTTGACTTGGCAGTGATTTTCAGCCAGAAGTAAGACAACAGGCAGAACAAAGTCAATATAGGTCTTAATTGGACAAAAGTTAATTTCATTGCCAGACTTAGCAGTGGGATTTCCAGGCTGTCAAATTGCAAGAATAGGCATCTTTATGTTGTCCCTAGCCAGAAGTGTAAATATTTATACACTGGGTTGTCAGGATTCAGGGTATCCCTGGTTTGTGTGTAAATATTGGGGAAAATGTCCCATGTACTAATACACTGAGCACTTTAACAAAGGTTAGAAGTCACTAGGATGTCAAACAGTACCCATTCTGTTTCTTTTGGTGGCCTGTAACTTATGCCCAAATCAGGCACAGCCCCAGGAATCCTCACACTTCCAGTGATAAAATGATGTTTTTTGCTTTCTGCAAACATTGCTTTTCCTTCAAGTCATTCATGAGAACATACAGCAATGCATGAAAACATCAGTTCTTCTTAAGTCAGGGAACAGCTTTTCACCATTGAAGGACAAAGTGTGTTTTGGCTAAAATAACATCATGTTATTCAGCTGAAACCCTCCTGTGCCAAGGCAGGAGGAGAGAGCCTGCAAATCATAATTCTCTCGTTGCTTTCAGCCAAAACGGAACCCTCTCCTGTAAGTGTAACTGTTACCATATAGAATTCTCCATGATGTTCTACATTTGTTCATTATAGAAAATAAAATGTGCATAAATAATTTGTTCTTTGATTTATTTTGTGTGAAATTTCACCACAGAGGTAACACAAAAATCTATTGGCAACTCAAAGAATTTGCACAGAAAGGCTTTGACTTTTGGAGTAGCATAACAAGAAGATTTGTGGCTACTTCGGTCTTCCCGGTTTCATGTCTTGGACGTGCTCATTATTATAGGCTTTTTTTTGTTTTGTTTTGTTTTTTTTTTTTTGTAATAAAAGGTAATAAGAGTTTGAATGAGAAAAGGGCAGTAGGGCAGTTTAGTCCCAGTTCCACAGAGTACTTGGCTAAGTCCATGGTTGTAGGCCTATTGACTGCGATATGATCCATCAGAGACCACAGGTTAAACACAGAATCACACCATGGCTGAAGTTGGAAGGGACTTCCTATGGAGGCCATCTGGTCCAACGCCCTGCTCCAGCAAGGACACCCAGAGCAGGGCTCCCAGGGCCATGTCCAGGTGGCTAAGGAAGTTCCCAAGGAGGAGACCCCACAGCCTCTGGGCAGCCTGTGCCAGGGCTCCGCCACCCACGTAGTAAAGAAGTGTTTCCTAAATTAAGCCTGTACTTTGGCACAAGGATTAGTGAGACCTTCTCCTGTATATCTCATCCAAAATCTTAAAACTCAAGCACAGGCCTTTACGAAATTTGTGGATCAAGATTTTCAAAGGTGAGTGCTAAGCAGAAATAGTTGGCAATATACCAAATTGGTTTACAATAAAAGAAAAAATTCTGGTCTAGACACAGCTGCAGAAATTATAGTTTTTATTTCTCGTTTTGCACATATATATCTTGTGTTCTCTGTAGGAACATTTTATACCTCCTACTCAATCCCTGTTATGAAAACCATACTTAAAATAACATTAGGGCTTGCAATTCCTATTGCCTCCTACTCCTCTTTGCAGCCTAGTAATAATGGAAAGAAAGTTTTGTTCTGGGCTCTTTCTCAGCTTCTGGGGCACACACATAACAGACTCAAGTGAAAATATCTCAGAAAGTGATGAAAAATCTCATTACATCTGCATCTTACTCCTAATATCACTTCTCTCTTGTAATATCCATTTAAGTCCTGAGATCATTACAACCCTTCAGATATCCTAAGCAGGAGTTATTTTGCAATATTAATGTCGTTCATTCCACCACAAGCAATTTTAATATGGTTTTAACTTATGACAAGATACTGGCAGACAAAGAACTATCAAGTTAGAATAGTTTTTAAAAAAAGAATTACCTAGTTTCAAGCACAGGCCGAATTACCAAGACAAGAGAAGCAGCCCAGTTGTCGCAGTAAAACAATGAAGTGCTAATGGTTTTGGAGGATGAACTGCACATCCACTGGATGGATAGTGGGGAAGAGCTCACTACTAGCCTCTAGACTTTGTTGGAAAGCTTGTGTGAGCACTGAGTCTGGTTTCTGTTTTAAGTTTTAGAATGGCTGGTTTTAGTCATCTTACGTGCAAAATTATCTGTGTTTTGATGATCAGATACTCCAATTGACAACAATTAAGTGTCTCTATGTGAAAAAAATCAGGAAGCCTGAAAGATCCTCTGTTAGGCACTAAATGACTCCACACGCTGCTCCCATTTCATCTGAGTGAACCTTCTATTTGCCAAGCAGGTATGAAGACTCGTGGCTTTGGGGGTTAGTTTTTGGAACGCTTCCTTAAAGTTGAGTTACACTGAGTTCTGCTAACTCATCAGGCCTTCGGATTAGGAGAATACACTGAGAGCAATGACATCTCAGGCTGGGGAAGGAGTAGGGGAGGCTGAACCAAATCTGACCTTGTCCAATACAGCCCTACTGCGATATATTTCACCCAGAACTGGTTGAAGATTAAGATCTTTCTTCCTTTGATATGAATGATTTTCATTCAGATCTTTTGGTTTTGTCTTGTTACATTTCGAAAGCTGGAAATTCAGATAACATGCCAGCTCATGGAGGTTTCTAAAGAAAAATTCTTTCCTGACCATGTGCCTACGTGGTGATAATTCTTGGGAAAAAAAAAGAAAAAAAAAGCAACTTCAGAGCAAACACATGGAAGTTATGAGGCTGGTGGAGGTTGAGATGTGTGGTGAAGAGAGCTTAGGTGTGATGGTCTCTTCAAAACAGACATCTTCAAAGCTCCTGCAGCCTTGGGTTTTACAGAATCACAGATAACCTAAATTTTACAGCTCTCTTCCAAAGTCCACCAAGCCTGATATGCTTTGAACAAAATCTAAGCTCTACCGTTGTTGTTTTTGCTGTTGTTGTTTGTTTTCCTTGGTGGATGTCTGGGGATAATTGACAGAATCTTATTGAAACATAATAATTTAGAAAAATTCAATAAACTCCTTGCACAGGCAATGCAAAGTGCTTGGCACATCTTCAGAACGCTTCAAAGCAGAATTGTAACATACAGACTCTGTATTTTCCTCCTCAGACTGCTATATCTCTCTAAAGACCCTGCAGGGAACTCAGGGATGCTGCATTCCTAAGTCAGGTGCCCAAACTTTGTGCCCTACTGCCAAGGACAGCCTCTTCTTCATTTTCTATGCGAGGTCATGGGAGTAGTGTTCAAGGAGGTAGACTGTGTGTAAAGAGAAAAAGAGTTGAGTATTGCTATATTTTGATGCCACAGAGGGAAAGCAAGGATGTTTTTTGTAAGTTAAAAGCTGGAGAAATCTCAGCTGTTGCTAGATGAGGCATTTTCAGCTCTCTAGTGGATTCAGAGTAAAATTACTGCAATAAGGATGTTGCATTGCTAATATCTAGCTAGTATCAGTGAGACTGACTTTGATCCTGAGTGTGAACATAACCTAAGGGTGATGGTGAGAACATGAAAGTGGCTGCTGGTTCCCCACAAGGCACTAGATTTAGGATCTGGGGAAATCTGAACTTCCAACAAAGGACACCAATTAAAACTCTGTGCCTAGGCGTGTGACCAGAGCTGAATGCAAAAATTAAATCTAGCTGGCTTGGAAACATTCATGATAATGTAGTCAGATTCATTTGCAAAACCCTGCATAGCGTTAACATAGGGTCATCCAAGAGAATGTAATGTAGGGAGCAGCTTATATCCACAAAGCCATCAGCTAGTGAATATTAGAGAGTCTGAAAGAATGAGGTCATACAGAGCTCCTGGGAGACAACCAAACTTTGACTTGTCACATAGGATAACTCTTCTCTCTTTATGTTTTTCTTCTTAGACCGTCTTACTATTCTACCTTTAAAGCTGGGAAAAACTTGCTGCCTTTCCTGTGCAAAAATAACAGTGATTACTGATTCGCAGCAAGTCTGGATTCTGTTTGTTTCTTTTTTTCATTTTCATATTGCTTTATGTGAAGAGGTTTATGTTCCAAAATAAACAGTGGCACTGGCGAGGGGAAATTCCACCTGGGCATCAACATCAAAAAAGAACTTCACAAAACAGATTTGGGAATAAAAGGCTGTACAGAGAAAGGTAACAAGTCTCCACAAAAGTTGTAGGCAATGTGAGTCTGAGGTTGCTGAGGATAACAGAGGTGCACACATTTCCACTCAAGGACAATCTATTGCTGTTGGTGGATGGTTTTGGACAGTGACATCTGTTTAATTTTGTTAGACTAGAGCGTAGTGACTGTGATTTCTCTAGTTCTGCAAGTCTAGAACCTTTTGCCACAACTCTTTAGCTGACTTGCCAAAAATTACCTATCCCCTTAAAAAAAAAAAACATAAACTGAGAGGTTTTCCTTGCTTTTGGAATTAACTAGTGTACATTGTAGGGCAGACATTGCCAAAACCAGAGTGCTTGGTTCCCACAATAAGACGTCAAAAGCACAGCAGGAGGAGTGGAAACCATCTTTTCCAGAAAGAGGGGTAGAAGTCTGCCAAGAACAAAGAAATATTGCATGCAAAATTTTTACTGAACTCTTCTAAATTGAATAGAAAGCAGAGTAATGTTTGACAAAATGTTAAAGAGGAAACATACTAGAACTGTAAAATGTGATATTTAGAACTTTCTTCCAGAACTGCAATTTCCAAGACCATTTCCTTACATAATTCATTGGAAATACATGACAGAAAAACAATTTTGTCATGCGAGGTAGAATTTTAAAATCTAAGTACTCCTTTAAGCCCAGAGATGCAGAAGATGTTTGAATCCTTTATTTCAGGCTTCAGTAACAGCCAATGCATACATGCCTACCTTTCTGAAAAGGAGCATAGAAACATAACAGTATGTTTGCTTCGAAAGCCTTTGACCTCCATCTTAACGTGCATCCTGGTGTGACATATATCTGCAAAAGTAAGACAAAATCTTCCTTTAAAAAATAAAGAAAAAATTTAAATCAACAACATTTCAAGGGATTTTAGAATAATGTCCCTAGAAAAGTATATTGTATAGCTAAACATAATACAAAAATTAAAATGGAGATGATTCAAAGAAGCGTTTTGACAAAACAATTTTTTTTTAGATACTTCTAATATTTTTTGCTCTTCTTTTCACCATCTTGTATTATTTTCATCTGGAGACTATATAGTTCTCAGACAAGACAAAGGTATTTGGCTGATAACAGTGATTATACAGAACTTTTGAAATACCAGGGTAGAGAATGTTTATCTAACTGTTTCTGAAGTGTGCTGTATATATCCTACCTGTAGGAGCACTCAGATCCCTATGAAATAGGAAAGGTGAGGCAAAAACTTCATGAGGAGTCAGCCAGAGTGTGTAAAGGAAGAAGCATTCAGCTAGAACTTTCTCCAAAACAATTATGCCTATTTTGTCTACCTACACAGGAAGGATGCTGTGAAAACAGGACTCGTATTCAGCCAGGTCCTCGGAAATGGAGCAGCGGGAAGCATTACTGTTTATGCTGTCCTTAGAAGTGTTGTTGAAGTCAGTGCGTACAATAAGGAGTCTGGTTCAGGATTGACATTTCATATTATTTGTTAATTGGACAAGCTGCTTTTACTAAATTGTGTGCTCTTTTCATTGAGATGTCTCTTTCCTGCCATCCAGACAAGTGCTGCTTCTGATTTCTTAATCCTTCCTATTTCCACCTGATTTTCTTCTAAATTCCTGGTCCAACATAAACACCCTAAACCTCATAGGGCCAAAAGGAACTTTGCTCTGACTTGTGAAGAGCAGCAAAAAACTTTATAATGGGACAGTTATCTTCAGTAAATACAGATCTGACAGACCCACCATGTCCCATGCAAACTCCCCACTATTTTAGCCTTCAGGCTCTCCTCTAGGCTGCCTCCTACCTGCTCCTGCCTCCTTGCCCCAGGCCAGGCTGTTGTGTGAGCTGCCAGGAGGTGGGAGCAGCCGGCTTACCTGCAAGCAGGCTCCTCAGCCTACTCTTGGAAGTAAGGATCTCCATAGGTGAGTGGATCTAATAAAGGATTTTCTAGTTGCACTGATGTAAGGAGTTGGTTAATTTTGGGCTGTAGGTCTTTCATTAACAATGCACTCATATTTATACTTGTGTAAATCATCTCTCAGACAAGTCTTATGCTTGCAAAAAGTATCAGAACCTGGAGACAGCAAATTCTATTCACAGCCACAAAGGAGCACTGAATTTTATGCTTTGTGTTGTCAGATGCATTTTGGATCCATTGTGTCCAAATATACAGTAATATATTTCTTCAGTGTTCAAGCTATACTCAAATTGGGTTGGAAAGCTGTGCAAGAAAAATCACTTAGGCACATCAATGACAATAATTACAGTTAATATTACCAGAGCTGTTGTAGATCAGCTCAGCTCTAGTGATGAAAATCTGGGGGAATTATGCTGTTCTATTCCTAAAGCACCAGGCTGTATTTGAAATGCTGACAAACTCTCACACACTTTAGCCTTTTCCCTGTGGTATGTACCTCAAAGCACTACTCTTTTGATGCAGTAATTATTTCTGAGTTATATTATTGCTCATCTGTCAGTGGAGCTTATCAACAAATATGGTAGTGCAACATAAGAGTGAATTTTATTCAGAACCTTCTACTGTGTTCTTCATGAAATATCTTCTATATATGATACTTACAGGAGAATGGCAGTCATTATCAGTACATTTACAAAGCCAATAACAATATTCATTTGTGAGACTGAGACTGGCTAACAGAATGGTTTTTGCTGAAACCCGAGAAACCAATCCAAATTTGTCCCTAAAGAATTAAATTGAAAACACATTAAGGATTTATTTGCCTCCATATTTTAAAATGAGAGGACAGTGGTCCAATAGCTTTTCCAACTCAGTTTGGATCTTGGGATCATTTTATTGTGTGACGGATATTGGCCAAAACTCCAGCATTAACCCTTTCTCACCTACACTGTGTTGGGATTGAGCAGTGATATTCAAGAATATATTTACTGAAGGCAGTGGGTCAACTCTAATAAGCAAAAGTGGGTCGGCATTATAGCAAGGGTAAAAGAGAACTTTGGATTATCAGAAGGCACTGAGGATATGTGGCAAACTAGCTGAGCTTGTGTGTCTCAGCCTCTGGGTATGCAAGAAGGTGCAAATTTGGATGAGGAGACACCTTAGATTTCCAGAGAAATTAAGCTAATTCAGAGTAATTGAATTAATTGCATAACCATGACGTGCACTGGGGCAGTAGGGATCACATCTTGGATCAGTTTTGGAACCACCCTGGAAAAGTATTTCCAATCATTTTCTCCCTTTGGGAAAAGCATTTTGTGACAGGACCCAAAAGCAAGGTAGTCAATCAACCACTAGGTGTCTGCTGGGAAAGAATAACAGTTGTAATCAGGTATCTTTTTGCTATACTTTTAAGGAAAAAAAGATGAAAACTGGTGTGCAGAGATAATGCTACTGCTGAGGCTACATCATTTCAAGGTGCTGGAAGAAAAATCCAGTCTGCCTAGCTAAGTATAGAACTACTATCTAAATTTTATTGAAGAAATCCTTCTCAGCTGTGGAACTTCACCTCATTGGGACAATATCTCCCTCTGGATATTTACTCCCACTCTACATTGCCTGCTTATAGTATACAGTCACAATTTTAAGCAGATCACTTTATTAGCCACCTGACAAGTTACACATGCAAATTATAGGTATTGGAGCCCACCATCTATCATCTTTGGTAAAGGTGCAAATTTTCTTATATTTAAACATAAGCAAAATGTGAAATGTAAGCAGAAATATGGAATCCTTTGTCATACGTTGTTGTGAACAAGTTTCTCCTCTTTCTACTCAGTCTGGTTGCACCAAGCTGAGATCGAGTTATAAAAGGGGAAATTGGGATAGAGTGACTTCTCCAACCCCAGCTTTCTTGAGTTTTAAATAAGTCTGGTGATAACACAAGGTTCCATGGGCAGATTATACTACTGCACTGAACTGTACTTTGAATAGGATGCAAATGTATTAGCATTGAGTAATTAAAAAATAACGTGACAAAAAACAGTAAAAGTGACTGGTTGTGAAATGTAGTTAGTCTGAATGTTCTCTGGCAGCATGTAGAAATTTTACCTTTGTTATTAACATGCTCAGCATCAATACAGAGACAAATGATAGCTTAACAAACAAAGGAAAGGGTACTTAAGAATCCACAGACAAGTTCCATCTTCAGTAGAATCAGTAAATGTATATTGTGCTGCATTCAGCTTTCTCTGTGCTGTAACTTACACAAAGTACTCGATAGTGGGGAGATTTTCCTGTGCATCTGGTTTCAAATGGCCCTATTCCTCTGGCCTGCCCAGGCAAAGAAGTAGGCAGGGTAGTTCAACAACAGTAATGGTAGTGACATTCATTTTGATTGTTCCAGTCTACAGCGGTAGAAAGGATAGCAATAAAAAAAGATGTTAAAAGCATACTCACCTCTACAGGTTCGTAATGAAAAGCAGTGCTGTGGTAGAGTGTGGAATGATGTTCCTGTTTTCCTGAGATCTGCAGTAAAGCATATGATGAAATCCTAGCTGGAGCTGAGCAACATTCCTGTGCCTTATTTTGATATTGTTGTCTTGTACTGAAAAGTGCTGTGTAAAATATAATAATAAATTATCCCATAGTATTCCCTTGATGTCTCCAAAACAGATCATGCTCCATTACCTGATGGAGCTTAGAAGTAAATGTAAATCTGTCCCTTGCAATAAAAAGGGGAGTAAAGGTCTCTTACTAGTAAAAGCTGTCTCTGTGAAAGCCATTTGACATTAGAACCTATAGATTTTTGTCAAAGACTCTACAAGGAGTGGGTTGCTTTGTGGCATCCACATTCCTGAATTAGGGGTTTTGGTTATGTGGTACATACCGTTATTTAATGTTCTGAGCTTTCCAGCTGAAAACCCCACATGAGCTGTCTTGCAGAGTGGTTCTAGGAACACGGTTAAAGAGGACTTTCTCCTCTTTCCTTCTCCTTCTCAGCCCAGAAAGAAGGGATAGTCATTCTGAGCACACACAGGAGAGCCAGCCTGCATCTGCCGGATACGGTCTCATGTTTGAAAAAGGTTCAGATATCTTTAGCTGGAGGGCAGAAGTGAACCTGCATGGCCTGGGAAGGTATGTTGACTAGGACATTATTAGACGCAATAGCAGCAAGTGAGAGAAAGAAAGCCTTGCTTCCTCTAGTGCAAAGGTCCTCATAACTACATTCTGAAGACAAATGATTTAAGTCCTCAGCGTGGAAAAGGTGTAGGGATATGTGTATGTCCTCACTGGGGGCTTATCGTGTAGCTGTTTAGCACTCAAACGGTGAGGAGTTTTCAGGTCATGCTTGGGGACAGAAGTGCCATGGGACCTTTAAAAATGATCAAAAATATCTGGGTGATAGCTATGGTAATGGGAACATTGGTAGTCTAATTAGCAACCTGATTAGGCATATTCCGTGTTCCTAAGTACTTTTGTGAATCTGCCATCTTAAATATAATGACAATTGGCATCTGTTCATCTTAATACTTTATTTATTTATTTATTTAGGTATATGTATATAGACATAGTGTGGCAAAGATGTATATAAATATAAATATTTATATATATTTCTTGTCATCCTCACATTTCAAATCCTCCTTCAAGTCTCCTTGATTCTGGATACCTCAAATCTAGTAACTGACCCATGAAATCTTACCCTCTTCTCTACTTCTCTGGTGGCTATGTTTAAGATCTGCACATGCAGAAGACACAGACAGATGCTATTTTGTTCCCCAAACATTGGGAACAATTAAGGAGAGATAATGTACAGATTTCTCTCTTTGCTGCTTTCATGCTGTGCTTGCTGCTTCGTTTTTCTTGCTTTTGTCTTCCCTGCAAAACTGCTTAAAATTACAAATACAGAGTTTTCTCCTTACGTGTAGGAAATCTTATAAATTCCATTACTGCACGATGGATCCTTCTTTATAGACTACACATATTTTTAGCATAGTGTTAAAAAATGATACCACAAGTTACTTAGTTAAAACATTGAACACTGAACGTAGGGAAAGCAGCGTAGGCTGAGGTCCATTGCATCAAATTCTAAGAACTTCTGATCAGTAGTATATTTCTCCTCAACTTTTTCTGTAGGTATTGGAATGAGGTAGGTACTTTTTGCGAGTGATTCATCTCCTTCTAAAATCTGAATTACTCTTGGATATTCCTACACTTCCTCATAGGCAACATCAATGCCTGGGATCTTAAAACCTCAGTTAGCTGTTTTCCATTAGAGGAGAGGAATTCAGATCTCAAGTACCCATGCTGCAACTGCCCAACCAGGCTTCTCTGTCAGTGTGGCATCTCACTGAAATAGATGACCAGAGGTTTGCAGGCAGATCTAGAGCCTTTTCACATTTTGCTGGTAAAGTTATGTTACTGGAGACATAACCGTAAGTGAGAGTTAATGAATAAGTGCAGAAACACTGAAGTTTTTCTCCGTGTTGGACATCTAGCCAAATTTTGTTTTCACTAACGTTAATTCCAAAACCTCCTTTGTCTGCACAGGATTTGCTCTTGATTCAGCTTCATATAACTGTAAAAGAGTCAGTCAGGCTTTCTGGGGTCTCTTCAGATTCAGAGTTTTCAAAGAAGCTAGGAGCTGCCATTGCTGTTTTCGTGTAATCTTCAGCACAATGCACTGATCAATCAGATTAAAGACTACATCCTCGCAGTGGTGGAGAGCAACACTGCATAATTATTTCTTGCACAGACATGCAAATGACTGGTTACTATTATTCTGGGGATTTGAGAGGATAAAAACAAAAAAAAAGAAATGTATTCTAAATTCAGCACTAAGTCAAATAGAAACTGACAGGTATAATTATTTCATATTCATGGAAAGGAGTTCAAAATCTCCAAAGTGAAGAGCTCTATAAACAGAACAGATGTTTTAAAAAGAAAGAAATTAAAGACATTTACTTCTTAGCATAGTAGCAGCTGGTGTCGTGCAATTACCCTCTGCACATTCGATTATGTGAACACAACGGTCTGCTTATAGATAGCCTTAAGGTTGTGCAGTTTGCATTTAATATTCTAGCATATTTTTATTTTTATATACCGAAAGGAAGGTGTGAGCTCAGACTGCAGAACTAAGTGTTTGTGCTGGTGTGTGTAGGCACATGGGCATCAGAAAAAAAAAACATTCCTCATCTGTCCACTGGATGTCCAGCTTATTTGGGGATTCAGGAATAAGGTCCATAAAAGATGGATGCAATTCCTTCAGATTGCATCATATTTTTGGGCCAGTTTGCCCAAAGCAGGGACGGTTTCTGTGGGTGGTTTGACCTACCTCTGTTTTCAGTTAAAATCACTACTTGTAGCTGTTTGCCACTTTCTGTTTTCATGGATGAGAATCAATCTGCCTTGAGTAAGCTGCTGACAAATGTGTGTTTCAATCCAGGGTCCTCATTTCCACAAAAACACTGATTCTTTAATGAAATGTGCATTACATTTTTTCAGGTTCCAGTGTTACAGGGAACTGTTTGCAGGCATATTTTTAAGCATTGCTATGTAGGAGCTACACTGCAAAATTTAGGCACTTAACTTGTCTCTAAAATGCAACTACCTGGCAGAGCACATTTAAAACAACAGCCAGTGTTGTTTTCATAAATAAAATACAGAAGTAGCAGTTTTGTGGCCATACAAAATTATGTCTACTAAGGATAAATAAATTCTCCTTCTCAAAGTCTTCAAGACTTTGGAAAAATGGAGGCAATTGGAAAAATAGGTATTTATTTCAAGGAAAAAAAAACAGGTTTCTGTGTATTTTTGATACACAATGAGCTCCTAAATCAGAAGGACCAAATGGAAAACCCTAACTCGACTGTGCTCAGCTGCAGGGTAGCAATCACAAGCAGCTTGCTCTGGAATCTCTTCTAATAGAAAATTGTCCCAGCTGAGTTTCTGTAGCTGTTAGACTCAGAAGAACTCTGGGGCT
>VXAV01013311.1:272096-283177 GCA_013399715.1 Alectura lathami | reverse complement strand
GATCACCTCCCTCTCCCTGCTGGCCACCCCTCTCTTGATGCAGCCCAGGATGCCATTGGCCTTCCTGGCTGCAAGAGCGCACTGCTGGCTCATGGCCAGCTTTTCATCAATCACAACGCCCAGTCCTTCTCTGCAGGGCTGCTCTCAAGGAGTTCTTCTCCCAGTCTGTACACACACCTGGGATTGCCCCGACCCAAGTGCAACACCTTGCACTTGGCCTTGTTGAACCTCATCAGGTTCTCGTGGGCCCACTTTTCCAGCCTGTCCAGGTCCCTCTGGATGGCATCCCTTCCTTCAGGGGTATCAGCTGCACCACTCAGCTTGGTGTCATCAGCAAACTTGCTGAGGGTGCACTCGATCCCACAGTCTAAGTCGTCAATAAAGATGTTGAAGAGCACCGGCGCCAAGACGGACCCCTGGGGGACACCGCTCGTGACCGGCCTCCACCTGGACGTAGAGCCATTGACTACAACCCTTTGGCTGGGCCACCCAGCCAGTTCTTTATCCAGCAAACAGTCCACCCATTAAATCCATCTCTCTCCATTTTAGAGATAAGGATATGGTGCAGGACAATGTCAAAGGCAATGAAGGAACAAAGTAGCCCCATTTTAAATAAGCTTGTTTGAAAGTGGCTGTTGGTGCACAAGCAGTTGGTGGATCTTCTGAGGACATGCACATGACTTAACAGGAAAAACTCTGCTGTAGAAAAATGAACTGCAGAATGAACAGCATGAAGAACACTGCTTAGGCAGGTGTGCATGTGTTTTCCTGCTCTACTTTATTGTCTTATCCTACAAGGAACATTTCCCCTTTCTCTGGTGGAAGAAATTTTGCAGGCATTTCTCTAAAATATTAACTTTGTGCTGCTTTCATCAATTTCATTAATGACATTGGAAGTAAATGAGGCAGTCAGTGCCTTTCTCCCAGTGTTGGTACACTCCCCAGGAGCACAGAGCACTTGCCAACAGCTGTAGGGTAGAAAGCTATAGTGCAGACTGAGACCTTTCAACATACACCTTTGTTAAGTCACTATATCTGAATATGCATCCATGGCAAAATTGATCTCTCTTTCTTACATCAGTATCAAATCATTGGGCTGTATAAGCCAAAAAGGTACTGAGTTTGGATACAAGAATTCAATAAACGGTTTGATTGCTTACCTTATCTTCACCATCTCTTATACCGAAGGGAAACTGCCTGGTGAACCACTTCTCATCATAGTTTTTTTAAGGATACATAATATCTAGTTCTCTTAAATATTCATGATTCAGTAAAAGGAAGTCAGCTGAAGAAGAGAGGCTCTGCTTAGGCTCTGCTTTGCAGCACTGCACCAGCTGGTGCATAAGGTATAGGTGAAAACCACCCTGACAGCTGGGTAAATCACCCAGTTATTAAACTCTATCCATATTTTGGGGGTGGGGGGGTCTTCTAAAAAAAGCAGAACCCAATTCATTCAGATCACCATAATTTGCCTGTGATTTAGGTTATTTGTATGCTTTTACACTTAAAAAGTACAGAGACTGCAACAATGTGGCCATGATGGTTTCTACATACAAGACAAAAAAAAAAAAAGTAAAAAAATTTGGAGGCAATGTTTTATATTACACTAGCTGATGTACCATAAGGAGCAGGCTGGAAAGGACAATCTCTCAGGTACAGAGGCTGTTATTCAAGCAAGACATGAAAAACCCATATGTCCAAAAGCCCTTCGGGTTTTCAAAGCTGGTATTGATTGATCTAAGATATTACCACTCCTTACCAACTAAGGAACAAAAGAAGAACCAGAAGCATTTCTGGAGGGTGTGCAGGTGTACAAGTAGCGTGGGTCATTTCCTCCAGGAAAAGCTGATGTTGGGGTCAAACTTTCTAATCAAGGAGGAAAGGTTAATATGAGCAGTAGGGAGAGGCCAGAAATGGTTTTGGGGAGGTAGACATCCCGTCAGCCTACACCATGTCCTTGCAAGCTTTCCGGTTTGATGGATCACTGACATCCCACAAGAGCCAAAGGCACGTGGTGCCTTGAGGATTTGCAGGGCAAGTCAAGTCCAATTTTTTCTCAGCCAGGCTGCAAGAGCAGGAGTTCCTCCAGTGTGAACAAGACTGCAGAGGGGATGGGTAGCAAAAGTTAATGTGAAATCGGTAAGTTCAAATGAGGCTGAAGTTCGGTTGAGCCAAAGGAGATGAGCTGTAGAGCAATTCTAATGAAAATATGAGTACAAATAACAGGATACATGGAAAGCTGCAGACAAAACAAGTTCTAAGGCTTGTTTTCTTATAACTTAATCATTCTTGTTAACTGGGAGTTGAGGGTGCTTAAAGCAATGGGGAACTGGTTGTCTTCTACCTTGGAAACTCAGCAGAGAAAATTCTGATTAAATCTCAGTTGGTACAACTGCACTTCCCGTGACTTATGAACACATAAATAAAATAATGATAAGGCTATAAAAATAGTGAAATACTAACTTCATAACTGTTTCTTCATAAATTTCTAACCTTTGGAGAAAGCAGCAAGTCTTATGGAAAACTGGGAAAAAAAAATTACTTAGAAAACGAACTCCTACGTTATGTTAATCTCTCCTGTCTCTCCTGCTGGTACAGTCATTTCGATACAGGTCTATTTATTGTTATCATAAAAACTGTGGGTGGGAAAAGGACTGCTAGGTACTTATAGAAACATTGTTCTTATCCTTGCAGTCATGGCTTCATCAGGTTTGTTCAACATGCTAGTCATTGCACAATGGTCTTTTGCAGCATTGGTATTTATGCAAAGCACAGCGCAGCTGTATTGTGCCAACCCCTTGGTATTGCATTGCTGCTTTCCTCGGTGCTTACCTCTGCTCTCTGGGCTCACACGCACCCTGCTGCTTTGTGATCACATTGGGAAAGCACATTTTACTCCATGATGTACCTGCATCACTGACACCTCCAGGTGCTCTCTGAGCACATTCTCAGGGTCCAGCCATAATACACCAATACCAGCTTCCTTCACTCCCTGCTGCTGCCTGCGCTTGCCCTGAGATACCCACATCTCATCTCCCTGTGTTCTGTCTCAATGAAGTTCCCAAACTCAAAGCTTTTTAGCATTTTCTGTCAGTTTCCTCTCCCTTAACACTGATGATGTCACTTCCTCGCCTGGGGAATGTGTGGCTCTTATTCACAAATATTCAACTTGTGCCTAAGCAAAATGAAGAGTAGCTCTTCCTCCCTTCCAGAGGAAGGGTAGCTAGGTAAAGAAAGGCAGAAGCTGAGGAGAGTGAGATAGAGAAAAGCACACAGTCCCGTGAACAGCAAAACAAATTAAATCTGAGTTTACTGAGGATTTACATTTTGAGGAAAGTATTCCTGTGTGGTTGCTCGGGTTTCTGATCAGAGCTGAACTTACATGGCAGTCTCCTTCTGAAATCCTTAAAAGTACATCTTCACTTGGTTGTCTTTTTCCATGTAAAATGGTGACATTTAATATTCTCAGGAACTCCATTCCTCTTTCCTGTGTAGTTGAAATTGGCCAATTCCTCTAAAAAATATTACCCAGGAGAAAACAGACATATGTAGAAAATGCAATTATTATGCAAGCCACCCTGTTCTAGGAAATCAAGCTAAAAATAAATTGATCTCTGCCATGCTTGGATATGTTCCTATAGGGAATCTGGTGCATGATGTTTCAAGTTCTGCTCCTGCCCAAAGGCAAAGCTGTGCAACTCTTTAGGATCTATGTGTGTATCTTGTGTATACGTATGTGTGCGTGTCTCACAAGAAGCGTATCTCACAAGGCAATGCACCACCTTCGTGAGCCCGTTATCCGCATCACAGATCTGCACCACTGCTGTCACCTGCTGTCTTTCCTTTGCCTATGGAAAACATACTCCTGCCACAAGTGTGAAACCTGAACGCTGACTTTTCCCACACTTGATAAGGGGTTAGTAGGACTTATCTGGTCTTTACAGTGCCCAGTATAGGTTTATGCTTCCATGCATTTTATGCACATATCTTTCCTGATTCAGTTCAGAACAGGTCTAGTGACACAGAAATGGAAGAACTAACATATGATTAATTGAAGAATTAACATATGATTTTGAGAATGTGTAGTAATTTTCTTTATGTGTGAAATCTCTGATAATAAAGAGCCTCACACCAACCTCTTTACAAGGCCTCTACCTATAAAGCAGCATGCCAAGAGGATTAGCTGGAGTACACTTTGGTTCATAAATCTCTGGGACCTAAAATACTATAGGCGTATTTCTGATAAAATCATTTTTCGAAGAACTGGCTGAGAATTTATTCCAAGAATTCCAAGCACATTCCAGGAATAAATGTGTCAATCAGATCCAGCAACGAGATGCTGGCTTCTCCCTTTAGAGATTGTCATTACTACACAGGGTAGAGAAAGCCAGTAAGATTCTCACGTCCACACTAAAACATTGTCTGTGTTTAAACAACAGGATTCTGGTTCCTGTATTCTCAGAAGAGGCATCTCTGAGGACTCCTCCTTTGCCTTTAACCACACAGTTAGGAGTTTCCATGGAATTTTAATGGGTGTTTGGGGTAAAATTAAACCTGATTCATTATGTTTCAGTGAGGATGCCATTCCCTACTATTAAATGCTGTTTACTATATATATGGAGTAGCATGCATAATCTAGACTATAATCTTGCTGATATATATGTTAAGCCAACATGTGGCAAGAGTTGATAAGAGACAGTGAGAATGACTAATGAGATGTAATTAGTCCACTGGGTAAAACAGTCTCAGAAACTTACTGGCAAGAGACAAAACTAGTGGGAGAGGAAGAAGAAGTGGGTAGGGCGTGGTGGGGGAAGGGAAGTGAGAAGAGTCCTTGAATGTTTCCCTTCATTCTTGTTCTGGGAAATACCCCATTCTCACACCCACATAGGTATGTAATCCAAGAATAAATAAATCATGTTTGTTAGCAACAAATACAGAGTGATTGTGGTGTTTTGGTTTCAGCACATATAAATAGTTAGTATTTCTAAAGATAGCACTGTATAAAGCTGGCATTGTACAAAATGGTTACTAACATTAGCCAAGCACATTCATGTTCATCCTCATGTCACAGGAAGGACACAAGTCCAAAGCAGTGGAAACAAGACCCAAGTAGCAGTATAAAGCTACAGCAGTTTGTTTACAAGACATTGCAGCAGAATCAATATGTTTTTTTTGGCAGGACTTGAAACACTGGTCAACCTGAGCTGGAAAGGACAAAGGTCTACAGGTAAAGGCAGGAGAATTTTAGAGCTGGCTTTAACTTATTTAAATTTAGACAACTGACAGTGCAGTGTTTAGGCTCAGGCTGATCTGTGATGTGATTCTCAGTTGCCCAAATACATATAAATGCCAAGTTGTGCAGCCTATGGCGTCCTGCCTGATCTCCTGCAGCCACCTGTAGGGAACATGGATGATCAGTAGCATCAGGCCTGCCAACTTTGTGCAAATATGTTTCACCCCATCCCTCCGGTCCCTTCAGTCAATGAAGGCAGAAAGACATCTCCCATGTGTGAGCAATCCCATAGCAGAACAGATGTCCGAGGCATAAGTCTGAGATATGGACACAAGTATCCAGTGCCATTGGAGAGGGCCCAGAGTAAGCCCACATCCTCACAAGGCTGCAAGATGTCACTTGAGACCTGTGCTATCCTGGAGTGACATCTGGATGCCCAGGTGTACACTTAGGAAACTCAACCTGCAGCAGAGTCTACAGAAGAGAACAGTGCCCAGAGAATGTGGTGCTTTCAGTAGATGCCTGTACTCTCATGAGTTGGAGAA
The DNA here is from genome assembly GCA_013399715.1 of Alectura lathami. Classification (NCBI taxonomy): domain Eukaryota; kingdom Metazoa; phylum Chordata; class Aves; order Galliformes; family Megapodiidae; genus Alectura; species Alectura lathami. The sequence continues at coordinate 277,396 of VXAV01013311.1, read as the reverse complement.
AGAGACTAAATGACTCCCTCAGGAAAATTTTGAATTTCTGAAGTCAGATTAGATGAATCCCCATGCATATGGTGATGCAGAGTTGAAGGGCAGTATGCACAGTTCAAGGCCAGAATGCCAAAAACTGCAGGTGGCGTGCGTGCAACCATGGCAAGCCACATCCTCAACACGGCAACAGCCTTTAGCCTTCAAGTTCCTTGATTTAACACCAGGTATTGTTCTTACTGTGGCCAAAGGCACCTCACCTAAGGAATTAAACATAAGGGACAGCACTCTTGCTTTCAGTTGCGTACACAAACACAGAGACGGCACAAAAAGGCCAAACAGTAAAGAAGAGATGAAATGGGTTGGAAAAGATCAAACTATTTCGCTAATGAGGCCATTCCTCCTTTAATGACATGAAGTGTTCTGAGAACTCAGTTGCCAAGACCAGAATTGGAGCTGAGGATCTGTGTGTGACAGAGTTGCTGACAGAGAGGCAGTGCAGTTAGACTCATTGCGCTCTGAAGCAGTTTCCTTCCCCATCAGAGAATCCCATCAGCCAACCAATGGGGGACAACTTCATCCACAAATAAGTGATGGTAATGAGTTGAATGTGTCCTCTGCTACAATACTCAGGAGTGTGCGCACTGTAATTACTAACTTCTGTAATCTTTCTGTTATTACTCTGGGCTGTTATCTCACCATCACCCAGAACTTAGTAAAGTGATCCCTGCTTGAAAGGGAGCCACCGATGTGTCCAGTAAAAACATCATCTCTAATCCAGTAGCTGAACCAATGCTGTAAGGAGACACACCCCAGACAAAACTCCTCTCTGCGTTGCCTATGGACCATCTTTGGGAATTTGCCATCTTTAATATGCACATACCTCACTGTCCTGGTTTCAGCTGGGACAGAGTTGATTTTCTTCATAGTGTCTGGTATGAAGATATGTTTTGGCTTTAGGAAGAAAACACTGTTGATAACACACCGATGTNAAACAATGCTGATAACACTCTGATGTGTTGGTTGTTGCTGGGCAGTTCTGCACAGAGCCAAGGACATTTCACTTTCTCAGCTTCTCATACTGCCCTGCTAGTGAGGGGGGCTGAGGGGGCACAAGTTACTGGGAAGGGACAGAACCAGGGCAGCTCACCTAAACTGGCCAAAGGAATGGTCCATAACATGTGACATCATGCAAGAAATCTTTCAAAACTGTGTGGAAATTGGCTGGAGGGCTGCTGCTGCTTGGGGACTGGAGGGGCATTGGTCTGAGGGTGGTGAAAAATTACATTGTGAATCACTTGTTTGATATATATATATATATATATATGTNCTGTGTTGTGCATCGTATATATATGTATATACTGTTACCATCACTATTATTATTTTCCTTTTCTCTTCCTTTTCTGTCTTAGCAAATCATTTCCCATCTCAACTGACAAGCCCTACTTTGTTTTTTTTTTTCCTCTGTTCCCCAACACATACACCGGGAGGGGGGAGTAAGCGAACAGTGTGGTGTGTGGCTGCCTGCTGGGTTAAGCCGCAACACTGTCAGCTTATTTAATGCTCACAATACACTCATTCCTCTTGGAATAAGGGCATTAGTGCAAACCTGAATGCTGAGTGCCATTCAGGAGTGAGATCCCAGGTTTGTGCAACACAAGACCTCTTTTTTGGTTGTTGTTCTGACCATGTGTCTTGGAGACAGTTGCTGAGAGTGAAAGGACCAGTATCCTGCCTAATGGAAGAAAATGCCAGCAACTCAAATAATCCACATCTCCAGCAGAATCAAAATGAGGAAAGGAAATAAAGGAGAGGCACGGAGTCTCGGCAAACAAACAAACAAAAAACAAAAAACAAACAAACAAAAAAAAGATTGCACTCTGAACTTGGACTGGACTGGTTGATGTGTTGAACATCAGGAGAACACTAACTGCTGAAGATGGGTTTGCTCAAATGAAGCAAAAAACTGCCATCCTGAGTGTATGGTGTTATCTTCACTGCTTGGAGGTGGTCTGCCATAGTCAGCTCCAGTGCTCTAGCTGAATTTTCATCACAGCAATGACATTCTGTCCAATGTCAAGTCATTCTGTAGTTTAAGTGGATGTAGTAATTGCATTCATTCCTAGCCTGAGTGGCTTTTTTATATTTCAGTATGCCACTCGTCCCTTTAGTACTCCTCATTCAGAAATGGAGATGATACTCCTGCCTTTGCCTCTACATAACTACAGATCATCAAAACTCCTTTGGGATAAAGATCTCACTGAAAACCACTATGTTTTCATTATTTCATTATATATTGATCATACCGAGTTATCTACAGTGCCCTGATGTATGTCATGAGGCTGCATGGTACGTCCTTGTGATGGCACCTGTCAGAAACATCCAGTTCACAGCTGTCATATGGAATATGCCATCTGCTTAGAGAACCCAGCACTGAGCTGTGCAAGATCAAAGAAAAGGACAAGCAACAGTCAGAGAGCTCTGGGAGAGAGACTGAGCTTGAGAAAATGTGTCCTCCTATGCATACATATGACACAGGAATAAAATATATATATGTATATATATATTTCACTCTCTCCACCAAAATTGCAGGTCATTCTTTCATTTAATGTGTGCTCTTATCTGTCTGTATACAGCATCTTGAAGTTTACTCTGAGCAGTTTATTTACTTTTCCTATTTGTATATATTTTCTGATCAGATCCAGTCACAGGAATACTGAAATCAGCTCCTTCAGGAACATGACTAAAGCAGTGGGACTGAAAACCATTTCAGAGAGAATTTAACTGCTGTTACCTGTTGAAAGTGAGTAAAGCCTAGCAAGAGAAATTCAAGGAGAGAGAAACCTTGAAACGCAGATTTCTCATGGTTTGCTTATTAAATGGCCCTGGGAGGTGCTCAGCAGAACAGGTAGGTCACAACATCAGGGCCACTTTCTGTGACAACCTGCAACAAGCAGACTGCAATAGTATTAGCACCAAGGCAGCACTGCTTCAATGCAGGATCCACATAGCTTGTTGCATGTTGCTTGCTCCAAGTGCTTCTGATTCCTTGTGCAAGCTTGAGCGGAGGAAACTCAAGGAGGCTTTTGCACACACATGACTTATTTAATTATTTTTAGGAAATAAGATAGTGTTGGAAATGTTTCCTTCTTTCTGTCAGAAATTGGCATTTAAAAATAAGTCAAAAAATTGAGAGTTCTTGACATTCGTTTTCAGAGAAAATTGGTTTAATAATTACTACTTATTTTGTTATTGCAATTAGTGGAACTTCAGAAAGAAATAGGCCTTCCAGATTTTTTCCCTTTTTGTGTTAGAAGTATAAAAATCTGGAACTGGGACTACGTAAAATCTTCTTTCAAAAAGGTGAAATTCATAGTTATTAACTTTTTCCCAAAAAATGTTGCTTGTACAGAATTTTCAAAAAAAAATTGTTTATCAAAATTTTTTCCAAGTAGTTTTTTGAAGATCTTTTAAAGGAATGATAAGTCTGTATGGAAAACAGATCATCACTTTAGCCAATCAGACACAACATCTGGCACTGGAAACTGTCAAAGTTTAGTTCACCTTGGGGGAAAGTGGCCAGATGAGAAATACATTTGACCGTGTAAAGTCATCTGTTATGTAAATTAGTGTTACAAAGTTAGCTCTAGATCTGTTAATGGGTAAGACAAAAATTTAGCTGAAATGAAGGATAAGGAACAACTGAAGATTGCTAACTTAATTAAAGGGAAGATAATGAGATTTCCATCTAATGAGCCAATTAAAACCTGGGATCTGATCAAAACAAAAATACAACACATCAACACACAGGACTTATGAGAAATATTGGGTAAATCACAAAATAAGCACTACTGATCTATGATGAGGTAATACATCTTGATGACACCATGGTATTTACCTAAAGCTTTGTGGACTAGGTCATGCAGATAGGGCAGACAAATGCTACATAAAATTTTGATGGTCTCAGATAAGTATCTAGGTTTTAATAGCTATAAATCTAAAATTATAGCAATAAAATCTACTGTTAGATCAATCTATGGAAAAAGGTAAAGACTGAAGTTGGAGGGGATTGATACAGAAAGCACATTCTTGAGATACCAGATAACTAGGCTTGTTTGCATGGCTTATTAACACTTGGTTTTATTTATGGGAAACGTAACAGGAGGCTTTAGAGGAATGAATATTCAAAAATGAAAATTACAACCGTCAAAGATGAAAAAAGTCTAAGATCTACTAAGAAGTTTCTGGAGCAGATTAATCCTCAACCAAGAAGTACTGTCATGTGAAATCACAAGTCCTGCTGCAAAGCTGCAATGAACTTATTAGTCTGTGGCTAGTGCATTAGCATTTGAAACTGGCAAAGACAACACTCATACTCTGAAAAGAGGAAAATGAATGGCCCAAGTGGTCACAGGAATATTTTTCTAGTTTCCAGTGTATGCAAGATCTCAGAACAAATTTAAAGACTACCTAATATAGATAAGCAGAAAATGTGAAAGAATACAAACAGAATTTGCAGCAAGAAATTTTGACAGATAAACCTGATGTTTTTCTGTGATATGTTGGTCTATGTTTAGATGGAAGAATGTGATGAACACAAAGTACTTGGCCTTCTGCTAAGCCTCACACAGTCATTCTGAGGACAAATTATTAATGCTTAAGTCAAGGAGAAGGGGGATTATTTCAATTAGTTTAAGGGAATCTGGCTCCAGGGTAGGTAACAATTGCTAACACTGATGGAGGAAGTAGCCAGCAAAAGGCAGGTCCTGAGTAGAATGTGTTGAAGACCAGTCCTTGCGTCAGTTGTGCATAACACCAAAACACACACATAAAAAATACTGATAAAAATGGTTAATGACACAAATTTGGAAGATAACGTTAATAGAGAGGATGGTTAGAACACTGTATAGGAGGAATCTGATAATCTTGAGCAATGAAGCAATAAAAATCAGATTAAATTTAATAGCCTGAAGTGCCAGGTCAGGTGCACAGAAACTGATAAAAAGATTTTCTGATTGTTGGGGGCTGAACTGTGATTATGCAAGGCGAGGAGAAAGCCCAGGCTGGAAGTAATTATTCACAGTATGGCCATGAGTCATCGACATGATTCAGCCACACAAGGGTTGATGCAATTGTAGGATGTACCAGGAAAGAAATTTCCAGCAGACAGTGACAGATGAGATTTGTAAATCATAGAGGATTATACGTGGAGTATGACACAAACACAGTCACTTATACCCTGTGTGATCACTACCTATAAATATTGGTGGGAAAAGAGGATCTAAACAGAAAGATTATCTTGGCCAAAGAAGAAA
>VXAV01013311.1:254573-266074 GCA_013399715.1 Alectura lathami | reverse complement strand
CCCTTTTTTTTTTTTTTTTTTTTTTTTTTTTTCACGTTTCTGTTTTTATTTTATTCATATCATTCTTCATATTTCTATTCTAAATTCCTGTGGTGCTAGCGGAGTCATTCCAAACTTGGGCCATTAGAACCAACACCTTATCACTTCTGCAAGGAATACTAAATTCATATTATGAGAATAGGGCAGAAAGACACTTTTTATTTAAAATTCAAGACAAAAAAAAAAAAAAAAGAACATGAGTAAAATACAAAGAAGAACCTCCTGGCTTCCATCTCACCTAACACTCTTTGATTTCAATGTGGGTACAACTGTTCAGATAATTTGCTATTTGTTAGCACAGAGCGCTACTACACTCATTTTAAATGAATGCTGCACCCACACTTTCTGTGGGGGACTTTTCAGATCAGGCACATTTAGCCCTGCTCTGCTCCTCTTCCTGCAGAGGATGATCACTGCTGATGCATTTCTCCTGTGCTCATTGATTCAGTCCTCTCTTGTGTGGCGTGCAAGCAGGAGCCTCAAACAGCCTTCTTTAATCTCTGACAAAAATGCTTTCTCCCAACAGCAGGCTCATCAGCAAACAAGATGTCATTGACAAAATGATTATAGTGGTATGAGAGAATGGATCTCCATAGTAACAGGTAAATAGAGCAGCATCCCAGGAAGCCACCTGAAGCTTCTTTCACATTGTTGGAGCAGATAGCACAGAGGACCTCAGGAAATGCTTTGTCCTGGGGGGTGGAGAACCATCAAATGCCTCTCATGATTCCTTACTCTGTGCCTGAAATGGGTTGTCAGACATTGTCACAGTTAGCAGCAGCAGATGAGCTTCCTTAAAATTGAATCCTCAAAAATACAAGATTTTAAAGAATGTAGCAGGACATAATAATTCCCTCCAACAGCCCCCTTCTATTCATCCTCTGCAAAGTACACTTTGTATTTGCAGTCTGTTTATTTTACATAATTCCCCCTTTCACTTTGTAAGTGGAAAGTATTGAGAGACGAGGAGGTGGCTAGGGAGCTTTTCCTATCTTCCTAACCACATGTTTTATTAACATCAATGATGTGGCAGTTACAATCATACAATCTTTCGGTAGCATTGAGTAGTACTAACTGCCCTATTTACTGATTCTCTGAAGTCTGTGCAACATGAGCAGGCCAATGTTTCAGCACCTAGTTTAGTTGAGGTTAGAATTTTGTTTATTTTTTTTTCCGTGTTGCTGAAATGTATTCATTTCTGAACAAGACCAAATCTCCAGCTACTATAAACCAGAGCAGATTTTCAGTACCTCTGTGCTATTTTCTCCCCTCAGTAACTTGTCCTACATTCGGTCTTGTTAGCTCTCACTCAAAGCTTCTGCATTTACAAATGTTTCTTGCAATTCCCATGACAAAGTTGAGAAATACATGCGTGCATTTAGGAGGAAATATATCCCTGATGTGCACAATTCTTCACCCTGAACAGCACAACCTTCCTCCCAGTTGATCTTCTGATCTTAACGCAAACACAAAATTCCTGCAAATGTCACTGCAAGGTGCCTGACTCATCCCTCAGGCAGAAAGCAGCCCTTCCACAGTAAAGCCAGGATGACATTCTAGACCAGCACAGATTTTCTACTAAGCACTTTGTGCTTTTCTGTCATTATACATGAAATAAAGTTGTGGCTTTGAGACTTTATGCTCCATCCCTTTGGCAGATATCTGCCAGGGCTAATTCATGTGAAGCCATGGCATTATATATCTTATAAGGAAGGTATGGTCAGGCCCCCCTTCCCCTCTGACTTTAATGGAGAATATGTGGTTTAAAGTGATTAACGGGAGTCAGTGAACTCTTGATATAACTCACTTCCATCATTTACGGCTCCTCTCCCACAGTACATTACTTCCTCCATTTCCACGCAGTCTTTAAGTCAGAGAAGCCATGCCAAGAAGTGACTTTCCTTTCTGCAAGGACTTTGCACAAGTAAAAGCCAATCTGCTGCTCTGCATTTCTTCAGAAGTGTTTTCTCATACACGGCAGATAACCATAAGAAATAAAACAATTGATCAGAACAGTAAAACAGTTATATATGCCCACATGTGGCCACTGAAGTAGTGATGATACTCCTAATAGAAACCTGATATTCCTTATCTGTATTTAAAACAATAATGTTTTAAAGGAGATAGTAAATATATGTGTATTGATGGTGTGCTTCTACATTAATAAAAGTCTGCTTTATTTAGTAGGAGAGGTTTTTACTTCAGTAGTTGTCTGATTCAGTTTACAGCCATTTTATGACTGTTAATTTTGTGACTGCTATTAGGGATCAATACTACTGGAAGTTAGACTATCTGATGTCCATTCCTCCACACTGTGGGTGCAGCTCATCATTTTTATAAGGAAAGCAGCGGTTTTAGATGTGGATTCTTCTACATCTCTTTTACTCCAGTTTCCTGATGATTGAAGTGCATATGCTTACCTTATCTCTCTGCTTCTCTTCCTGCCACTTTTCACTTATCAGCTTAAAGAAGTACATGGGGCATATGATATGTTCTGAGAGTATAGTGTGAAAGGAGATGGAGAACAGGAAAAACAGAGGTGGATTTGGGAGTGCTGAAGCATGGAGAGGAAGAAAAAACATGGAAAGGATATCAAAGTTGAACAAAACAGATAAGGATATTGAAGTATTTAGGAGCATGATGGGAGCTGGAAATATGGGAACAAATTCTATTGCACTGGGTTCCATAGAGGATCAAGGTCACTTTTTGGAGAGCAGTACTTATATACTGAGGTTGGAAACCTTATTTCAGCTTTATTCATGTTGTTAATCTGATTCTTCCCTCAAGTCTGCTTATCCAGAAGGCAACGTTTTAGAATGTGCAGGTCAAATACTAAAGATTCTCAAAGAACCAATCCTCTGAAGCACTGTCTTTCCTTTTTAAAGCTGCGGTTCAACTGCTGTGGAAGTCCAGCATGGGGTTAGCTCCTGTGGCTAGTACAAAAATACCAACTTTCACATAATCTTGTTGTTGTAGTGCTACATAGGATTGTGTGCTTGTAAGTCAAGAAAGCAGTAACTTATTTTCTGTTGTTGTTAGCATCTGTCAATGTACCAAGAAGCAAGAGCATAAATATTTTCATGGAAAAGGAGAGAGCATATTGTTGAAATATAATGCAAGACTACTGCTCGACTAATCCTTGCTTGTGAGATTCTCTAAGGAGACTATCTGTCTAAAACTAGCAATTTGTGCAAGCATAAAAACTCATCAGCTTTTTAGGTATTCTGAGTAATGGATCTACCTTACCACTCTGAGAAACTGATGCATGTTAATTTCTGTAGATATTATTGAGTTTTGAAATATTCTGAACCAGAAAGGCCAAGCATCATGGCAAAGATTACTAGAAAGATTTAGCTGGAACAGACAGTGTCTGGAAAAGCACCGTGAGTAAACAGAAACTACTGAAAGGATAATTTAGACTGACTATAGACTGTCACACAAAATTGTCAGATGAATGCTGGGTTTTTGAATTTGAAGGTGTAACATGGTCACTATTCTTGAATAAGTTGGTGTCTCCACAAATAAATTCTTCACATGGATTCACATAATTCTGTCATCTAATCATGAGTTTGATTTCTCCAGGATCCCATATTTGTAGTAGTGGGAACAAAAATACAACTCTTAAAAACACACTAAAAGAACAGTAATAGATATATATGGAAAGTGATTGTTTGCCACAGTGGCATGAAAAAAGACCTGCTGAACTTTCTAGCATGCTATAAACCAGAGCTGGCTTCTCATAGATAGATCTTTAAATAACTCTCATTGACAGTTGCTTCAAAAACACAAAAATTTGAAGCAAATACCCTGACAAGAAATACACCCTTTTTTCTCAGGCATCTCTATGTGATATTTGTTTGCCAATGCCCTTTGGGAGTTTTGAGGCAAAACTGGAAGAAACCCAGATCATTCCCTTCAGCCTGGGAAAGAGTCATCTTCCTAGAACTGTCTTTCCCAGCTCTGAAAGATAGTTTGGCTGTCTGTGGTCTTACCCCAACTTTACTGACAGGCTGAGAAAACAGAGGGCTCTCAGCCCTTGAGTGCTGCAATAGGGACCAGACTAAGGAAAAACACATTTCTGGCTTTTGTCCAGGCTCCAGACATCTTCTGTGTGCTTCTCAACTCTTTGTCTTTGCCATTTCCCAGATCTCTGTCTGTCCTGGAGCCCCTGGATCTGTCCCTGTCTGATTTAAGGGGGCCTGTGAGCATGACATTAGTTAGAATTTCAGGCTGGTACACCTCACTAGAATTGCTAGTTGTTGCTTCTGGGGGAGCCATGCTATTCATTTCCTACCTAAAGCTATTATGTTTATTCTCAATTATGAAGAGAAGAACTTGCATACACCAGTTGGTGGGGGGACTTCAAGCAAACAAAAGCTCTGGGTTTCTGCTGAACACCAGGGAAGTTCACCCAGAGAGCTCCACTTCTCTGCCATCTGCAAGCATAGCTCAAAGTGTCTTAGGAGTGGTCAGAAACATCTTCTGAATGAGAATAAATAAATAAATAATCGATGCATGGCATTAGAAAAAATAATCTCACCATCTGTACAGTTTTCATTTTGTATGTAAGTCAAAATGATCAGCTATATGTCAAAGCTGGAACAGAAAGCTAAAACTGCTGCTGCTGGGCCTTATCCCCCTCCACGGTTTGCACAGGTGGAAAGCTGGCATCAGCTCTGTTCTTCTAGAGCCTGTGGACTGGTGAGCTCCCTCCCTCGCTTCTCTTTTCTCAGCTCCTTCTCGCTCATTTTTGTTCCACCAAGAAAAAGCTTTCCTTATTACAGCAGGAATATGCTAAGTAACACTCTCCAGTTATCCACCCTATATATCTCCTGCAGTAAGTGCTTAAGAAGTTGTGCTTGAAGTCCTTTGACAGCATGTAATATTAACCCTGCATTTATAAGTTTCTGAACACAGTTTTTCCATCTTTGCTTCTTTGCCTCTGAGCATGATCCAGAAAGGCTCAGAAACAGCTGAGCCTCTTGGTTTCAGCATTTGCTATTTATCATGGGACCCTTTAGAGCATGCAGGATTTATTACCACTCCACCCTTATAAGTTCTTTATTGCTCTGAAAAGCAAACATTTTGGAAGCTGAGTTTCTTCACTGAGGCAGGAGAAGAAAATTTGGATATTCTTCTAACCTAGAACTCACATTCAGTGTAACAGATCCATTACAATGAGGCATTATGCCATTTTAACTGGTGGATGCAAGTATGTCACTGCTCAGGCAGACCATTCTGAAAAGCGATTCCCAACCAGGAGGCAATAGAATGTCTCACTTGCGTTGTTATGCATTACTTCACAATAAAATTACAACACTTAAGGGCGTGTGGTTGTATGCCTTAGAAATTCTTCTTAGCCCACCTCAGTTTCTGCAAGCTGGCTGGCTGGTCGACACGTCATGTACATCTGTATGGCAGATTCAGATAGAGCTGCTAAAACAATAGCAACTGACTAACAGAATTTTATGGAGCATTACAGGAATTTCATTTATAAAAAAAATAGGAGGGAACAAAGTCTGTAAAACTTCTGTTTCAATGCAGACTGTCTGTCTGGTATTCAGTACTGAAATGAGTTAGAGACCCTCAGCAAATGTATCATTCAAGATGAGACTTTCTCCTGGTGTGGACCCTTGGACACATCTCCTACTAAAAGATACACTTGTAGGAAGTGAGCTACAGAGCTCCTGGGAGAAAGAAAAGGACCAGGTATCTCTAACATGGAAGTATTTCAAGTTAATAAATACTCTTTCCTAGGAAAAAAATTGTAAGCCTCTATTATTTTTGTCCTGAAGATTCACAAGGAGAGCACTCGTGTATAATAAATATGAATCTCTTGACTAAAGGATATTGTAAATACTAAATATATTTGCACAGTAAAAGAAACAATGGAGAGCCACAAATACACTTCATCTGTCAATCTTAGTTGATCTCTTATTTGAAGTTCTTGTTTTTACTTCTTCTGTCTTTGATGCTAAAGTGTCTTTCTGGGTGAGCATTATTTCAAACAACAAGGAATCACTACAAGTCCAAAAATAATTTATTATCTCTTAAGAGCAAATGTTATTTTCATTTTGAACAAATAAATGTCAAATAGTGGATGATGTAAAGGATAATAATCCATGGGCAGACAGCCAGAGGAGATAGCTGTAATTAAATTCAAGTTCAGGATGACACAGAGAGCCAAGAGATCAAAATCTGAATGCTTTTAGGCAAGATATCAGAGTTCATTTTACTACAGGATGTGCTATTATCTGATGCCCTAATCCTGCCTTCACCCTGAGCTGAGTCCTACAGAAGTCACTCTTGCCTGAGAGCCCAGCTACCAGGCTAGCTTTGTACAGGGCACATGCTCGTTCTGATGCTTCGATGGAGCTGCAACAGTTTCCATTAGCAGAGAAGCCTCTCTGTGTCTGTAGAAATCAATATGATATGGGGATAATCATGAAGTGCTCGTGAGAATGAAAGCTCTTCTCTGACTTCCACAGGACAAAACTTGCTGGACTATGTGGGACATGTATGCAGCTTTTTGTATCCCTTGTTCAGCTCAGTTTTTAACTTGCAGTTCCTACAGCTGGGATGTAGTTCAACACTAAGACACCAAACTGCAGTTTTGATAGGCAGATATCTCAGAGCCAGCAGAGATCAAGGCATCCATGCAGCTGACCTATTTTGACTGAAAGAAACCAGACTCTGGAACATATTGATGCCATGTGGACTCAGCTCACTAGCCTAAAAACAGATATTTTTAGTACCATTTGGGATGCCCTTGAGTATCTGAGACACCTGTGACAGATATGACACAAGACCTTCAGAAGACCCACAGCCTTCAAAACTGACAGCTGGAGGCCCAGAGCATGCTAAATGGCACTAGAGACTCCTGAGTTTTGGGCAAATGTATTGTTACCTAGATCTCCACTGACTCTATGGAAGCTTGCACTTAGCTCACAGAACCACAGAATCACAGCTCAGCTGAGGTTGGAGATAGCCTAATCCAACCTCTGCATATAATCCAAGTTATATCCTCTGGATATATGTATCCTCTGGATATAATCCGCATTATATCCGTTTGTCTCTAGGGGTATTATGGGATACAACATCAAAGGCCTAGTTAAAATGAGCAATATCTGCTGCTCTCCCCTTGTCTGCCAAGAGAGATATCTCATTCTAGAAGGCTATCTAGTTGGCCACATGATTTCCCATTTGTAAATCTATGCCGACTTCTTCCACCAACCTTCTTGTCCTTTATATGTTTAGGAATTGCTTCTGAGGATGTGCTTCATCACCTTCCCAAAGATCGAAGATAATCCTGTAGATCTGAATCTTCCTTGTTCCCCTTCCGGAGGATAGAACTGGCATTTGCTTTCTTCCAGTCCTCAGAAGCCCTACCTGCTTACCATGGTCTTTCAAAGATAATTAACTGTGAGCTGCAATGACTTCAGCCAGCAACATGACACTTGTGGGTGCATCGCAAGCCTTGTGTGAGTCCATCTGTATAAACTTTTCCTAACTTCTTCTGTCTCTTCTAAGAAGTATTCCTTGCTCCAGACTTTCCCGTGTGATTTCTGAAGGTAAGCAAGGACAGAAGCAAGGAAGGCGTTGATCACGCTGGCCTTTTCTGTTCTTTGTCATCATGTCCTACAGCAGCTCGTATAGAAAACAGTGTAAGTTTTGTAAAATGAGGAGGATGCTTCTGCCCATGCCCAGGGTGGTGCAAGATGCCTCGGGCTGCCCCTTACATGGCTGGGGTGGTGAAACAGGCTCTGACAAGTGAGGTGCTGCCCTTGCAGCCCTCTGAGAGAGTACCCACCAATCCCAGCCCCAGGGAGCCACAAGTGCCTTAAGGTACCCTGATAGTCATTGTGAGATGTCCATGCATCTGGTGCCATTTTGGGTGCTCTTGAATAGCTGAGACATCCCTACAGACGTGACACGGGACGTAAGGCAGTGACCCTCCTGCACCAGCAATCTGAGGCTACCAGTTCACACCACCCATCCCAAAAAACATCAGGTGCCTCTGGCTGGGCAGCTGTGAGTGGGCTACTTCTGTCCACTACTACCGGCATAAACAAGGGAAATATGCAGCTCGCACTGCAGGAGACCCCTCCTGGAGGGACTCAGTTGCCCTGACATGGGGGTCTAGTGCCACATGAAATGTCCTTGCTTGTCTGTTGGACATCTATTTGCTAGTCCTGATGGTTTCCTGTAGGTACCGTGTGGTTTCTACCAGCCCCTTGGGGATACCTGAAATATCTGAAATACCTCCTAGGGCATCTCAGAAGGTTGTGGATACCTCAGCTATCTGAGATAATGCTCAGGCACCTAAATCTAATCAGGAGAGTGGCACCCACTTCTTTGTAGGTTGTGGGGGAGCTGACACACAGAGCTGGCCACATGCATAGGAACATCCATGCAGCTGTCAATCTCACACAGTCCCTGCCACTGCATCTGGGAGCTCAGGGATCACTGCACTGTTCTGTGCAGGCATATTTTGGGAATTTATTTTTATAAAGCACAACAGAAATCAGGAGACAAACCCAGTTTCAAGGGTATAAAAAGTACTTAACAAAGAATGAATTATCTTTGATGGAGAGTTCATTTTTTTCCCAACTTTTTCCCAGACATCTAATACGTATAAGAGCCATAGACAGCATCCAAAATGAGACAGATGATTTTTCTAATTCAAAATGGCAAGTGTTATATTGTACAGCCCTATTACTACAGCTGTAACGGATGTCTAGATCCTATTATCAGAGCCGCAAAGGGTCATGAACAGAAAAATGCAAGTTCAGATAGGGCTTGCTCAGGCATTTGGAGGATTTTGGAGCTCGAAGAAAATGAGCAATTTTTTACTGCATTGCCTTACTATGCAAAGAAATGTTGCTTGTGAAGCTCATGTGCGTCTAAGAATTCTTGCCATATAAGGAAGTTCTGATGTAGACTTTGATTCAAGCCCATTTCTAGCCACAACCTGAGTAGCAGCTGTCATCCAGTTGATTTAGATAAGTAATTCACGGTAAATAAACAGAAAAAAAAAAAATGTCTTCATGCAATAACAGGAGATAATTCTCACTATCACACAGGAATCTTTTCAGTAACTCTGATATGACAAACCCACTTCCCTATTGTGCAGGAAAATTATGAATTCTCAGCTTAAGTGAGGCAAAAATAACTTTCTGAGAACCCAATAAAATCAAGTTGCTGTTTGTGGCTTTTTTTTGTTTTGTTTTGTTTTGGACTCTGCATATTATAAGATCGAACTGCTCTTGGGACAATAGAGCTACGTGAATGAATAAGCAGACAACTGCAAATCGCAAAGCAGATGTTCTACTGACCTCCTCCCGCTGGAACCTGCTAGCTGAACTGATTCGGATTATTCTCTCTTTCACCTGTCTATAAATCAGAATGTCAACTAGACAGCAGTGGAGGAAACTTTTAACTAATTGGGCAGAAATATAATTTCAGTATTCCCAATGGTGTTGCTAAAAACTGGTAGTTAAAATGGAAGCACATGCATTGCAGAAGTATTGCAACTTAATCCTTATTAAATTTTGGATGGTGTTTAGATGGTGTTGTTTATTATTATTTTGCTGGCATTTAGCACTTGGTGATATATTATTTGGGATGAGTGGCAGAAAGAATATTGTAATAGTGAAATTCATTTGGCTGAGGAATAATGTCCTAGAGAAAGCACTGTAAATTCTATTGTTTAGTAAAATATAAATTGTCAAGAGAGAACACTGAAAAAAGTGCAGACAATAATTTTGAGTTCCTTACCCTGGAAGTCCAAAAGAGAAAGAAACTGTCTGAACATGAAAATCTAGTTCAGTAAAACACTTGTAAATTAAACATGTGGCTAAAAGTTGTGTTGGATGTGTTCCTGTCCGATTCCAAGAGTATTCAGTACTGAGCCCAAGAAAGTATCACAATATATCCTGTTTCTTTTCACTAATACTAAATAACCCTTGCAATATTACGGTTCTTTTGTACTACTTTGCAATTCATGCTGATTTGTATTGATTCAGACCACATTAGCAAGGAATCTTTTAAACGTGTCCTGAGGTAAGTAATCTTCTTTTGCACTGCATGTTCGTTGTAAAGATCCAAAACTGTTAAATAATTGCTATGAAATGGAGCCACAAAGCCATCGCATTAAGACTGAGTGTTGCATAAGAAAGAGATTTTGTAGTTTGAAGCAAAGCTGGTGAGAGTTTCTAATCATAAAGGCAGCCCTGAGGATATAGCACCTTGCGTACAAGCAATCCTAAGAGGGTATTTTTAACAGACATCATATTTGCATAGTTGCCAACTCTTGCCCTTTCCTTTTGCACATTGAGCTTTAGCTGACTTGGCACATCTGTTTTCCTGTTGCTGTAGGCACTTTATCCACCACGGTGTCAGATCTTATCTTGCTGTGAGGAAGATTCGGTGGGAATATTTTCAAGGTGCTGGGATATAATAAAACATTTCTGAGGGTAACATCTGTCAGATGTTGATTTAGGAAGATTTCCTTTTGAATAAACAGATTACAAATTGCCCTATGAAATTAAAACAGCTTGCTCTTTCAATGATACACGTTCCAGAGTGAGATTTATGTTGGATGGGTATCACACAGCCATGTTCATAGCAGTTTTCTTTCTCTGAGGAAGGACATCTCTAGCCATTTCAAGAGGGCAAACCATGTCCATGACTTCACAGTGCTTCTTCTCCTTCAGCCCAAGGAATTCCGTTAAGAGGAAAGAAAGCACTCATGCTGAGCAGGAAAGGGATTTCAAGACTATGAAAGTGACTCTAAACGTTGCTTTCTTGACAAATTTTTATGTTCTTCAACACTTGCAGGGTGGGAAATAGCTCAAGACAGCCCAAGCAACGAGTTTTAAAGCCCAGTGTTGCTATAACTGTATGGAAGGCATCGTATTATGCAAATATTCCCTTTCATTTGTTTGAGCTATGTACAGAGGAAAGTACACCGAATGTTGGTAAAAAAGTTAGAACCTGACCTAGAATGAATTCCTCTATTATCTACCATAAGCTAATATAAAGCCCTCTGGAATCCTCCTGCATTAAAGCACTAGATAACTGTCACAGTACAATTAATATGTTCAACGTAATTTTTTCACATTTACATGTTATATTTTATGTTTATCTTCCTCACTTTGGACTTGCAAAACATGTGTCCTGGGGTACAAGGAGATGAGAAGACGGTTAATACACACACAATAAGCCCTCCTTAATGGGTGAAGAGTGTTTCTGTATCACTCTGAGCCACAGCATCTCTCAGAGACAGTGCTTCTTCTCCTCTTTAGTGCTGAGCTCATATTTAACAAGGAACTGTGATGTGACTGTCGTACTGGTGAGCACAGGTCAGACCTCTGTCACAGCCCGTCTGCCTGCTCTCCTCTTTCCTAGGAGGAACACCTAGGTGAGTTGCTCCTCCTTCATTTCTCCTGCATCACCTCTCT
>VXAV01013311.1:200646-225660 GCA_013399715.1 Alectura lathami | reverse complement strand
TCAGTCAGAGCTTCAAGTTGAGGTTAATTTCCATTGTTCACATGAAGAACTTAATGAACTGATTTCAGAAAACAAAGAAATATTGAAACATCGAATCTGTTAGCAAGCTCCATTTTAATAATAAATTGACTTTTTAAAAATTTATTTGGATATTTTAAAATAGTAGAAATACTCACTAGGGTGAAAAACACATGACAGCTGAAGGAAAATAGCATTTCTATAGAATTTCCATTGAATTATAAATTTCTCTTGTTTTTCATGCCATTTCTCCTTATTTTCCTTTAAGGTGATACCATGTTTAATTGTTACTGAAAGCACAGAGGGTGGAAGAATAGCGTTCATCTATTGCAGCTTTCCTCATGTCCCCAGGCCAAGGCAGATAATAAGAGCAGTCTGGCTGAGTTGGAGATTTCTACAAGAACAACGAGGCCAAAGATGGCTACCTGCTAGAAGTCTTCTACTCTGTGCCCACCGTTACCATCCCGTATGGTTTTCTTATCTCCAAAAACAAGTGCTCAGGCTTCTTTCTATCTGAACTTATTTACTGAAACCCTCAAATTTTATTTTGTTTGGCCCTATGATAACATTTCTGCTCTCATAATAACAAATGGAACTTGACATGTGGAACAGACGTGACATGATAGACAGGGAACATAGGTGGAACATATGTGCAGGGGACTAAATATGTACAGTTTAAATAGACAGAGACTGTATATGTGATGTGGAGGATGGAGATACAAGAGCAGGATCATTGAAGTTATGAAGTGGTAGATGATATGTTTTTTGGACTAGTTCTGTTAGGAACAGTTCTAAAGCACCGCCACCACCTATAAGAATCAGAGACTCATTAAAGCAATGAACTATGAACTACTTAACTAACTGATGTATTATCCCAGTGTGCCTTTTTCTGGATAACCATGTTTTCACTGTCATGATCATCTTTAGATGAATTAGGTTCAAACAAGTGAATCAAGGGTGAAAAACAGCAAAAATTATGGTTAGCAGAGCAGGGTACTAATGTAGATGCAAGTCATCCAGGTGTGAATCATAGTGTGGTGTCAGTGTTCTGCTAAAGAGTAGTTCTAGATGCATTTCGTGCATCTGAGGCATGGTGAACTGAGCACAGAAGTCTTTCCTTGCCTCAGAAGGATATGAAAATGTTTAGGCTAAACTTCCTGAGGCACAGAGAAAATGAAGACCATGTGCAAATCTTGTATGGACAGAAAGAATTGACAGTGAACTGCTGCTATTGTCACTAGCACCTAGATTTAATTGCCACAATGCAACAATTTATTGTCACTTAAAGTACTCTGGCACATCCAAGGCATCCACATAGGACTGGCAGATGTGACACCACAGCTGGGGAAAAGCCGAGATATCCTAGGGCATCCTCTATCTATCTATCCTAGTCAGCCTCTATGCGGACTATTTCTTAAAGTCACTGGTCACTATAGTCAGTGGAGTCAGGGTGGTTCAGGTGACCACACTGAGGCGTTAGGTCTGTGTTAGGGAGAGATGAATAGCTTTCCAGACCATATTGACTAGAAGGATTTTATGCAAAGGTAGCTTAGGACAGGGCTCTTGTTGGGCACCAACATGTATGTACCTGTGTTTTTGAGCTGTGTTCCTCTGTAGGAAATGCAGCCAAGCATCTCACTGCTAGCACAGCTGCTGTCATGTCTGCTGTGCTGTGACTGACCGTGTCCTTGAGAAACCATGAGCCTCATGCCTCCTGACCACCTACTGCTCACTCATGACCACACACAGCCTAAGCTGTACCTAGATTGGCTCTCCCAGTTTTGAGGGGGTTGTTTCAGTGAGCTAGTTTCATTTTGATTCTTACATACACATTTCATATAGCTGTCTGTCCAGCTCTGGTTGTCATGATTACCATCAGTAACTTTTTCTCTTAGATGCCAGTTTCGCAATTAAAAATATATCCAGTAGATTAAACAATTTTTTTAAGAGAATCTATTTATTTATTTATTTCTGCAGCATATCCTCATTAGCTTTTCATTGCATATAGGGCGAAAGAGGAGTTTTTATGTTGACAGATTTCAAACAAGGTACTGACAGTTAATGGAGTGTGAAATGTGCAGGCATAAAAGCAAGCTAATGTTAATTGAAAATGGCCCCTAAACATGTGTGCTTATTTTGCTAGCACATGCTTAGGATAAATGTACGTACATTTGAACCATGCACTAAATCACCTCTTTCTGTACAACAATATTTTACTCACTGCATAGAACAACTGAGCTTTACATTTGCTATAAACAAACTCCCACTGTTACCTCAGACAATGTAATGGCCAAACAGCTGCAGCAAGGAGAGAAGAAGGGAGCAGCATCTGTTATAGGAAATGAGATAAAACCAACAAACAGGATAACCTTCCCTGTCTCCCCCCCACTTTCTTTCCATTTGTCTGACACACATCAGCGCACTCCTCATACACACACATAAAGACATGGATATGTATTTCTCAGCAATAAAAATAAGTAAAAGAAAGGATCTGACCTTGGACTTCAGATTCTATTCCCTCTGAAGATGTTAGCAGACTCCTTCCGTCTGGCAGCCCTACTCCACCACCAGCTGCTTAGGACAGAGCAAGTCTCTGTGTCAGACCCAGGGGAAGCCTGCACAAAGCTTTTCTTCTTGCCCCCCTGTAGATGATGCAGGAGTCTAGAAGTGGCAAGAAAAGAGAGTAGCACTCTACAAGAGAGGCTTAAAGTGATGACAGCCTCACAGCAACAGGTTTTCTGTTACACCCTTTTCCTAGCTGAGCAGCTCTTGTACTACCCTTATTCTTTTAGCTGGTCTTTAGTTTGTGAGGCCTCACACAGCTTCTAAGTTAAGACAGAACAAGGTCCCCACAGGGAACTATGGTACACAAAGTGACAGTAGCCACAGGCTGGTCTTACCCAGGTTCCCAGAGTGGCAGACAGCAGGACTTACTTCAAATGAAGGCCAGGTTCTGTTTAACACGTTTCCTTCTGCAGCTGATATTTGGAAAAGCAATACCTCACAGGCCTTGCCGTGAAGGTTGTTGTTTCCTGTTATGGAGACTCATTTGACCTGATAGAGCTGTTAGCTTCAAAAGATTCTAGGTGGTAGTTTCCCAAAACTTACCTCATGATAACATGATTTGCCCTGCGGAGAGGGACTTGGGTGTTGTGATTGACAAAAAGCTGGCCATGAGCCGGCAGTGCGCTCTCACAGCCAGGAAGGCCAATGGCATCCTGGGCTGCATCAAGAGAGGGGTGGCCAGCAGGGAGAGGGAGGTGATCGTCCCCCTCTGCTCTGCCCTTGGAAGGCCTCACCTGGAGTGCTGTGTCCAGGNAATGATCAGAGGGCTGGAGCACCTCTCCTATGAGGAAAGGCTGAGGGAGCTGGGATTGTTCAGCTTGGAAAAGAGAAGGCTCCAGGGAGACCTCATTGCGGCCTTCCAGTACTTAAAAGGATCTTGCAGGCACGAGGGGGACCGACTTTTTACCCAGGTGGATAATGGTAGGACAAGGGGGAATGGGCTAAAACTGGAAGAGGGGAGGTTTAGGTTGGACATCAGGAAGAAATTCTTCCCTGAGAGAGTGGTGAGGCGCTGGAACAGGCTGCCCAGAGAAGCTGTGGCTGCCCCATCCCTGGCTGTGTTCAAGGCCAGGCTGGATGGGTTCCTGGGCAGTTTGATCTAGTGAGCTAGTGGCTGGCAGCCCTGTCCACGGCAGGGGGGTTGGAACTAGATGATCTCTGAGGTCCCTTCCAACCCAAACCATTCTATGATTCTGTGATTCTATGATAACCTAGGAAATGTTGCCCAGCTGAAGCGCAATTGAGAGGTAAGACAAGAAAAGTATGACAGTCAAGAGACCAATAGTGCAGGCCAACAGCCCACAGCTGGTGCAAACATTATCCACCACCACCAGACATATAACTATTTTTAATCTCACTTTCAAAAGAAAAACAAAGAGACGAGATCAGAATGAAGAACCTGTGATGCCTGAACAGGGCGCTGAACGCAGACAGCCAGTGGCTGGGTACTGCATGTGCCCTTCAGCACCTCATGTACTCTGTGTACCCATCGCTCCCTGATGAGCGCTCAGATGATATTTACAGGAATTATAGATCTGCTGAATTTTGTGCATTTAGTTTTGTGCCCAGTAAGATTCTGTATTAGACTTACACTACCTTTGTCTTTGCAGCCAACTGTTTGATCACTTGCAGCCCAGGTTTATCCCCTCAGCTACAGTGCTGGCAGTGAAGCAGAGAAGATATGGTGAGGAACCAGGAAGGAACAGCCAGGTGAAGACACAGGAGTTTCTTTCCAAAATAAAAAGTAGTAGGTGAACAAATAGTAAGTTCAGTCACTGGAGCATAGTTTTAAGTGCAAATTAAAGCTCAAAGGAAAGCATAACTCTGAAGGTGGCCTTGATGCTGGACTTGATGCCAACTGAGTAGAAATGCAGTCTGAAAATGTCTGCTGAGGAAACAGTAGTTCCACATCCCCGTCACTAAAGTCTGTTTCCTTCACTGGAAGATGCCTTTCTCATTAAAAAACCCGCATTGCTTTTTTTCTTGTCTCAAAATAGCTCAAATTTTTCTTCCTTTGGTTGTGACTGTTCAGTTCTTTGTCATGGCAGGAAACCGAGTTAAACTGATGAGTTGCAGTTGTAATTTTCTGGAGTCAGTTTGAGGTTCATGTACAGTCATCAGGGGGAAATAATGAGCTGCATACAGGAGACAGGATGTTAGTGTTGCCTCTGTGCATGATGTCCCCTCTTTCCTTCACTTACCCCAAAACAGTGCAGAAACAAGTCAAGAGCACTGCCACCACCTACTACTATTGAACTGATGACTTCAATTTCTCGGGTGATTTACAGTAGATTAAAATGTTTTTAACAGCTCCAAAATCCAGTCTCCAAAATTATTGCTGCCATTTTTGGGCCATGTGTCCTAAACATAAATTTTCTTCTATGAGAAGTATGAGAACTCCAGAATTATTTCTTCCTGTTTGTTGCTTTGCAGTTTTTAGAGTTTCCCATGACACAAATCCTCATTCCCAGTCTTTGGACTTTGTTGTAGCTTTGCTTTTTAATATCATGACTGGAGATTACACCAGGATTCTCAGCCATGTAGACTAAGGAGCAGCCTGTAAGCAGACCACTTGCTGGGACCTCTGGGCTGTATTTCTGTTAGCTTGTCCGTGTCTCTGGTAACAAAGGAAAAGTATTATGAAAAAGAAAAAAGAATATCTGGAGATTGTAGTGGATTTGAAGCTGAATAGGAGTGAAGAACATGCTGCTGCTACAAGAAACTTTAATGAAATTGTGGGATGTATGAACAGAGGTTTCATAAGTGGCAAAGAATGATTTTTTTTCTGCCTTGCAAAGCAGTGTTGAGAACCTCTGTGCAGTACAAAGATGTAAAAATAATGGAAAAATACCAAAAAAAGAATAACACAGTTTGTGAGAGCTTTAGAAAAGAAAAACTGTTCAGAAAGAGTTGCCAATAATTTTACTTCTTTCATCTAGAATAAAGACCTGAAGATGGACATGACTGTAGTCCTTTCATAAATGAAGTTCTCCTATTGAAAGAGAAACAAAGGTCAAATATTTTCCATGTCCACCAGGTGTCTTTCATTATGAACAGTTTTCATAAAGGTAACTGTAATCAATGAGTTCTTGCACCAAGTTTGGAACAGAAAGTTCTTGGCCACAAGAGATAAATAAACCAAATGTAAGACAAAATACTTTTAAGGGTAGTGATATGTGGAAACATGGATCTTAAGAATATTTGGCACTTTTAACAAGACTACAAGCACAGTGCTAAGGACGTACATTTATCCATCCCCAAAGAAGGGAGAAGGCTAAAAGGATTTCTTCAAGTCTCTTGCAGGATTAATAATTTCTGTAATTCATAAATTCATAGATGTGTACAACAGAACTCCTACACAGTCAACCTACAGAGATTCCCACCAAGCTGCCCTGGTACAGAAACAACATGTTGAATGCAAAATAATGCTACTGTCAACACCAGAACCTGCTAGAGAGATTTTGTTCATCAGATATCTTTCAGTATTAGCTGCCAAGTAGACAGCTGTCCTAGCAGCGAAGTCCTCCCTTTCTTGATTTGTTTCCTTTTACTGGTAATGTTTCCTGCTAGTCTAGTACAAATTGTATATAATCACTATTCTCTCTCCATTTCTGCTTACAGCAATTTGCTATTTTCATAGAATTCAAGCACCTTTCATTTTATTTCATACTGTGTATATTATAAACATATGAACACTATAAACCATATGTTAAGCAGACTTTCACAATACAACAGCTGTCTTGGATCTGTTGGACTGCTCAGAGGGCTCTCAAGAGCACTTTAAAACTGCTGGAGCAGTTCTGTATTCCTCTGATAGCGTCCCTAGCGAACCCTCAGCGAGCGCAAGCCTACTCCTGATGCGATGTGATCCAGGTGTTAAGAGGAAAACAGGACGGACAACTGAATAGGGACGTGCTGTTACAGTGGCTGAGACTTTACTGAAAAGAAGTGTTTTTTAGGCAAGAGGTGTTGATTGCTGCTTCAGTCCCATGCTGGATTTTACCAAAATGTGGGCCACAAATTTCTGTTACATACGCAGTACTTTTTTTCCCTGTTCTAGCCCTCTGAATGAAAATAAGATGAAGTGGAAGAATAATGTGTGATGTACTGCTAATGATTTATCCTGTCAAACCATGGTACCAGGGCTCAGCTGAGATGTACAGTTATCATCTGCAGCCCCTTATCACCTATAGTGTATGAATACAAATTACATTCCCTCCAAAACCTCATAAATCCTAATTAGCCTTAACTCTGATGCCTTAGAGGCTCTGATTAAGGAGATCATAGTTTCGCACTTTGTTGCAGAAGCAAAATACAACATTTGAGGAACAGTTTGATATATATTTAATAACCTAAAATCATCATGTTTTGACCTTATATCTTTAATTAAGAAAATGCCAGTTGTCCCATCTGGAAATTCATAAGAAGGAACAGGACAGAAAAAAAGAAAAACACTTGCAAGAGAAGAGCAGCAATTCAGCAATGCAGTTCTTGTGAAAAAAGAAAAAAAATTTTTTTTCTCTAAAAAAAAAAAAATCATATGCACAAACATATTTTATACTGGTGTCATTTCCTGTAGGGCAATATGCAAGCTTGCGTCTGAGTTATACCATTACTAGTCTACAATTGGAGGAGTGCTGAAGGGCTTACTGCATTACTGGTAGGAAATGTTGCCTGCAACCTGGGGATCCCACAATACATCAGGCTATTTTTTTGTCTTCCTATATCTAATACTTCCTTTAGAGACCAAAAGAAGGTTGCTTCTCCCACACTGACAATCTTTTCTTCAAAGAGAATGGTCTCTCTTACTCTATGCCTATCTTCTTACCTCGAGGAGAAGCTTATTTGGTGCCAACAGGATAGTATCCATTTCCACTTGGATAGCCCAAAGCTAGACTTTTTGTCACATCTTCCAGCACTGAGGTGAACAACTCAAAAGGATTTTGTCTTCTTGCAGATAAGTAGAGTGCCACTTACATAGATAACTATTGGTAATAAGCAGAGATGGTTTTGAAAGTATTAATTCCATTGAAAATGTTGAGTAAAAATTTAAGAGCAAATATAGTTACACTGTGAAAAGAAAAACTGCAGTGTTTGGATTCCTTGTCTTCACCTTCCTCACCTGATGGTTTTCCTTGCCTCCCTCTCTCTTTCCTTCTGCCTGAAAGTAGGGAGAAAGTGCAAATAGGAAGAATGAGAGATTGTCCTCCAATTGTCCTCCTTTTAAAGAGTCTCATTCTTATTTTCTGCCTCTCCCTTCCTTTCTCTTTTACAAGCACACTTTTAAAGTAGAAAGCAAGAAAGCAAATGAAATTCTGACACACTCAAAACTTCTCCTTTGCTTTTTAATCTTCTTTCCTTTCCCACTGGGAAGGGGAATAAGCCACCACAATATATATGAAATGAATGTGTTCTTTCCACCTTTTCAAGACAATCTACTTTAAAGTTTTTTAAAGTAAAGTAGTTTATTTGATTCTGATCATAGGTATCTGTAAATTGAGAAAGTAAAGCGGTTTTCTCCTAGGGCATGGTGAGCAACTTGTGATCTTAGGTTGTACCTAAGGATTTCCTTTGGATTTTCTGAAGGTTAAAGCACCTTCCACTTCCAAAGGTGATACAGAAACAACAGCTGTGGGCAGTTTCATTTCAGCTGAGTCTGCAGTAATATCTTCTGCATAAATCCCTACACCTTACATATTCGTGTAGCTTTTATCCTCTGCCTGTCTCTCTTCTCAACTTCAGTTTGCCTTCAGCTCTTTGCAACACAACACATCTGCCCCAAGAGATGGCCTCTGTATTTCAGAAGGATATTTGTCTCCCCTGCATGCACAGAAAAAAATATGTATTGTGCTGAAAGAGAAGATGCCCACATCTGTGTGTGAGACGGAGTTTGCTGGGTACTCAGTGATTGCACTGTGAAAGGGTCTGAAGATATGGCAGAGCAAGGGTCATCAGAGAACCCATTTCTGGCAGAAATTTAATCCTGTCACACATGCTTTTCCCTACAAAACCTGCATCTCCACCAGGAACTCACCATATAGGACAAGCATTGTGAGCGTAAAACCATTGAACAACGAATCCCAGCAATATATGTTTCTCATTAACCACAGCATCTTCACTGTTGAGCGATGTGGGCATTAGGCACAACATATAATGGGGTGGGGGACAGGGGAAGGTTTGTGCTGCCAGGCTGAAGGCAGAAGTACTGATTGAGGTCACATCTCCAGTTTTCCCCCAGGCCTCCCACAGGATGACATCTGCCATCCTCCAGCCAAAACACAGGCAGATGGTCTCTTGCCCAGTGTCAGCAAACTGTGTGGCGATGGGCTATATTCCTCTTTACAGAATCAGAGGACCTCATTACAGTAAATAACAACAGTGCTAAACCTAAAATTGTCATGAATTGGTTCTACTTCTCTGAAGAAGTTTAGTTTCTATCTGTCTTCTTACTTGGGGAAAAAATAGAAAACTAATGCTATTTCTTTATCTGAGGCAGAAAACACAACTGAGAAAAAATATTTCAAAAGCTGAGAGGTTTTCATTTTTTCATAATATTGCACTAAAGCATTCTCTAACTAAAAATTTTACAGTGAAAATATAAGGTACATACTTCTGCTTCCAAGTAATAAAGGACAATAATTTCTCCCAGGAGAAGACATAAGCTCTCCAAGAACTGCTGTGCCAGCAAAAGAATACAAAAGAATGCTAGCTATCCTTCTTCTGGCACCAGAACCTTCCTATGCTCAGAAATAGGCAGGGAAAGAAAAGGGCAAACAGCTACACCTCTCATGAGCTGCTGGTAGCGCAACTCAGGCTGAAGGAATAAGAATCTATTTGGTCCCACTGCTTCTACGCTCCAGCAGTTTGGTTGTCATTTCCAAAAGCTGGTAGGACTGCCTGTCTGGAGGTTCAGCTTTTGATTCACACATTTCTTTTCAACTCTATTAGTCTTTTGAAGGTTTTTCCAACAACCTGTCTTAGAGCTTTGCCAAAAACGGGAATCTTCTTCCCAGTAATACTCCCTGGTTCCAGACAGTAGAATATGAGATTACAGCCAGAATTAGGAGATTGGGGTCTGAGGCTGAGCAGGTCAGAGACAAACAGCCACCCATTAAAGCAGGAACTAATGTTGCTTTTCCATCCTACTAGTGTGAAAACAACTCTTAAAATTAACATTGCAGAAAGTATGGTAGAATTAGACACCGCATAAGTGTGCTCTCGACTTCAAGGGGCGTTGCCGTTGTCCAGCATTGTGCAAAATGTGAATCAGCATAAAGCACGTAACAATCGTTCTTGCTTTTGCCAGCAGCTGAAGTTCGAAATTGTGTTGAACACAGCTAATTACACTATATCTCTTTGAGGAGAGGACAACAGGAGTGCCTCAGTTAATTACCAGCTCTTTACAGAGGTTTCAAAAGTCTATATATAAAATGTTTACTAGTATCTCATAGAAAAATATTGAAAGTGTAAGGGAGCATCTCATTTATCGCAATGTGAAGTTCTTGTGGCATAATATTTTCCTGTTGATATCCTTTGCAGGATATCTTATGCTTTAGAGGAGGGAATGCCATCAGCAGAACCAGAACGGTCTATCATCTTTGATGAGAAACACAATAGCTTAGTGAAGAGAGATCTAAAATTGGGATGTTCCTAGATCCATGAGCCTGTGCATGGGGAAGGAGATGTGTTCTATGAGTGAAGAAAATGTGATACCACCTTAATTTTGTGTTGTTTTTTTTTTTTCCCCTCAAGTTAGGAAGGAATTTTGATGAATGTGAAATCAGGTAATATTTCTAGAATAACCAGAAACCTGGCTAGTCACTGGGAAAAAAGACATTTGGAAAGCAATTATAGCAAAGAATGTTTATGGGTACCACATATTTTCACAGCTGTAAACATAGTTTCACCAAGGGCAAGTCCTGCCTTACCAACCTAGTGGCCTTCTATGGTGGTGTAACTGCACCAATGGATGAAATATCTAAAGGGATTTCAATATCTAAATGGATTTCAGTATCTAAAGGGGGGCTACAAGAAAGAAGGGGACAGACTCTTTAACAGGGTCTGTTGTGATACGACAAGGGGAAACAGTTTCAAACTGAAAGAGGGGAGATTTAGATTAGATAGAAGGAAAAAGTTTTTTATGATAAGGGTGGTTAAGAACCAGCACAGGTTGCCCAGAGAGGTGGTGGATGCCCCGTCCCTGGAGACCCTCAAGGTCAGGCTGGACAGGGCTCTGGGCAATGTGATCCAACTGTAGGTGTCCCTGCTCACTGCAGGGGACTTGGACTAGGTGGCCTTTAAAAGTCCCTTCATACTCAAATGAGGATTCTATGATTCTGTGAAAATGGTCATCAGTTTACAGAGGGCATGTCATTTTTCTCAGAGGCTGTCAGATTTATAGTGTCATCCACTGCATTTTTATTGTTTCAGTAGCATAAAAACGTAAGAAAAGTGGATGTTACAAATCCCCTTCTTCACTCATTTTTAAATGATGGAAATGTTAATCAGGTTGACATCAACTTAGTAATCAATTGTCATGAAAAAAGTCAATGAAAGGGGAAAAGATTCATATATTGGTGAGGAAAGATTCTTGTCAGCTTTACCACGCAACTGTGGCACTTGATTCACCTGAGCACAGGCTGGTAGATGAAACAGAAGTGATGTCCATAGAAGCGTTGACAAGTCTCTTTGCTGTGCTAAGGGAAGGCTTCTTCTTTTTATTTTTTATTTGCAGTGAATTCTTGGGTCGTTAGGAAGCAAATAACTGCTAGTGCATTCATGATCTTGCAATCATCATCTCAGCTTCAAAGAGTAGGAGCTTCTAGATGGTGCCTTAGCACAAACAATGCTCCCACTTTGTCTCCTATTTAGTTCACAGTGCATGGCTAGACTGGAGTGTGCAGTGGATATTATTACTGTTGGTGTTTATGTATCACGCATAAACCTCATCTGAGTCTGTAGCTGAGTCTTGCCTCCTGAAATTTCTGAGTCCAACAAGACAAGCAATGTTATAAAAGGAAACAGAGACACCAGGAGATAAAATGACTTGACCCAAGATACCCACTGTCAGAGATGGGAAAAGCCATCAGCTCCTCCATCTGCCAGAGACCTGTCTGAGGGATTGGAAGTTTCTTAAAACCTGCCAGTTTTCTTGCAGCTGCGTCTACAGAATCAGTAGTAAACAGTGTCAGAGAAAGTCCCTCTTAAGAGGGATACCCAGAACTACTAGAGATTACGTATCTGAACCAATTGGGGCAGGGGGAGAAATCCCTCTAACAGCAATATATACAAATTTGGAATTTGGGAAAGGCAATGCAATCACATCTGCAAAACCACCTGTAAACACCGATGTAGGTGTTGACATTTGCTTTTCTCGCATTTATATTCCTAAGAGGAATTATGCATTCAGTTTACACAGCATTATTGCACTTAATTGCTTACCAGCATTTGGTATAACACTAAAAAGATGAAAAAAAATATTTTTAATTCCTCTTGTGATGTCCTGAGCCCCTGTGGATTACAATAATAGACCCTTCCATCTAAAACAAAATGCAGTCTAGATGTGAATGTGCACAAATGAAATGGCTTCAGAGGAGGGAGAAAAAGGCAAATGCTATTTTAAGTCACATGCACATAAGCACATCTCCACGGGTTAATGCTGTCCTCTCTTGTGAGTGGGAACATGTACCCTCTGTTGCACCTGAAGTCCTCAGCTGTGATTTGCTTGTTGCCTGTTCCTGAGCAAAGATCCTGGAGAGAAGGGAGCCTGTGGTTCTGCATTTCTGCATCCTGCAGCAGTCTGGTAAGGTCATCCACTCCCAAGCACTGAGACTCATCTAGTATTTTCCCTTCATACCTTGCAGTAAGGGGAAGATTTGAAGTTTTATTAAACAAAGGCTTTCTGCAGAAAGTTCTACTCTCTTTCAAATTCTTCAAGCTCTGAGGAAAAAGCTTTTTTCTTAATCAAATAAATATTCGTTTGTTTTTTTTCTAACAATGCTTTTCTGATGAACATTTTCAGGAAGTTCTAGTAGATATTGTACGTCAATGACTAATTGTGTAATTGGTTATCATTCCAGGTCAAGATATGATCTTACATAATTCGGGTTAGTTCTCCTGACGTCCAAGGAGTTATGGCCAGGCAGTGAATATTCCAAAATACTGTGAGGTCTTTAGCACTGCAACACCACGTCCTCTCTCTGTCCATGCCAGCAAGGGATCCTGCAATGATCTATGCTCTCCCTTACACATTTCTTTCTGCCATTCAGATCAACAGCACTGTGAGGATGCCAACCCAGGCTGTCACCATGAGATGAAGATTGGCTTAATCTTCTAAAGAGGAGGATGACATTTTTGCTGAAAATGCTACAAACTGGGAAAATGGAACATTTTCATTTGAAAATGAGGTTATAGAGTTATACAAATACAGATGATATGGGCATGTGTGTTACCAAACCAGGATGATGCTACACTGACTTTACCATAGTTCTTATAAATCATATCTTAATATTGTAATCAGCATATTATTTTGAATTCAGCATTGCCTCTGATTTTGATGGAAGAAGAAATGTCAGAAATTGGTATTCTCTGTACTTTCTCCAACCAATATTGTTCTGAACAAGTTTCACTGTGACAGTACAAATAAAAATAACAGCAGGATTTAGGCCTCTGTTGTCGTCTTCTAGACAGTCACTGTTAGAGCTTGATGCTAGAAAAGAGAAAAAACCTCTCTGGACATCAAGTCTAACTCAATACAAAGTGTTTGCTGTCATCTCTGTGTTTTCTAAAATTCTCATTCACAAAGTTTCCTATAGTGGATTATTCCCAAAAGGGAAGAAGGTAAGATGGTGCAAGAAAAATTGCCTCTCATCATCAGTCTGTTTCTCTTCCATACTTTTCCATAGAATTCTACAAATACTTTCTGTCTATATCATTCCTTCTTGGATACCTACACTAGTAATTAACAAAATTGAATCTTTCCTCTTGAGTTAAGCCTCTACACTTATTTGTTGCTTTTTAGGACTCCTGATATGTTCTGTTTTCTCTACACAATAACACCAAAGCAGTATATGTCTGCAGAGATACCCTGTCCTCATTCTGCATTGCTTCACCACGAAGGAATACTAACTAAACATGACCCACAACTATTGAGAGAAAATGAGGGTGAAAAAACCTCTCCCAGACCACAACTCTAGCCTGCTGTCACTTTCAGCAAGAGGAAACCTGCTTTTCACACAGTTGAAAATAAAAGGAATCCTGTTCAGTTGCTGTGTTTCCAACACAGAATCATAGATTTGCTCGAGTTGGAAGGGACCTTTAAAGGCCATCTAGTCCAACTCCCCTGCAGTGAGCAGGGACACCTACAGCTGGGTCAGGTTGCTCAAAGCCCTGTCCAGCCTGACCTTGAGGGTCTCCAGGGACGGGGCATCCACCACCTCTCTGGGCAACATGTGCCAGTGCTTCACCACCCTTATTGTAAAGAACTTTCTCCTTCTATCTAATCTAAATCTCCCCTCTTTTAGTTTGAAACTGTTTCCCCTTGTCATGTCACAACAGACCCTGTTAAAGAGTCTGTCCCCTTCTTTCTTGTAGCCCCCTTTAGATATTGAAAGGCCGCTATCAGGTCTCCCCAGATCCTTCTCTTCTCCAGGCTGAACAGCCCCAACTCTTTCAGTCTGTCCTCAGGGGAGGTGTTCCATCCCTTGGATCATTCTTGTGGCCCTCCTGTGGACGCGCTCCAACAGCTCCATGTCCCTCCTGTACTGAGGACTCCCCATCTGGACGCAGCACTCCAGGTGGGGTCTCACCAGCGCAGAGCAGAGGGGCAGGATCACCTCCCTTGCCCTGCTGCCCTTCTTCTTTGGATGCGGCCCAGGCTACGGCTGGCTTTCAGGGCTGCAAGGGCACACTGCTGGCTCATGTCCAGCTTGTCACCCACCAATACCCCCAAGTCCCTTTTGGCAGGGCTCTGCTCAATCCTTTCGTCCCCAAGCTTGTATGGATAGTGGGGGTTGCTGCAACCCAAGTGCAAGGCTTTACACTTGGCTTTGTTGAACCTCATGAGGTTCTCCTGGGCCCACTTCTCCAGCCTGTCCAGGTCTCTCTGGATGGCATCCTGTCCGTCAGCCATGTCAACTGCACCACACAGCCTGGTGTCATCCGCAAACTTGCTGAGGGTACACTTGATCCCAAATCTCTATGCTGGATCTGGTTGATGAAAAATATTTCACTGTGCCTTAGCATCCAGCAGGGTTAAGCCAATCAGCATCGCTCCTCTGATAACTCCTTCTCATCCACTCAACCTGTCCTCCCTCAGGGCATGTTCAGTGCTTTGTCATTGTCATTTCTCAATGCCTTGTGTCTTCCTCAGCTCTTCAACACCACCCCTTTCATCTCTATGTGCCTTCTAGGGCAGACATCTTCTTGGCTATTACCACTGGATGAGTGGTACCTCCTCTACCAACAGTGCTGCAAGCATAACTGGTCAAAATCAGAGGCCTTGCCTCCTCCCAGCCTGTTTTCTGTCTCTGCTGATGGCAGCAATCCAGCCTCTGCTGTCTATTAAATCAAGATATGCTCTAGAATGAAGTGCCTGGGAATTTTAAACCCTTAAGCAGACATCAGTTAAACTGACTGCCTCCCAAGTAAAACTTTAGGCACAAAAATGTTCTCTGCTACTTATCAGAGCTCTGTAACTTGGCCAGTTACCATTGCAGCCAGAAGAATTACTCCTTTCCTTAAGTGAGAAATGAGTGTGGTTTTCTTTTTCAAACCCAAAGAGGATGTTCTTTTATTTTTAAGACAAAGCTTAAACTATTGAGCTGTTCCAGAGTGGTTTGTAAAATGTAGTGCTAGAGCCAATGCAATATCTTGTAAAGAAATCTGTGAAGCAGAGACATGGGACTCCTTGCAATTTCAGCTCATTCCTCAGAAGCAATTTTCTCAGGACTTGTCTGTGGCAATGAGCACACATGGTCAGAAAACCAGCTCAGTGAGTGAACAAATGGAGTCAAGTTAAAGTTGTCAAATGCAAGAAAAGTACGTTCAGTAACTTATATACAATAATACCAGCGGCAATATCAAATACACTTTAAAATATATTATTGGCATCCTTTGGACAAAACCTGCCCTGGAAGTCTGCCCAAGCATAGATTCATTTATTCTCCTACAAGGCAAGAATAGTTCAAAATTTCTTGAGGCGGTGGGTGTAAACAAGCTGACACAAGCACATTCAGGGACAGTCCTGCTTTGTTTTGCTCGCTTGTAGGTATAGGACAGGGTAAGTACCTACAAAGACCTGCTTTACAGCAATCACTCACAGACCACCACCTTTGACTGTTTAACTGCGTCATACTGTGGATCTGCCCAACCCCTTGCTCATGTGTTCAGGCAGGCCTGCAGCTAACTCTGCCTCTCCATATACCTTGGACCGTGACACACAACATCTCGCAAAATGAGATTGCTTGTGTTGTCTGAAACCCTGCCTTAGCACACACAGCTGGAACAAGGGATGGTGACCCCACTATGATTAGCGAATGAGGGCCATGAAGCAATGGAGAAAGGTATTTTCTACCTCTAGATTATCCTTAGAGTTTGAGGTCATTTTGCTAGCCTATGGGGTATTTTATTCTTAACGCTTTCACCTCTCCTAATCTGCTTTGTTACAGTGCTGTGATATATCAACTAATGCACACACATGATGATGGAAGACTTTCCTATCTTAATGTCTCCGTCTTTCCAAGACACATCATCCTACATCAAGACCTACTCTCAGTTCAGGTTTTCCTACAGCATTAGCTCTTTTTTGAGGTTACATATCCAGCTTTCCATTTCCTCTGTTGCACTATGAAGACTGTTCTTCTTCACCCTACACATCCAGCAGGCAGTAAATTCAGTGGACAGCAGTAAAGTACCACTTCCCTCTTCACAAATATCCCTCCATCACATTAGCCACTAGTGCAATATCAGTTCCTCCTGGCAGCCCCTGCTTGTTTGGTCTCCCCAAACCAGCCTCCCAGTGTAATCCCCACTATACCCCCTACAAGCATCCTGCTCAAAAGTGCCTTTTTCCCACTGATGCTCACCAGTTCTCCAAAGCCTTTTAGCACTGACAGGGTTAATGGTGGAACAGAGCAGCTGGGAGAAGGTATGAGGAACAGCTCTTAATTCACTTCCTCCTCATTTTTTTTTTTCTTCTTTTCTCTTTTTCCGTGTTTCTAAGAGTAAAATCTGCAAACACGATTTCAAGGGCTGAATGCATCTCAAATTGCACTGGAGGGGACAATCTGTTCCAGCCCAGAAGGTGGTGGAAAGACAGTCCAAGCGAAAACAAATTGTCTGTCCCCAGTAGTAAAACGGAAGAACAATAGGATTAATCATCTTACACTTTGGATGCGAGGGTTTGGCAAACCTGTCCTGACTGCTCTATTACCACCAAAGCTGAAGCTTTGAGACTTACACACAGTGAGAAATCATAAAAGCAGAGCAGCAAAAGGGATGCGGGGGATGCAGGAAGAAAGATTTGAAGGGCTAAATATGCACAGAGCTGGGCTTAAACACCTCTGCACAAGAAAAGTTGCATGGTGATTTTCTTATCAATAATTGAAGGGTCTGAACACCAAGGGGAGTTTCCTCCTTCAGCAGGAGGGATGCAATTAGGAGTGGTGGATGAAATCACAAAGCAAGTGTAAGCTGCCCATTGTGGAGGGGAAAAATCAAAATCTTTTCACAGGAAGATACACTGGGAAGTGGGTGTCCCGTTGCTTGGTGTGCAGAGGACTAGACCTGTTCGATGGAAACAAAGAGCTAGCAGCAGTTCTGCACTGCCAGGGTCATGCAGTAGACAACCTAGTGGGTTTTTCCATCTGCGACCTCCATGTTCTGGGTTAAATGACCATGAATGCAGGATTTATATGTGTTTACTGACACCGTCTAAGATTGCTTCTTTGCACTATGTCCCACAGGCTGGCAACGTTTTGCTTTCCTCTGCTGCCAGCACAAGCACCACTTCAATTATTAATGGAGGAGTGTTTTATTAAAGCTTTTCCCATACAAATATGGTAAATCTGTCTTGGAGTTGTACTACTGTGTAATTAAGTTTAATGCGTTGGAGTTAGAGGCACAAACAAGGTGGATGCTGTAGGAGCAGTGCAATGGTAGTTTTTTTCTTCAGCTGATGAAACACCCCAGAGCATTTCTGATTTTCAAATTTTGAATCTAGTGGCTCATTCCTGCTCTTTTACAAGGAGGCTGTACACATGAGAGATATGGGGTGAGAGCTCTTTTCTTCTTATCTCACAAAAAAAAAAAGCTCGGCTTATGCAAAACAAGACCAACAGCTCATTGCAGAAGCCATGGGGGATGCACAGAACGCAGAGTTCAGGCAGCAATTTGCTGGTTTGTTTGGACGTTACAGGAATAACTGCTCTCGCTTACTAGCACACATGGAAGCTGGGGCTGTTACAGGAACTTGGCACAACGTATCTAAACATCTCAGGTAACGACTGTCATCAGCTCAAAGCCTGTGCCAGTGAGCACCAGGCTGATTTTTAGTTTCTATGTGTCTCTATAAGTGATTTTCCATCTTCTGGATAGTCAGGTGGATGGCAACGATTTGTTTATTTTGGAGAATCTCCTACATGTCCCTGCAAGTATTTTGTGCCCATGCCAGTAGGCACTTTGCAGAGTGCGGGGGGTAAAATAGGCCTGTATCTCTTCTCTTTACTAGTTGGAATATAATTCATATTTTTTGATGCAGGTGCTTCTGTCCTACATTCTCCAGCCTAAATTTTGTGGGTGCCTGGTTCTTCATTCCCTTTACATTATGGAAAAACTATTGTTTTCAGGGAATGCACTGCTAGGAAACAGTGACCTGCTTGTGTTGGACCAGGAGACCTCCAGAGGTCCCTCCCAGCCTCAGTGATTCTTCCATTCTGTGAAAAAGAACTTCTCCCTTTAACAAAGTCTTCCTTTATTTGTCTTGGATCATGCTAATTTCTTTGTTCTCCTATCACTAGCACAGGATAAATCAACATGAATGTGCCAGTTCATCAGCCTGGTATTTGAACACATGTTTACAGGAAAGGCATTCAATCAGGAGCCCTTAATGCCGGACTCGGACTCTGCCAAGCTGGCATGCCCCGTGCGTTTTGGCCATTAGAAAGCAATCCAAGGCTCATCTCCTTTCAGGCTTTTGGGTCCGTGCCTGATTTATGTTCAAAGACAACCTTTTTGACTGGAATTTTGCATTTTATTGCCAGGCATTACGTTAAACGTTTTGTACGGAGCATCAAAGCAGTGATTTGGTGCAATACCTGCAGCTCTCTTGTGTGATTTATTGATCCCACCTTGCACGCCCCAGGTACATCTCATACCTTGAAATGCTCCAGCACCACTGGAGAGTTTGATTTCTGTTCTCCTCCCAGTGTGCTGCTTGGGTACAAGATGTAAGGCAACCTCTACAGCTAGTGAAGCTCTCCAAAGTCAACCTTCCGTAGGCACCTCTGCCCTCACTTCCAAACAGCCCTGCACACAGCTCCTGACTGCAAAAAACAATACGTCACTGATAAGTGAGTTGTACTCTTGATAACTCTTCCTTCAAGGCAACCATGAAAGGAGATGCACTTTTCCCACTGCTCATTCTTCTGCAGACTGTGAAATCCGTAAGCTCCCTATAAATAAGCAGGCACACATAAACATGCTGCTTCTAATCCCTGCCAACCCACGGGACTTCCAGCAGCACTGGGACTCTGCCTCTGCAAACGAAAGATCACAGATCCTTGTTCTGAATTTTCTCCCATTTATATCCTGTGAAACTAAGTATGACTTCTTGCACACAAATATTTTCTACTGAAAGCTCTCTAGCCTGCTCCTGGCCATCTTTACAAACACAGGTTCTCTGCTATTTTCTCTCAGTCTGATACTGGGTTTCCTGTGTCAGAGGTATTTAGAGCCAGTCTCAGACGGGAAAACACATGTCAAGCTCTCAGCCCAAGAGCTCCCCTGGGTGCCACCCGTCCATCCCATGGGCAGCCCAAATGTGCTCATGCACGTTCCCTGCCCTTGCTGAAGTAGCACTGGTGACCTTCAGGAAATCCTTCCTTGATAGTATCCAACATGGGTACAGGAAAGCTGCCTAGGGCACATAATAAGCTAGCAGCCACCCCATGAGGGCTGTGTGTGGTGCTGGAAGTGCTCTAATCTGGATTAGGACTGGGATTCCTTAAAACGCATACATCTTCCAGTGGGTAACCACCAAATGCCTCTGAGGACATTCCCACAGATGACCAAAGCAGACCAGCTGCTGACTGGGCGTTAGTGTTGTGCAAGGGGATGATCTATGTGTTAGTTCAGTGACTCAGTGTGTACCACAGTAAGATGCTGTGCCTTGTATTGCACTAACTGACTTTATAAAACCACGCAGTTGGAAGAAAGGCAATGATTTTCCCCATTCAACACTAATAATTTAATGGTAATGACTGCTCCCTCACTCCTGCATCTCATCAACAGCTTTCAAGGAAGTATCATTAAGAAGGCATACTCGGCATACTCCTGCAAGAGAGAGACATTAAGCTCAGTTCATTTGAAAGTGATCAATAAGGTTAATTTAACATTCAGATCAGAAGTGCCCTCAGGGACTCCCAGGCCTGCCCAGCATGGCTCAGCTGTAGCCCATGTTTACACCATATTGGTTTGTAAGATATGGAGGAGTCCCACATGTCTGGAGAAAGATCATCGGCCCTTACTTGACCAACAGCATGGATTTTTGTAAAATGATATAACACAAGTGATTGGGCATTTATCGTTTTATCGTTTATCAGTTCTGCACTGATGTACTCTGACTTACAGTGCTTGGTGGAAATTGATATAAAACATGATATTTGGATCCTTGGTGGACTCAAAAATGAGTGGGAAGAAAATGAAAGCCAAAATGTTTACAAAATGTTTAAATGTTATCAAACCCCACTGGAAAATATTTGAGCTTTCAGTAGTATTCCACCTGTTTCCTAAGTGATGCAGTGCTTTAAATAAATACTTTTGATTGCCTTAAGTGTTCTAAAGAACTCCAGTGATATTCAGGAACCAGAGCACAGATACAGCAGTGACTATTGAGCTGGGTAAATAATAATAGGTTTTTTTATGAATCAAATTGCAAGATTTTTGTAATCTCCCCAGGACCTTCACAGCAGAATTTCATGGGCTCTGAATTTACAGGCTCACAAACTGTGTCTAAAAAAGAAGGTGGAAACTGCCTGCACTGCTAAGCAAAAAGAATGACACATTTCCTCTCAAACACCTTAACTGATGGTAAAATTATTCTGCAAGAAACACAGAATTTAAAGCATTGGGAGCAAACAGCAAAGTCTCAGCTCAGTCAGTTGAGCTGAGTCAACTAGTTCAGACACTGCTGCATCTATATCTGAAATATATTTACAACCCTGGAGGTTACACATTCTTATATATATATTTTGCATATCTGTCTCGGCTTTTGATGTTTTAACAACCAGATGATATGAAGATACAGTCTACACTTAGATACGTGATTTGCCACCTAACATGGAGAGATTGAAGGCTGAGACCCAGCACAGCAGCCCAATGAATGGTGCCCCTAAATTTACTACCACAGATGGTCTCTGGAATCTTTTTCCGTTGACTCTCTCTGTGGAGAGACTCAATTGCCCTTCCACTAAGGCAACTGTTTTTCTATGCACATACAATTAGGTAGATACTGATCTTAAATGGACAGACTGAATTCCAGCCTAAAATTCTTACACTGTTGACAAGCCAGAGTCAAAATGCCATCACCAGTATTTAAGGACTCAATCAGCCCATGTGTTTCTCTCTGTTATAATTTTGTACCTTCTTGCCAGTCAATATTAACCAAAGGACCTCGATTTAGTGCTGGCCTGTGTTCGCCAAAAGACAGCAACATTGACTAGTTCCACGCAAAATTAGACATGCTGGTGACTGTCCATTACGAAATATTGTATACTTCAAGGCTGCAGCTGTTTGGTTCTGCCACATTTAAAGAGAAATACTTATCACCTGAACTCATGCTGGTCTGGCATGTCCCCACCTGTTTCTCAGGTCTCTGGTGATGCCTGCTATATGCTGGCAAAGACACTGACCCACAAGCTTCTGGGGAAATGGAAAATACAAACACATTTGGGATGGTACCTGCCACCACAGGTACCACATAACGCTGCTAACCCACCAAGGTGACTCACCTCTTTCAAATGCTTCTCCATCCATCAGTGTCCAAGTAGAAACATAGCATGGTCTTCATGGATTCAGTTTAGACTTGCTTTTTTGCTTAGGTGTTACTAGAAAAAAAAAGGTAAATGAAAAGCACAGAGAAATAGTGATGAACCAGTGCCTAGAACATGAAAAAATTGAAAGAGCTTTTGTTTTCCTTTAGTACTTTACTGACCTCGAGGGGGAAAAAGTTTAGTTTGAATACTGCAGGATCTTTAATTACAAGTAAGCATCACCAAAGAATTGAGGGGGGGAAAAAAAAAACAAACACAAAAAAACACTTTGTCATCTTTAACAAAGTGATGGAAGTTAAATGGGGAGGAAGAGGAAGGGACAAAGAGGAAGGAAGGAAGAAAGGAAGGATGCAGAGATGCAGAGTCTAGCATGTGATGAAAGGAGAAGGCAGCCTTTAATAGTCATGCAAGACCCCCCACAGATGATACTGTCTTGGCAGAAGGCTCCCACAATGCCAGCTTTGCAATATGATGTATGTTTTTAATCTCCTCATTGAAAAGACAGTTTATCACTGGCTAATGGCTGAGATGATTCAGGCTTTGGATGACGACCACTGTGGTCTGGGGCAGCAGGAGAAGACATCTTTGAGCAACAGACGGAAGTAAATCAAGAGGAATGTGCTCACTAGTGATGTTTGTCTGGATGAAATAAGTTTTTACCTGTAGAGGAACCGGCCAATTTACCAATCAGGTGACCAGAACACACCATAACATTGACTCAGAACAAGCCAACCTGCCAGTTTCTTCCCAGCAATGCTGAAACTGAGGTATCCAAAGCCAAATGGTTTTTAGTAAACCTCGCATCATATAAAAGTGATTGTCAGATGTATAAATAGTTATATTTACACATGAGGGAGAGATATGAAGAAGAACCTGAACCTTCAGGTCTCACTAAAACAAAGCACAGATTTTTGCAGAGGTTTCCTTAAATCAGGCTGCAGAGTTCATCCTTAGAGCATCAGAGGCCATTCATTGCTTCAGCACAAAAACTTAATGGACACTTCCTTTATGAGAAATGTGGAAGACTGTTTCAACAGAATCAATGTTTTACGCATGAATAATTTTTTTTTTTTCCCAAAGCATTCAGGTTCCCTTTGGGAATATTGAAACTAAATATTTTGTCCACTACATTGACTTGACTGAAATTAAATGTTTCGCTTTAGTTTTTAACTGAACAGGAATATTTTATTTCAACATGAAACCTCCTCTGGGCTTGCTGCTACAGTGGATATAAATTGTCCAGGAGAATAAGGGAGTAAGATAATTTGCATCACAGCCAGTTAGCTGGCTCACAAGAAAACATTTTTAATCCTACAATATTAAAATGCTACATTAAATTCAAAAAAAATTCAGGTAAAATATTTGGATACTTCTAAACTGAAGTTCTTCAGAACTTTTCCTCCTATTAAAAAGAAATTGATACAGAGAAAATGTTTTAATAGTCAACATTTCACAAGAGAGAATTTTTTTCCAGTGGTGATTTCCAGCCCGCAAATCATTACACAGCAACTTCATTGAGCTCCACTGGAATCACATCAACATGGAAGGAGCATCGGGTGCAATGATACTGGTCCTGGAGCACACACCTTTAGGCAGATAAAAGATATGCCTTAAAGTCCCTCTTTGTTGGGTCTGTAAGCATGCAGAGGGGCTTGGAGATCCTGAAAGATTAACATGTGGTGGGAAAGAGGACACACTACACATCACTAGGAACACCATACATCCATCCACACCTCATGGATGCAGGAGCCAGTGAGGCTTTTAGAAGTATCCCATGAGGAGGACAGAGGGCGCTCATGCCACAGCACCCAACCTGTTTGAGATCTTCACCTGTGGACAGCAAGGATGAGGGATGCAGCTCCTGCGTGGTTTTTGGAAAGGTCATGGCAACCTGTTCTGACCTTAGTACAACAGCATGGGTTGAGGAGGCCAAGAGATCCAGAATGAGCTCAATCATGGAGCATGTACCACAAAGAGAGTAGCGCTGTTTAGTTATTTGTTCTGGTTTTGTAATAACTATGCTCTGATACATGTTTCCAGGCACCACAATATGAACTGCTCCAGCAACCCCAGTAAATGTTAACAGAGATACCAAATAAGAGCACATTTGACCACAACAAATATTATCCACATTCCGCTTGCCTGACTTTTAGATATCAGAGTGAACAATTAACCTCTGCAGTTTATATAT
This sequence comes from Alectura lathami, assembly GCA_013399715.1. Taxonomy (NCBI): domain Eukaryota; kingdom Metazoa; phylum Chordata; class Aves; order Galliformes; family Megapodiidae; genus Alectura; species Alectura lathami. Next base: position 201,618 of record VXAV01013311.1, on the reverse strand, counting down.
TTACTGATCACATAATCTACTCAGAACATCAAGGAAGGCAATAGCAAATGAGAAACAGAACCCTGGAATTATCCTGAGAGTACTAAGTTTGAGTTATGTTTTTTTTTTTTTTTTTTTTTTTGTAAGTTTTTCTCTATCTGATGACATTACTGAAAAGCTGCATTTCCAGGAAGCAGTAACACGCACCATGCCAAGCATAAAAACCTTGCCCAAGTGGACAGCTTAATGGCCTACAACATTTCAAAGCAGGGCTAGGGAACAGAGGGCTCTATATGTTCGGTCTCATCCAACCGCCTGTTTAGCCCACTCTGGCTCTATAGGTCCAATCGTGCCGACCACTTCTTTAGCCCACTTCGGCTTTATGGGTCCAGTCATGCAGACAACCTGTTTAGCACACTTAATGAGAACTTATACCGCTATCTTATAGAATAGTGCTCTTTACTGGAGCAACAGAGAACCGGTTCTTTTGAATTGCCGGTGATAAATACACTGTCTGCAGAGCACATGCAAATACCAATAATGTCAATAATACAGCAACAACAAAACGTGTTAAAACATGAAATAACTCTATAAAGATTTCTAAGTTTCCCAGGAAATCATTCAGAGCAACTGAGTGTGCAAATCTCATCCAATATCTCATCTCCCTATGGGGGGAGAAAGGCTCAGCCCATGGGTTGGTCCCAGAAACCAATGGTGCTCTGACTTGTCTGCGATGGTATCTTCCCCCCCAGAATCCTTGTTTCTTGAGCCATTTTATACTGTTTTCAGGCAGAGCTGGAGCGACTCTAATCATGCCTATCTTTATTGTGATTGGTGTGACAGGAATTTGAAAAGTTGCTAGCTGAGGGTGGTTGCTTAATCCCATAGTACAGAAAGTTCCCTTCTTTGCAATATCGTTACATTGCCTGGCTGCAAAGACCCCCCCACCATGTGGTATCTCTGGAGCCAGTAACACCAAGCTCCCCTGGTGAG
>VXAV01013311.1:164376-192682 GCA_013399715.1 Alectura lathami | reverse complement strand
TTGAGAGGTGAAGCAAAAATAAAAAAAAAAAAAAAAAAAAAAAAATTAACGAGAGAAATCGTCAGGCAGCTTCTATTAATGGCATCACTTACCAACATCTCTTCTTAGGAGCATATGTGCAGTAAGAAAAATGCATCAAAAGATGTGACTATGTCATGTTGTAGCTGACGTCGACTGTCTCTTGTGCAGGGTACGCGTGGCCTCTGCCCACGAAGCTCTGTGCCATTTGGATCTACTTGGATGTGCTTTTCTCCACTGCCTCCATCATGCACCTCTGTGCCATCTCCTTGGATCGCTACATTGCCATTCGAAACCCCATCCACCACAGCCGGTTTAACTCAAGAACGAAGGCTTTTGCAAAAATCATTGCTGTTTGGACCATATCAGTTGGTAAGTGAGGCAACATTTCAGCACGTAATTGCAGATTTCTAGCTGTTGAGAGGATGTGACATATGTATTGCTGTCTAAAACTGTATTCCCCGCATGCGGTATTTTGCTTGCCACAGTCTAACAGTGCTGTAATGTAGTAATTAAGCAATAGACAACCAACAATGACAATGGGAAATGGAGGAGAAGTTGAGCAGCACAGTTACAGAAGGAATATACATGCAGTAAGACTGTCAGGTTCAGTTTTGTTTTAAGAACGCGTTTATTTCCCATATTGATTACACACCATTTCCACAACATCCGAAAAAATAAAAATAAAAAATCTTGACTGAAGATTTTCCTGTTTTATATAAGCCAATTGTTCCAACTTCTCATTAGGGTAATTTGCTTAGAGGTGTTTCACATGGACACATTTTCTCTGGTGTTTTTGGTACACAGGGTGAGGTATTATTCTATTTATGCCATTCCATTTAGGAAGGCTCTGCATCCACCGTAAGTGAGAGGTGTTTCCCACAGGAAACTCTTCCCTAATAACACCCAGCTCGGTGCTAACTGTACAGAAAGCCTAGAGCAACTTGCTCAGATGTAGATGTCTCCCTTTAGATGAGATGAATCACGCCTTATATCTCTACAGTCCCTTTGCTTATCGATCCAGCAGAAAACACATTATTTTCTCTGTTTTTTCCCAGTCTCAGGCACTGCTAAGTGTAAGCATTCTCCGTATGACATAAAAAAGTAAAGCACTCATTAAATGTGCCCTCACTGTGTTTGTCTGAATTTGTGTGCGGTACCTGTGCTCAGTTTGTGCGAGATTGCTGTGCTTTTTAAATACTAATAAAGTCACAGAGAGATCAGAATGAGCAAGAAGCGGTCTGTGCACCTCAGCATCTTTCTGCAGACTGTGGCTCACTACCAGAGCGTCTGAATTAGGTCACTATTAGAAAGATTTCAGAAAAAAAAAAAAATGTTATTTAAGATCCATCGGTTAGAATATGGTTTATGTCCTGTAGCAGGAGGGTTTGGTTCTTTGACATATTGATATTTAATGTCAAAAGTAAGGAATATTCTTTGTAGTAATAGCTGGTAACAACTTCCCCATTGCAAAAACTCCTCCTCTTTTCTAGAAAATTTTCTTCTAACAGTAATCAGCTGAGCAACAGATTTTACTTGTTATCACTGGCAAATGACAGCAACACAGTCCCTATTTATATAAATCTGAAAAATACACCTCCTCTCTTTCCTGGAAGGCACACACGTGTGGCACACAAGTGTGGCATGAGTGAAGAGGATGGAGTCCACTTTATTGCAGAAGGATAAGGAGACACGTAAAGCAATGGTGGATGTTAGAAATACAGTTGGGCTAGTAGAGTAAGCGCCTCTTCATTTGCACACGGCGCATCATCAGTGCAGCTTGTGGGGTAAATAGATAAAAATGAACCAAAAAAGGACCCTGAGGTGTGCAGGAATAAAGCAGTGCTCAGCTTTTTGCTGGTGCTGTGGAAGCAAGGGGCGCGAGGAGGTGAGATGGAGGAAGACTGGGTCAGTTCCCTGCCTGGGAACAGGGTCAGGAACGATCTCCGGAGAATGCGATGAGCTATAAAACAAGCTCTAAAGGAGCTCCTGAGCTGCCCATTGCCAGCCTGAACTGACATATTGCACAATGGCAGGTTGCTGTAAGGAGTAAAGAAAATAAATTGTGAGGAAACTTGCCAGATCCCAGATCTCCTGTGCAGCTTACTGTCAGTCGGTCATTGACCCTGCCCTGATCCGCCACAGCCTGACTCAGAATAAATGGCAAATGGTTTCTGATGTATGAGGTCCTTTATACATCAGTGACTAATAGGAAATGATTTCTGAACAAAGGTGCTCTATGTATCATTTACCAGTCTTCAGGCTCTCAGTGCTATTTAAGGGTGGCAGCACTATAAATTATTTCACACTGCATATTCATACAGGTACAGCTGGCACAGGCAGCACCAGTGCTAGGCACAGCACGCTCTCCCCAGTGCATAGTGTGGCTGTGAATTCAGCAACAAATTCAGAGCAGTGGGAGTTTCTCAAGGTTTTACCCTCCAGCCTCAATTCAGAGACCCTTTGTCTTCCCCTTGCTCCTGCAGCTTGCAGCTCAGTTGGTGCCCTGTGTACATTCATGGTGTATGAAATGGAGAATAAGAAGGCACTGCCCCTGCACCATGGCTCGTTTTGCCTCAAGAAGAAGAGGGAACCTGCCTATCCAAGAGCCTAAATAGCTCCCTCACTGTCAACTTCCGTAGTCAAGCACCTGGCCCAGCTCTTCAATGACTTCTTTTGTCAGCTACCTTGCTGCCCATTAGCTGAGGTTTATGGGGACCTTCTGCAACTCTCTCCAGCCAAGAGCTGCCAGCGTGTTTACCCAGTCCCAGTGTTCATGCAGACAGGTCAATAATAGGCTAAATGGCACTGGCCAACACAGAGGGCTGCTGGGTGCTAACTTCTGTTGCCATCACGGTGGAAATTACTCACTGAGTCCTACTCTGTGTTTTCTGTCTTTCAATACATCCTTCATCTGTGAGAGGATCTTTCTTCCCCTGCAGTCAGCACTTAATTTTTTCAACAGTCTTTGATCAAGCAACGTTGCCAGAGCTTTCTGGAAAGCCAGGAATGTTATACCAGCTGGGTCACCCTCACCTACCTGCTCAATGACTCCTGCAAATACTTCTAGCTGTTCTCTGGGGCATGGCTTTCTCTTTCTCTACAGAAGTTCTCCTCAGGTTTCCCAATCTACCTATACTCATGTCATTATGACTTTTAAGTTACCTAAGTAAGGACGGTTTCATTCACTAACTTTTTGTTTTTCTTTTATTTAGTAAATTTACAAATTTATCCAGTGAATCTCATGAAAGCCCAGTCAATGAGTGGCCTTCCTTCTGCTAGCTTCAATGATGTGTGACATGTTTAAAAAAGCAAATATCATGAAAAAGGATGGGAAATTTGATTGACTTGACTTCTGAAATCTTGATATTTTTACTAAAAAAATACTGTACTAACATTTGTTTCTGCGTTAGTGGAAGAAGAGCATTTAGCCAGCAGCCTTTCTTTCACTAGACCATGTAATGCCACAGGCAATTGGTTTAAAATGGATTCTAATTACTGTAACAGATTCTAATCGTGTCTTTAATTCTTAAATCATCCAATACCCAGGGTGGCTAGATAATTAGATTATTTGTAGCTGTTGAAGGCAAAAGCCCATTAAACCCTGAAAATTATTCCATTTGTTTTAAAGCACAGAGGTCATTAGAGAGAACAGGTGTAAAAAGCCCAAGTGTTTTCCCTTCCTAGACAAAAATAAAGTGAAATTTATTCAATAGTACTTAGCTGGGATCTATAGAATTGCAAATAGAACCTATGATGAAAAAGAGAAGTAAAGCACCTCTGAGTCCTAAGTGGGCCAAGAAAACGTACTGCTTTGCAAGAGGCCAAAAACCAGCATTCTCTCCTTTAAAAATCCTTGAGAGGGCCACATATAAGAGATCAAGTCATGAATGCTAAGCCCTTATATATATCATTCCTCAGTCCTTATTTCTCTCTATTCCTCTGCTAATGGTGAACTTTGACAAAGCCCAAATCCTCTTAGTCTGAGTTTTCACTTATCATTTCTCACTCAGCCTACACATCTGCTCACTACCTTCAGGCAATCTCTGCTCTCCCCAGTCACTAACAACTTGGATTTATTCAGTACTTTTCAGGCAGGAAGAAAAAGCATAATGTGGAGCTGGACAAAGCTGCTGAAATATCCCCCACAACACAACTCTCCATAAATTTGCCATTGCTTTTGAGGCTTTTGAGGTTTCAATGCTACAGAAATCATGCCACAATTGAAGCAATATTCACCAAACCGCAGGGTGCAAGAAGTTACCTCCAGTATACGAAACAAGCCCAGGGCAGCTCAGCCCTCTGATGTTTTGGCAGGGCACAGCTTTGTGCTGGCACAGAGGCTTACACTTCTTTCTCAGGCAGCCTGCAATTTTTTTTTTGCATGACTCCACACTGGCCTGCTGAGTGCAAAGGGCTGGGGAAGCAGCTGGGGTTGCAGAGCACAGCGACTAGCACCTCAGGATTGTGGCTTGTCAAAAGCTTTGATCTCCTCCAGCTCCCTGACCACACAGGACAAGGACAGCCTCCATTTGAAAGTCCCTTTACTGTTTTCAGAAGGCACAAATAGCCAAGGGGCTTTAGGCTGGAAATCCCTTTCCTGGATCCACCACATCCTCCATTTCATCCCAATGGCTTGCTTGCAGATTGCCAGTTCAGTCAAGTCTAATTTAGGGATGGTTTAGCATGGGAAAAGGCCACTTGTCATTACATGGAATCTACCTGACAAAACTGCAAATAATTACACACAGGACTGTACCCCAATAATAAACATTTAAAGATGAGCACCTAAATTTAGAAGTCCTGCAGCTAATCCTGAAATATCTGCTACGCTACACTCTTTATCATGCTGTCAGTCACTTTGCTTCCATTTCTTATTTTGAAAACTTGTCCTTGCATTCCTAGCAGTATTTATTGTCACTTTCTTAGTTCACGCATCTATATATATTTTTTAATGTGATCTTGAAATCATCTATGAGAGTGAACACACTGTTTGTTCTTTTCAGTCTGAGGATCTCAAGGGCAAACATTGCAGTTTTCATGCTGTGACAATCCGTTAGGACCTTCTCCATATGTGGGTGCAAGAGCCACCATAAAAATAAAATGCCATATATATTGTCAAAAATTATGACACAACACATAGAGGATTATTGAGCATTAATGATAATGAAGGGCCATGGCACAAAATTTCATAAACGCAGTATTAAAACTTCATCATCATCACACAGATACAGGATTTTCATTGTTGTATTATTTTATAGACACACCATGTATGGCGCTCAGTAAACAACAAGAGTTATGCCAGTGGAGTTCGTTGCCATGCTAGTGACCCCACCAGCAGTGATAACTAATGAGTAAATGAGCTGTTCATGTGCACGTTATTTGAGAAAAGCTAACATCAAATGCTGTGATGCACATTTCTGAGTTGGCTAGCACATACATTCTGATTATAAGACATTATTTAGATGGTTCGGAGAATGAGACATAAATACCGTATTTCCTTGTTGAAGTTAATTATAGAGTAGAGTAGAATAGTTCAGTTGGAAGAGACCTTCAAAGATCAGCTAGTCCAACTGCCTGACCACTTAGGGGCTAATAAAAAGTTAAGGCATGTTGTTGAGGCATTGTCCAAATGCCCCTTGAACAGTGACAGGCATGGGGCACCAGACACCTCTCTAGGAAGCCTGTTCCAGTGTCTGACCACCCTCATGGTAAAGAAATATAGGGAATAATTATTACATAGGTTTACCATTTTCTTCATGTAATTGCCTGATTATCAGGACAAGATGAAGGTTTTTTTTTCCTATGCAATGGGCATACACACCTATTATATGCTTCTCCTTTGCAAGAAACATTCTGCATTATTGGTGATGAAAGGAAAGAGGTGTGGACATGACATTAATGTATATCTTTTCTTTCTGCATTGGTTTTACATTTAACCACAAGTTTTTACATGACAGAGCTGTATTTTTAATAGCATAACTATGCAAAAAGAGTATGGTTAATTAGGGTACTGGCAACAGAATTTGCTCATTGTCATTTTCTTTATTTTTTCAACTTGTCTTCACTTAGAAGCCCATAAGGACTATGTTCTTCTCATTGAAGCTACTGGCAAAAAAAAAAAAAAAAAAAAAGCATTAAGTTCAATTGGAACAGGCTGGTCCTATTATCAGGTTCCTTTGAATGAATAAGTAACTGTTCTTGGTTTGCAACAAGCCCTATAATCAACCAGTCTCTCTTCTGTAGGACATTTCAGAGTAACTTTTAAGAAACAGGGCAGTAACGGCACTGTTCCTGTTGTATGTTATTTCTCCTTCTCTGAAAGTCTTTATTTTTTGGTCAGTTGTGTACCCAGCACAGTGAGCAACACATAGAAGAATCCAGAATGGATTTCCCCAATGGAGAGGGAAGGATGAGTTTAGGTCCCTCCCCTAACGTTTCTGCAGAGTGCTTGTGAGGTGTTGCAGAACACAAAAAGGACGTGTACAAAGGCCTCTTTGGTAGATAGGGTAGGTGTCTGCAGCAGTATACTGCCAAAAGAGGATCCTATATTGACCAAGAAATTATTTGAGCATGTCTATTCAAGGGAACTGGCATTTCTGCATAGCAGAAGCCACATGCAATATAAATGAGCAGGAGAGAAGTGCACAAAGAATCGTGTTGGGATTTATAAACCTTGTCATCTGTACACTGTAATTGCATTTAATCGCCTTATAAATTAAAAATAGTGTTGTTGAAGTAACACTGTTTGCATAAAGAAAAAACAACAAGAAAAAGAATTTTTAAGTCTTCCTATAATTGCAGAGAGCAATTTCACAGCATCTTTTATTTAGAATTTATTAAAGCCAGATTTTGCATTTTATAATGTTAGGAAAGACAAACGTGTCACAGAGTTGTGCTCTAAAATCAAACCTATACAATTATCCCAAACAGCACCAATGCTGCTAGCTGCCACACCCTTGGGCCGCAAATTACTTTCCCCATGCATTTCCTGGCCCATGTCATTGGCACCATCCTTAAGCAGAAGCTCAGCTGCTGATAAAAGTCATGGCTTTTCTCGGAGCTGAGACAACACACTCCTAATTACCTGCAACACATTTAGAAATACCCGTCAGCTGATTTTTCCTGTCCTGTCAAAACCCTATGACTCCCTGAAAGTGGGTGGAGGCATCGTGATAAAGGGTCTTTTCTGGCTGGTGACAGCTGGATCTGTTCTTCTGTTGCATGGTGATCTCCGGCCGGGAAGACTTCTTTCCTTTGGGCAGAACATAACCCTCACTGCAGCTTTGTATTTGACCTGAGCTTAGAAATGTCAAATTGACAGCTGTTGCTAGGATCACAGAATCACAGAACCACAGCACGGCTGAGGCTGGCAGGGCCCTCTGGGTCCCTCGGCTCCAGCCCCTGCTCCAGCAGGGACACCCAGAGCAGGGTGCCCAGGGCCACGTCCAGGCGGCTTTGGGAGATCCCCAGGGAGGAGACCCCACAGCCTCTGGCAGAGCTGAACCATGAGTCTCCTGAGCTAAATACCGTGTGTTTTATGTCTCAGGTGCACAGAGTGATCAGCGTAATTTTACCCTTAAAATTGTGCGCCCCAAAGTTTGGGGTTGAGTGTTCCCAGGGTAAAACAAACCCTGCTCTTCATACCACTGCGGGACATGAGGAGGTCCTTCCAGCATGCAGAGGAGCTGTTTCTTCTTGCAAGCGTAGTTCACGTTTACTTTTTTCATTGTCACGGTGGTTTGTGAAATTTAATGGAAAGATAAGCCTAGGGATTTTTCCATTACACCTACATTGCCACCAGTAGATAGGGAATATGGGCAGATACCATCTACCATTTTTCTTCAGCTCTTTAACTCTGCCATCTTCCAGATATGAGGAGAGCACTGCCTGAATTGACAAAAGAACAATTCAGTCAGCGTGAAGGGCATTATCCATTGGGTGGGCAACGAAGCACAGAGCATCCCGAATCATTAAATTCAGACAAGTACGTGCTGGTAAGCTGCTTTATGTCCTGTTTTTCTTTCCAATTTGTACATCACGGTGGGACATTGCCGCAGCCTCCTTGCGTAACTGATAGGAATATGACCATATACTTGGTGAGCAGCCTCTGCAAGCAGCCACAGAAGGAGGCTTGGAGAGATGAGACAAATTTCTGAGTTAAAGTGGGATTTTGGCACAGCAATGCAGTCAGAACTGGGGCAGTGAGTTGCCGATCATGGCCCTGTGGAGGCAGCAGGCAGTAAAAATAATGTCTTAGCCTGAGATCTAGAAAGTCCAGAAGAATTACAGAGATGGTTTTCTGTCTCGGTGCAAAAATTGTTTCTATAGGAAGTAAAATATTAAAAAACTTACCTGACAGTTACATTCAGTGTCCTGCTAAACTACATGAGATCAACCTGAAGTGCTGGAGAAGTCTCAGAGAGATACCGGCATAAATCTCTCTTCAGTCCAGTGGAAGATTAAGCCAGAGTTAAGTAAATTACCAGCATTTAACAAAGCATACAAACTAATAATTAAAAGCCCAGAAGTGTAAAAACTGGGATAGTAGAGGATCTTGTCACTCAAACTGCTCCAGGAGCCATCTCATTAGTTGCTTATGATAGTGGAATATCTAAGATCTGTCCATAATTTCTAGCTTATTGCTGCTATTTTTTATGAAGCATTACTGTGCACTTAGCATGTAGGAGTGTATAATAAGTTAGCCCTGAGGAGCCTTCAGGAGCTTCACAGCTAAAAAGCAGACTGATAACGCGTGAGCTGGGAAGATCTTGATACAAACGTATTGTGTGCCTTTAATTCTTGAGGCACAATTACACCCAAATCCATTCTCCTGGGGGCCAAAGAACTGAACATTACAGGAAGCCACCTGACGTGGAAGACAAAAAAGGTGATTTGCTGAACAAGAGGAATATCTCAAGTGCCTGGAGTTGATACCACTTAGAGCATTTTGCTTTCCTAAGAGCAACATTCGCCAAGCCAGTGAAAACCACAAATTCGTAACTTCTTTCAAGTGAAATTAAGCCATTGCTACAGGGAGTCTCAGAACACCAATACAATTCAAAGAACATTAAGTGTGTACACAAAAAGGGAAAAGGATGCTTGACCTGCTCTCCTGCACTTCGCTGAGTGACAGCAGCAGCAAGTTTGTCCATCACGGAGCTCTGAGGAAGGGTGAGGAGCACCTTGCTCCTTTGCAGACAGTGAGGCTGGAGACCCATGGAACATCCTGAAATTTATCAGAGGAAGCATTCAGCTTTTTATCATAAGGTCAGTCGCTTCTAATCACTCCTAATCATCATGGATGAAGTGGTTAGACAGCTGCTATCAGCCTATGGCCCCCAGAGGAGAGCATGAGGCCAGCTCCCCCTGACGCCCAGCTGACAGCAGGACTGCGGACACCATCTGGCTGCCTCGGACTTGGAGCTGCTCGGCCAGCCTCCCAGGATCCTGCCTCAGTCTCCTGTCCATGCTGAGCTAGACACATCCCTGCTCTCCCCTCCCTCAAGATTCAGGGATAGCCACAAGCTCACCAAGAATTGCTACTGTGAATAATATTGCAAAATAAATTACAGGGTGGGAGGTCTTAAAAATGTGTTCTTGTTACACAGACCTACACAGACCATCCCCCAGATTTTTGGAGCTGCAGTGTGATTCCTTTAGGCATGATGTAATGCAGCACTGCATCTTGTCTCCCTCCTGGCAGGCTCATCCTGGTTGGAGGCAGGGACTGAAGCACAGGCAGGTGTGCAGAGCAATCCGAGGTCCATGCAGTAAGGGCTGGCACATGGGCCACATTCCCTGTCCACCTCACCTGAAATGCAATGCCACTGTCACAGCGGGGAGAGCTGGGATGGTCACCATCTCTCAGGAGACCTCACCGGCCCCGTATAAAAATGCAAGCTGCATTGTCAAACTGTAGGGCTACCAAACTTGCAGAAGTCTCCACTGCTAACCAGTGCCCTTCCTTCTGCCCACGTGAGAGCTGGCAGGAAGTCTCCTTTGAGCCAACATACAGCAGCACCGATGCACTGCCAAACTGCAGGCTAAAGGTTTCACAGCACTGCCCCTGTTGGTCTTCAGGGCTGGTCTTCTACCAGCGTTTGTAACTACCTACACACAGAGCTGTCAAAACAAGTCTGATGCAAGTAGTGAAAACCTTTGTAATGACTTCAGATCATGAAAACAGAGCCCGTAGCTCAATCACCTAGAAAAGTTGGCAATCTTAGTTCAGCAGTACGTGTGCATCTGTAGGTGTGTGTGTCTTCATGTGAAATTAATACTTATTTTCAGCGCTACTTCATTTAATGTGACATATTATGGTATCCACTTACCTCTGAGCCAAACAGGAGGTAGAGAGTCATCAGCTTTTCACTCCCTGTTGTATTTCGTACTCTAACAGCTTTTAAAATGCACCTGAAATCACAGGCAGGTCTCCCTGTCCTCCCGTCTTTCAGGCACTTCCCAGTGAGAAAGCAGAAGGAATAACTTGCCTGAGGTAGGGCTACCAAGAAAGAGAAGCCTATTGCCAGGTGCAGACTAGCATAACTACCCAGAGGATGTGGGGTCCCCTCCTTGGGGATCTCCCAAAGCCACTTAGATGTGGCCCTGGGCACCCTGCTCTGATGTGGTTCTGTCCATGAGTTCTCAGCATCATCTGGGAACCATGGGACTGAGCAGGGAAAAGGAGGTGCCACTTCATCTCAGCTGTGACACAGTTACACCACAACACTAGTGAATCACAAATATTTCTTGTTGAGGTGGGATGGTTGTTGAGGTGTCGCCTGGGAAACACAGGGATGGTGCTTGCTCAGGTGAACAGGGCAGTCAGAGCTGTGTGCCAACATGACAGACTCCTTACTGGAGGCTGAGTAGGTTCTTCTGGACCAGTAAAGATGAAGACATTGTTCAGGGTCTCTCTAGTGTTGGATTTTAATCTGTTTGCAAAAGCAAAGCCCAGATGCCTTGTTAACTCCCCCTTCTTCTCTGTAGATGCAATTATAATGATTTGCATTTGCAGAGTAATCTACACAAGGCAACAAGATTTACTTTTTATCTAAATGTTGTCACACTCACCAAGCATAACGATGGAGACTTTGACAACTTTCTCCTGGCTTGTCATCGCAAAAATATTCAGATTCACTGTGGGATCTGGCTGAGCAAAGGAAAAGGGAGATCCATCGAATCCATGGGAGATTATTCAGGGAAGAACCCACCATGTGGTACACATTATTTTGCTCATCAGCCATATCATACAAAAATGTACTTACTAGGCAGTCTGGTATTTCCTGTTAGGTTATGAAAAGTTCTGTGTTTTCGTAGATACGAATGCTATAGTGAAAAACGAGCTTTGGGCAGGCAGCACAGGCTTCTCCAGCAATTTCCTTCCCCTTGGAGACCTCCCTTCTGCCCATCACTCAGCGCAGATGGGGAAGGCAGCCCATGCAGACCCACCCGTGCCGGCACCAAGCTAACAAGGTTTGGTTGCAATAGCAAGGCTCTCTATTTTACTTTGTTCAATCGAAACCACTGGGGTCTGTTCACCATTGCTCCTTGCTGCGCACATGAACAGCATAATCTGAAACCCTCAGTCCCTAAGTCCTTTCTCAAAGCAAGTTCCCTGAGGACATAAATCTTTCTTTCTTTCTTTCTTTCTAGCCATTTGACAAGTGTAGACTTCATATACCTCTCTTAGTCCCCTCAGTGAGTGTGTAATCGTATTACATGGAGGGACAACAACTTCTCTTGATCTGAGATAGCTGTCAGGAGCCAGTAATCACCTTGGCAGAAGCCTCTGCCCAAACCAAAGATAATGTCACGGGACGAAAAGCAAAGACCGTGCTGGTGGAGAGGCTCTCCTGTAAACTGCGATACAAAGATTTGTGTCTTGTCCTCAGATACTCAGAAGGATTAGAAAACCCAGCAAGGAAATGAAAACGACCAGACGTGAAGGACACAGAACTACCATAAATGAGTCCTGTCGCGCAGCTAAGAAAGGGGATTTGGGGAGTGCATAGGCAGCAATGGCACTTGGAAAAAGAGCAAGGAAACCGCTTCCTGCTGTTCGATTCTTGTGGCACCTAGGAAATAGGAATGCATGCACATTTTGTAAGTGAACAGGATTATACCAAAGCAGTAAGCAACTCCATCAGCAGTTTCCTCTCATAACTCAGCCAGCCCTGGAGCCCTGGATTTCTAATCACTTGGGTCAAAAAGTGGTAGCTGGCCTTCATTTCCTGCTCTGTCCTTTCTGTAATGCTCCACTAACTCTGATTTGTTTCTCCTTAAATTACTGTCATAGTCCTGCGAATTAACTTGGGCAGGCAAATCTCTGCACTTGTAAGAAATAGGCTTCAGGGCTGAAAATATCAATGACAAATATACTGGGAGGATATTGAGACTTTTCTGATCTTATTTTTCTAAACTGAAATAGACCAGTCACGGTGTTATCGTATTATAAATGACCATTTACAACCATTTTCTCACATAAAAAGAATTGAATATATCTCCTACCAGGCTAAATAATATGCTTTCTGAAAGACTTTCTGAGCTCCCAACAGCAAAGCCATTTGAAAATTTATGGAATAATCCAGGTATTAGCTGTCACCCCACGATGCAAAGTGAAGTATTGCATAGCTATACTTTTGGTCGTATTAAATAGAATGTGTGACCAAATATCGCGTTCCAATGGAAAACTGCTTGAAGCAGGAAAGTCCTTTCTCCAAGCAGCAATGCCTTCAGAGGTCTCCAGTGTCACAGCACATCCCTGGGCAGTGGACCAGGATTTGGCCCATAACCTCAGTATATCTGAATCAACGCCACTGCTAAAATTTGAGCTGGGAAGGTTTCTAATCTTTTTAATGTAAAGGTGAACAAATGTTCAGAATTTTGTTGCAAAACTTAGTGACGTTTGTAAAAGGTATCTCTTATCCCTTGGACAGTTGTAAAGGTGCATAATGATGTTCATTTGTGTTCAAATCAATCATAATGGGTGTTTGTGAGTTGAAAGCATGAGCCTTACAGTGTGGCTGACAGTTTCTGCTTGAAGAAGACTTCAGTCCTCTTCATCCTATGTAGCCCAAATTTCTCAGTCTTCTGAATTGTAAATTCAGGCTCTGATTCATTTATAATCTCAGCAGCTCAAGGCAGCTGCAAATCCAGTTTAGCTGTCCAGTAGAAGTGGTTTTATGGCTGCTGTGCATCTCTGAAGGTTTGCAAGCCAGTAATGTGTGCCACTAAATCAACCTTGTCAGTTTTACCAGGCTTTTGGAGTGAACAACATGAAGGATGCTATTGTTTTACTTCTTAACTTCTGGTGTTCTCAAGAGCCTTTTGTCATTCTGAAGTTGTGCCCAAATGGCTGAGGTTTAATACAGGATTTATTCCTCGTCTTTATTGTCTGGGTTCTGTTTTGCAGTTTATTAAAGTCTATAGAGTTTGAAACAGCCACCTGTGTATAAATCAAGTTATATAAATAAATCACCTTGTACTGGAGGTATGTAATATTCAGAGTTTGTCCATAAGAGAAAATGTTCTGATATAAGTGGGACTATCAACTGGGAGTGTAGTAGCTAATGTGCCTCCAGCGCTTGAATGGGTGCTCCCATTCTGTACTAAGAGCTTCCTTGTGCCTCAGCTCAATTTGGTTTGGAAGTAGAGCAAAACAAGTCATAAAAAAGCACACAGAGGATATATATCTGAATTGGGCATGGCGATGTTCAGTGAAGCCTCACAAATCCTGTAGCAGCCTGGATGGATGCTGAGGCCAGGCTAGGTGTGCGTGGGGCTCCAGCTTGCTCTGGAGCTTTTCCTGCAGGCCCAGAACCTTGGTCCTTCATCTGGGTCAGCAGGATGCTTGCTGCCATGGCTGACAGGAGATATGGAGCCCAGCTCTGTGTCACCCCTTCTCCTGGCTCTTCAAAGACTGTGTGTGGGGTGCTTCAGGAAGTGCCACGCTGCCTGTCTGTTCGCTCAGGCTCTTCCTCTGGAAGATGCCAGGACAGGTTGCACAGGGTCAGTAATTTTTAACATAACCTTTGTCAACTCTGTTGTTGGGATGTACACAAAAAACAGGTTACAGCTGTCAATGTTCTCTGCTACCAAACCGCGATGCCTCTGGTATTTTCAGAGCTTACAGTGGCCAGCTACCTGTGGCTGTAGGGGGAGGATGCCTTGAATGTCCATTCAGAAAAGCGTACATGACAAACAGCGGCTGCTGCAGCTCTGCTGTGAACAGCACTTTTGCACTTGAAGGAATCAAGGACATGTGAAAACTCCAGCTACAAGCTGAAGCTCATTTCCATTCAGCCACATTTCTAAGCCAGAAATCTGGATGTGAGATGCCAGTTCTCCAGAACACACTCACAACAAAACAAAGCAGATGGAGATTTGCTGCCCTAGCATTTCAGTTGAGGAATTGTAACTGTCATAGGCCTTTTCCTTGAAAAAGCTTTCAATGACACTCAAATTTTCCTCTTTCTAGTGCTGCTGACTCTCCTCCCATGACCCTTGATGCAGCTGAACCATAACGTCCGTAGTAATGAGAGGCATGGGTTTTTTTTGTGTGTCAATATAATTGTTTATTTTATCTCTGCGGCTCACATTAGCTCCTTAAATGAACTGAAAAAACAGCTCTGCTGTTATCTATATTGGGCAGAAATGGACAGGAAACCTGTGGTATTGCTCTGAGTAGCGCTGTACTTCCACACAGCTGAAGCATACTGCTAGGAGCATTGGGTGCCTTCAGCCTCCCTTTATCTCATCCAATAAAATAAAGCAGGATTCAAAGCTCTCTCCAGTTCCTGGGAGGTGTTCATCACCTTGAACTGTGGCGACGTGGCCCTGGACGGTGACCTCTCCCTTGGTGCCATCAGCCTTGGACTTTTCTAGGCAGGATGCTTCCTGGGGCTGCTGGAGGTTTCCTCACCCCAAGAGCTGCCATATACTGCATGAGTTTGCATCTCCGGCATTGGCTTCTCATAGCCCAAGTTCAAGCATACAGCTTGTGCAGTCCTGGAACAGAAATAGAAGGGGCAATACCGCAGGCTCTCTGTCAGCTTCTGCCCTGGGCAGATAAGGAGGGTGCTCCTGTAAACGGGCACTGCTATGACTCAGTTCAAAGCTGCGCAGATAAAATAAGCTGCAGTGCTGTTAGAAAACGAAAGAAGCTCCAGAAGCACCAAATAATGGAACATTATTTATGTTATTACTATCACTATTATTGTTTTGTATTGTGCCTGTGCTGCAGAGCCTTCCTTTAGGACTGGAGCTCTGTCATGCAGGGCACTGCACACGCATGAAGTGAAGAGACAGCTCATGCTTTTGCAGGGCTCCCAGCCCAAGCAGCAGAGTGGAAGAAGGAAGGGAAGGGAGGTAGAAGGCAGGTGTCACTGAAGTGCTGGTGGTGAGAGGATGAGTGTCAGGACTTATCTGGGAATCAGGAAGGACATTCCTGGATAGAGGGGGGACAAGGGAGGGCGCAGCAACACGCTGTTATGTCAGTAATGTCGTAAGAAATTCTACTGGAATTCATTTTCTTCCCCAAAAGCCAAACCCAGCACGCAGAGCTTCTCTTAAAGATGCGAAGCGGTGTGAGGCTCCCAGATGACGCTGAACTTCCACAGGAGTTGGACTCCCGGCCGTTTTCCTCCTAAGCAGGGCTGCATGACTGCTTCACAACTCTATCTTTCACAACTCTACTTTTGCTGTCTTCACAGCACATCATCCCTTTTTTCTGCCTGAGTATTGCCTCTTTTGGAGAGACAGCATCCATTTAGGGGGAGGGGAGGAGGGAAATATTTTTTAAAAAGCAAAGCACAAAGCAAACAAAAAAAAGCAGCTCTTTAGTTTCGCACAGGCACTAGCAGCCTGTGCAGAAGTCCCTGAGGAAATGGCTGAGTGGGCTTGAACCAGGACAAGCAGCCCAGCGAGAATAGACTTCATCACCTGGCTTTGCTGTCCCTGGCAGAGCAAGAGCATAGCATAGGCTCCAGGGGAAGATGAGGTTTGTGCTGCTGCTGGTGCCTGGGGGGCTGTGCTTCGAGAGGGCAGCCTGCAGCAGCCGGCGCTACGCAAAAGGGACCTCGGCAGTCCGCAGAGCTCACTGCATCTCAGGCTGCCTCATAGCTGTGCCTCTCAGAGCTTGATTTGTCCCTGTCTTTCCTTCAGCTGTTGCCATGGAAAGTTTTTTTAGCATTTAGACTATATAGACTGTATGGAGATTACAGGGAGAGAAGAAAATAACCCAATGGAGGATTACATTCAGACCTGCTAAAAAATCTACCTTTCCTCCTAAAATCAGTATTTCACAGCCAGTCAGAAAACCAGAACACTTTTAATCCTCTTGCAAAAAAAAAGCAGCCCAAGACCACTATTGACAGCCACCACAGAAGAGAAAGACATCATCTTGATCACAGCTGCTAAAAGCCTTTGCCAAGGAAGCGGGGCCAAGGGGCAAGCCTGGAGATCTTTGCAAGGGGGCAAGATCATTGCCAAGATCCAAGAATACAAGAACTCATGCTTTTGTCACTACCAGGTGTTATGTGACACTTTGATGGAAGTAAATGTGCCCTACCTGTGGCTGAGTTTAGCTGGAGGAGCAAGGGAACTGAAATTAGAGCAACTGCAGCGACTTGTGTAACGCCAGTGCTGCTCTTCACCCGCCCTTCTTTGCTGGGACCCTGTAAGGGTGGTTGTAGCACAAACCACAGTTCACCAGGCTCAACAACTGCAAGACCAACACTTCACACTGCATCCTTTCTTAACATGGCCTCATTACAAGAATAGAATCTGTAGCGTGCTGCTGCCGAAACATAATATTTTTAATAATATTAATAAATAAATATTAATATTTTTTCTTCCTCTGTGTAAATTCAGTTTGCTTTGGGATGTCTGTCAACTAAGGCTCTAACTGCTAGCATTCATTTATGTTCTATAACCACTATTTCTTTGAGAAACAATCCACATATAGTTACAAGTATTCTATTTAATTTTTCTTAAAGACTGGTAGTGTTTTTTTTTTTTATCACTGTGTTTAACCTCCCTTTTCTCTAACCCACCTTCAGGTATCTCCATGCCTGTCCCTGTCTTTGGACTACAAGATGACTCCAAAGTGTTTAAGAACGGCAGCTGCCTTCTTGCAGATGACAATTTTGTCCTAGTAGGCTCCTTTGTGGCATTCTTCATCCCCCTCACCATCATGGTGGTCACTTACTTTTTAACTATCAAGTCGCTGCAGAAAGAAGCCATGCTATGCGTGAATGACATTGGCCCAAAACCCAAGTTTGCTTCATTCAGTTTCCTCCCTCAGAGCTCTCTTTCTTCAGAGAAACTCTTCCAGCGCTCTTTGAACAGGGACGGGGGGACTTCCGGGAGGAGAACCATGCAATCCATCAGCAACGAGCAGAAGGCTTCCAAGGTTCTTGGCATTGTCTTCTTTCTGTTCGTTGTGATGTGGTGCCCGTTTTTCATCACCAATGTGATGGCCGTAATTTGCAAGGAGTCATGCAACGAAGAAGTCATTGGTGGACTGCTTAACATATTTGTTTGGATTGGCTACCTTTCTTCGGCTGTCAACCCACTCGTATACACGTTGTTCAATAAGACCTATCGCTCAGCTTTCTCTCGTTACATCCAGTGTCGCTACAAGGAGGAGAAGAAGCCTTTCCAGCTGATTCTAGTGAACACTATCCCAGCGCTCGCGTATAATTCCAGCCAGCTCCAACTGGCGCAAATGAAGAGTTTGAAAAAAGAGGCAAAAATGGTGACTAAGGATTATTCGATGGTCACGATAGGAATACGCCACTTGGACAGTACCTCAAAGGGAAGCATCAGCCCAGGGAACGAAAACGTCAGCGGTGTGTGACTCTGCCAGCTGTTGGCAGCTGCCATGACAACCCCTGACTGTACGCTGAAAATTTCACCTCGCGGTGAGATGCTCTCAGAGTGCAGGAAAATGAGCCCTGTCCGAGAGACCCTCCAGCAACATCACACACGCCTCATATTATCCTGTTAATGAAAAGCAGGGTTGAAACGGTATCGAATGTGCAATTTTTTTTCATACAGTACTTTGGCTGTTTTAAGCACAGGCTTTATTAAACTTATTTTTTTAATATTCTAAAGGATATATTTCTTAAAGAAAAAAATGCAATTTCTGGTATTATAATTATGGGCTGTGAAGAAATCTACGCATTTCTTTTCTCGTTGCAAATGAAAGCTAAGCTGTCCTTTGATTTCCTGGCAGAGCAGGCTCCAGCTAGTTTGTCTTGCTGCAATGGAATTTTGTTATCACTAACTGAATGAGCACTTTATGGACCTTTAAATAAAATGATGGTTAATTTACTAGTATATATTTAAAATAAATTTTAAAGCATTAAAGAAAAATCTATTAAAACTTGTATAGATAAATTATATTGAAATTTTGGTAACAGTGTTTTTACAGTTATTTTTTTCTTCTGAGTGACCACTCTGAAATGTTAATGGGCTTTTCTGCCGTTTGTTCTATAGCTCAAATTGGAAATCTTCAGAAGTAAAGTATACTTGAATGATCCTATGTTTCTACCATCATTTTTAATTTTCTGTTTCAAGTCTTGCACTTTATTCCTATCCTAAAAGTTTCATCTGTTCTAACATAAAACTTCAAATTAATTTTTTGGAAAGTAATTATTGGACTTGATTCTCTGCTGCTTCCCACTGGTGTTGACAGAGAAGTGGAGTGAGAGAAGAGTGGAAAATCAAGCACAATATTGCTAAATAATTTAAAAAATGATTCCATGCCTCTGGTTCCAGCAGAGCCTGATTTAAGTAATGTCAGTGGAAGTTTTGCATGAGAAAGTCCTTGAGTGACAGGTTTCAGCAGATTCTCTCTCATCACTTCTCTTTGGTTAAAAAGGCCATTATGAAGGTGTCCTTCTGGTTTTCTCTTA
Organism: Alectura lathami; assembly: GCA_013399715.1. Classification (NCBI taxonomy): domain Eukaryota; kingdom Metazoa; phylum Chordata; class Aves; order Galliformes; family Megapodiidae; genus Alectura; species Alectura lathami. The sequence goes on along the minus strand of VXAV01013311.1, from coordinate 173,741 downwards.
GTGCTTGTAAAGACAGAATTACTTGAAACCTATTACTTGTTCAAAATTGTTCTCCCTGGTTTCGCTGTTTCGCTGTTATGGTAGATTGCTCAGGAATGATATAGGTAGCTTGCACTATTAGGACTCAGCCTTAATGAAATATATTTGGGCAAATTGGGCCCGCTTGAAAATAACAGGACTTCTAAACAACACCATTTTTCACCTGCATAGCAACAAGGGCAGAACACGTTACGTAAAGAACATCCAGCAGATTGTCTGAAAGAACATTGTCTGCTGACTGTCAGGCGTCATAGACAATTCAACTGAAGCCAGTGGGACTGTGCTGGAGAGCAGAAATACAAATGTTGCATCAGAACTTAAATCCAAGCATTTGGTTCACTACACGGATTTTGCAGCCATAAGTAGGATGCATTCCAGTTTCAGATCCTGTCCAATCTGAAAAATAGCACTGCCTATCCAGAAGCCAAACTCCAATGCCTTCATCACGCAATAAGCTGTTCTGTCTTCACAGAATAATTAAACATCCAGTAGGGCAAAGAAGGAGAGAGAGAGAGAAACTAATCTGATTTATCCAACCATCTAGGGTGTTTGTCTAGAAGAGGAAGACCTTCAGCTTAAAATACTGAATTCTGTGGCAGGAGAAGGCTTAGAACTTGGTTGGTTATTTGGTTGATTTCTGAGCAACCACTTGTATTGTTCCTTGGCAAGTTGCCAGTAAGATAGCCAAATCTGCTGTTTTCTTGGACAATTTCCTCCAACATGGGATAGGTCACAGCAACGNCAAAAAAAAAAAGGAAGGAAAGAAAGAAAAAAACCAAACCCTGGGACCATTGAATCCCCTATTAAATCAAGTGTTGTAAACACTGTGCTCACCAGGCTGATTGATGGAAACACTTGGACACCAGAGCCTGAGTGAAACAGCTTCAGCAGAAGTTAAAATCAGCTCACTGCTCCTCACTTCCTACGCCCCTCCAGCTCCTGCATAGCACAGCAAGCCGGGTGCAAGCCAGCACCTCCACATAGGCAGAGAAAGGATTTCAGGGGAAATCTGCTAAACACAGCTGAGCATGAGGACCACTGTGGAAGTAGAGGGGAACAGTGACTTCCCACTGCTTGCTAAGGAGTTCAGTACAGACCCTAAATCAGCAGGTTTGAGCCAAGGACAACCACCAGCTCTTATCACACTTGCCAGCCAGCATCGCTCCAGGGCGTCCCACAAAACAGGATATTTAGAACCTCTTGCTGCCCAGATGTCTCCACTCCGCAAATAAACAATGGCTTTGAGGCTTCACCCTTGGGAACTCCAGGGAAGAGGGAGGCAGCAATAAAACCTAATGAGCAGAGGTCTAGGGCTCCGGGTCTGCCACCAAATAGGATTGTCTTCATGCAGTGAATACTGACACAAGGTCAACAGACTCCAACCCTGCGTGAGAGGGGAAAGGAAACACAGGTGCTTCCAGGAGTGGAGGGAGTTGCCACCTTTCATGCAATTCGTGCCAACCTTGCTGCATCTCTGTGCTTGCAAGAGAAACAAGCAGAAAGGACACAGAGCCCTGGCCCTATTATCCATCTGCACCAGGGAGCAGAGCTGGCCTGCGTACCTTCAGATGTATATGGGCACCCTGCACTTTTCCACAGCTCAGTTCGTCCAGAAACTCGTGCTGCTGTTCACCGCAGTCTCCTACACTAGGCTGCTCTTAATAAGGCATTACTGAACATTCAGCATCCACTGCCTATGCTCTCTGCTTACCATCTGCATTTCGCCCACGTGGCAGAGCGCATCAGCCTCACGCTTCTCTCTCCTTTCACCTTCTGTTCCTCTTTCACAATGTCACATTGCTCAGGTTGCAAATACTGATGGGGAATGTTTCACTACAAACAGAGAGGGTTTCAATTACTTGCTTGATGTTTCATTAGAAGACGACTCTGAACATTAAATCCCTTCCTGCTTATTAAAATAAAACCTATGTTTTGGGCCTGGGAGATTTGACAGCTTTTCTTTAAGTGGCAGCTGGAGGTAACACAACATTTTTTTTTTTGGCTAGAAGCAGGGATATCTCATGCTTGAGATTTTAATACTGCTAGCACTCAGATAGATGTTTTTATTGAGAGCGCAGCAGCTTCTGCCCAAGAAACCTCCCTGAGACAAGGATGTGCAGCAGATGAAAACCAGTATCTCCAGAGCTTTATGAAGTTCTGCGAGGCCTGATTCTGCCACCTTGCACCAAAGTTTTAACAGATTTTTGTGTGGTTTGCCTTAGTGAGAATGACAGAGTCAGCTTCTGAATTTGTAATACCCACCATGCCAGCTCTGCGGGAGATTGTTAATCAGTAGATGGCAATCAATAAGTCATCATACTGCTGCCAGATGACAAAGTTCAGCCATTTCCAACCAGAATTTGTATAGCTGGGCCTACACTTGGGATGAACACTACACTTTAATATGACCAGCTTCAGAGCAACAACTCCATCTTGAAAAAAAAAAAAAAAAAGTGAATGTTTTCCTTATGCATCAGACTGGAATGGAAACCTGAAAATTTTCAGGCAAGAAAAAAAATAAAAAGACATTCACACAGACTAGATCAGAGGTTAGGACCTTCCTCTGCCATACAGGAAAAGCATGATGAGTCGGTGTGTCATATCTGCAGCATCCAACAGAAAAGCTCAGTCTGAAAACTATTCTAATTGACAACTTTTCAAGTACTTCTACATTTTATTACTGCTAAGACTGCATCTGAAAAATATCCAAAGACATAAAGCTCACCATGTATCTCCTAAGCTGGTGTGCATACTTGATATACTTCAGGGTAAAAAATTCTATGTATCGATCCCATTCAGCCTATCATGCACTGTACTTACGTAATTACTGGCAAATGGTGAGATGCATTCTATTTTGAATACCTGTATCTTTGCTTATGTAAATACACAGAGAAAAATGTTTGCTGTATTTTGTAAATGCTAATGTAAAACGGTGTTCTAAAGCTTTATTGTTTTGTCAGAGCCCACTGCTCGTAAAGCAGATTAAAATATTCAAATGCCATCAGTTGTTTTATAAGCTGGAGGTTTGTCTTAAGCAGTAATTTTAGTTTGGTTGATTTTCCCCCATACACACCCACAGTACAACATCTGCTGAAAGCTAAGGTCGTGTTAAAGCTCTTGCTGAACTGGCAAAGAGAAAGAACGTGTTGCAGAATCCAGCTCTATCTCAGTAGAGTGCAGTCCACAATGAGCCATTGCAATTGCTATTTTTTTCTAAAGATAGCACTTCTAATGAAAAAGTGTGTACTCTTCGGACATTGAGTTGAAAATGTTTCTGCCTCAGAAACAATGTACTTGCAATAGTAATAAAGCAAATCAATTAATTTTCCCAAAAAGTCACACCGCAAGATCAAAATGGCTAGGCATCATATGTAAACCGCGTTAAGACACTTTGCAAACATGAACAACATCTCAGTCACAGAATCACAGTGCCATCTATCGGCAGCATCGTTTTATAACATCTGTGAACACAGCGGGGCCACCACGTCAGCAGGCTTCCTTACGGTCACGTCAGAAGATCTGTCTCGAATCAAATTGTTAGCAAAAAGATAACGAAGCAAAAGAGAAAAGTGTACAGAGCTGATTTAGAGGACGTACGTCAACCTATGGACGTACTCCGTGATGGGAGACACCACATATGCGCATCAACACGGTCCCTCACCAAAACCTCTTCCATCACCAGACTTCACCGTGGGGGCAGGACAGGGGCCTGAATGGGGCCCGTGGTATTTTACACACCTGTAAAAGTCTAGAAAAATACATGTCAAAGTGACAGTGTACATAGTGGAGAACGGATTGCAAAGATCGTGCAAAGTGGTCATGACACTCTCCGACGGCTCTGGAAATGGCAGATGAAATTCAAAGTAGTTAGACCAAAGGCGATGCAGCTTTAGGTGTTTTCTTGAGGGGGAAAATCAATTCTAGCTTTATATACGGAATGATATGCTCTAAACTGATTGTTAACACATGGGAATGAGATCTTTGTGTTACGGAAATGTGTAAAAAATTATTTAAATATGTGTAAGCATTATTTTAAAAGGTACAGAGAAGAGCAACAAGGACAACCAGTATTACAGGATGGCTTCCATGCAGATACATACCCAAACTGATCGGGATTCTTCAAGGACTGGGCGAATTCATGAAGGAAAAAGCCAAAGAAGGCTCATTAACGTAGAGATTATAGATGTCTGCAGCAAGAGCACTGCAGGGATCTCAGCTCTCTAGATGTTAGCAGGGTGCTGTCTGCAGCTGTCTGCCGAATGCTGGTGCTCTTCCTTCTCCCAGGTCACGCTACAGCAAAATGGGGTGTTGGGCTGAATGGACCTTTGGTCTGCACCACTGTGGCTGCTTTTGTGTTAGACTTAAGGGTCCTTGTCTAAGCCAGTTAAACCAGCCCTGAAAGGTAACGGAGAAAGAGAAGCAGCCCAAAATGAGTATTTACAGCAAGTGGAAAGTACCTCCCTTTGGAACTGCCTGGAGAAAAGCTTAGCCTTCAAATCCGGTGAGTATAAAATAGCTTCATTTACAGCTACCTGGAGCTGTAACAGAGCCACGTAACTTTGCTTTTCAATATTAAATACTTGTGGCTGATGGGACTAAGGCTAGGCCTGGAGGTGTGGCATAGGGGACAAATTTCCCACTGCCGGAGGGTGATTAATAGCCACATTTAGGGTCCCTGAGGGAGAACACAGACTATTTCCTGAGTGTGTCTCGTGACCAGCAGTCACCTGGGGGAAGATGAAATGGTTGAACTGTGCCATCTTGTGATGTGCCCAAGGAGCGGGTGCTGATGCAGATGGGACAGACAAAGGTGGAAAATCTCAAGATTCAGAAGCCGAGTGGTCCAATGGATTCTCCAACAGAAGATTTTGAATTGCTTCATGTGGCTGTGCATAGCGTCACTGACAAAGTTTCCATGTAGGCAAAGCTCACCATGGCTGGACTCGGGAAATCTTTATCTCAGTTCTCCACATGTGAAGAGTAGAAAATGTTTTATTTTTCTGTTTTTCATCTTGTAGACAGTGAACTCTTCAAGTCAGAAGCTTTTCTCCGCTAGGCTTTGTACAGTGTTTTGCACTGTGGACCTGGTCACTGTCAATCACAACAAGTTCTTTCCCTTTTTTTTTATTTTAAATTACCTATACTATCACAAGTTCAGAATAGCATCTCCCTTCTTTTCCACAGCTTCAATTTTTTTTTACTCCAAAATCTATTTTGAAGCCTCTTCTTTCCACAAAGACTTATTATCCTTATCTCTGTATCTTTGTTACTGAAATAAATCAAGAAAACACAGATTTTTCTTTTTTTTTTTTTTTTTTTTAACTATTATTAGCTGTATATCTCACATTGCACTCCATCACCCAGGTCATTAATAAAGACACTAAACGGCCCTGGCTCTCGTATCGATCCCTGAGAGGTGTCACTCTGCCATCTGGACTCTGTACTGCTGATCAATATGCTCTGAGCCCAGCAGTCCAGCCAAGTTTCCACCCTCAAATAAAAGCTGTATCTCACCAGTCTGGCTAAAAGGAGACTAAGAGAAGTTGTTGCAAAGTTCTTGTTAAAGCCAAAGTATTCAGCATCCGCTGCTCTTGCTTTGCCCGTTGAGGGAGACTTCTTGTCACTGAAGGCAACTAGACAGGTCAGGCACACAGTGCTCTTGGTAATTCCGTGTTGGCTTTCCCCAGTCACCTTCTTCTGTGCGCCTGGAAATGGCTTCCAGGAGGATTTCTTCTATAACATTGCCGCCAGCGTTCAGTCCTTTAGATTGCTGGATTCTCCATCTTGACCTCCTTTGCAGGTGGGTGTCACCTTTGTCTTCTCCCACACATAAGTAAAAGTTATTTAAAAACAACAACAAACAAAGAAAAATAACATTTAAAAGCATTTTCTTCCACTTATTCCATCTTAAACCATGTTTGGAGTCTTCTGAGTCTTTTCATTATCTATACTTTCCCTAGGACCCACATGTGTAATTAAAATAAATGTTCTTCCTGCTGGGGATTTTGTTAGTTGTTCCAAAAGCCATCTAGGCATGCCACAATACTCAGTCTTTGACAGCAGTAAAATACGGCTTCATCCTCACAATTTTTAAAAGCTATGGTCTTCAAAATAACCTTTAAAATTAAGAATAGAAACAAAGTCACTCACTCTGATTTTGCTTGACTGTCCCTCTTACACCATGATAAGTAACAGATGGTTCTCACAAGAATAATTTGATACTCAACTAAAAACTTCTTTTCATTATTTTGATCCTCAGTTTGACAACTGGCTTAAATTCTGTGGCCTGAATTGCACCCTAAGACTGAGAAAGAAAAGAAAGTCCATTGTACTTATGTTGCCCCACAGCTCATATAGGGATCAAGAAATCCTAGGATAGCCAGCTGGTGTTGCTGATCTTAACTCATTCCAGCCTTGGAACAGTTCAGAGCTATTGAGGCCATTCCAGCTCACCAGCGAAATACCAATACAAAATACGGCCATACAAAATATGCTCCTAATTCTCTAATGAACAACAAAAAAGAAGCAATGCAAGCAAGAAATGGAGCAAAGAAAAAACCTTAATGCAGGCAGATGAAATAACTGAGGGCGTACAGTCTCCAGCCTCTGCAATGGACTTTGGTGGAGAGGAAACACCTTGGGCAAATCACAGAAAAAGTAAAGAACTGCCTTGAGGGGACAGCAGTTAAATGACATCACAAGTTGCACCAAGGTGAGGTCTTGATAGTGAGGAAGGAAAGGAAATAAACTTTGGAAAATCTAGCTTCCGTTTAAGACAAAAAAGCAAGATAGATGGATGTGATAAAGAGGGGGAAATTGAAAAATAAATCAATAATAATTAAGTGGCAGATAAATTCTTGTTCTCCCTGAGTGAAGTTTCTCCCTCAAAAAGCTGAATGCTCGCAGCAGATCACGTCAGTACAATCAGCTTGAAATATCCTGAGGAATAATACTTAACAGCCACATATGTCGCTTCAATGTGACCAATAGGATGATATTAGTTTAAGACATTTTAGACAAGTATGGCATTACAATCACAAATTACTAAACTGTGATCAACTGCTATCAGAAATTGTTACATTTATATTGTCAATGGTTTTCATGTCAGCTGTGTGCCATGAAAACAGCTCTCTGGAGGCATGCAACACAGTCCACACACTATTTTCCTGTGCATTTATTTTGGTCAGTTTAAACTGAAAACAACACTGGAAAAGTCGCTTACAGTAAAGAACGACATGTGAATAATCTCCTGGCAAAGCAGACAGCCAAGTGTGAATACAGTGGCCTGAATAATCAAAGAGGAACTGAGATCATATGCAAAAACACTAAGAAAAAAATGACAAGAAGCACTAGCAGGAAATGGAATCCAAAGGTATTGGGTTAAAGAGTTTAGCAACAAACATCCATAATTCTAACTACCGCTACAAAAACACTGGAAAAAATGTGTGCCCAGGTGCATGGCAGAGTGAATGACCATGCTTACTGAAAAGAAAATGGAAGAATTTGGTACTATAAGCTTAAGATGTACGGGTTGCTTGCCTACAATGCGGAAGTGTCTTGCTGGAATCTTTACTGCAAATTTGTTTGATCAGGATGAAGCTAATGGTAGGTTTCCCCAAGCAGAGAAAAGATGCTGAAAACGTAGTGAAAGGGCAAAAAAACCCTTCTTAGAGAACACAAAGCTATCCTTACAGATGCCAGAAGAAATGCTAGGTAGACTACATGAAATCTTATTCACTACTGCGTTAGATCAGTGGCAAAATGGTTGAAAGTACTGTCTGTAGGGGGAACATGCAGCAGCTGTGTTGGAGAAGTACGTGTTGCTCTCGGAATACAGTTCTAAAGTAAAACAAAAGGCAAGAATACATAAGCCATGAGAATTTCAGTAGCAAATTTCTGTCATTCTTTTCAATGTTCTTAGTTCTACTCTTTGCCATGCTGCACCATATAAAGAAATTATTTATATGGTTTCGTCCTTTGATGATGGACAGGAAGCCCATTTCACATCTGTTTTTTATAGATAGTCTGAAACGATAGGTAGAATGACACCAAAATGAGTTCAGTGGTGACGCCAGCAGACACTGTCAGGCGCAGCCACAAAGGACACCGAAATGGCGTTAAACAAATGCGCATAACCTAAGATAATAAAAGCACAGAACAGATTGCACCAGCTTGGCAGCTGTGTTCCCCACACTATCCTGGTGTGTTTTCCACTTCACAGGTTCTTACACACAACACACACTCAGCTGTATGCCACAAAAACAGCTGCAGCACGTTATTGGCCCGGGGATTTATTTCTGTCATTTTTGATGGAAAAAACGTACAAAATAATAATTACGTCTTGACGTCAGGGAGATGTGGGGAGGTCAGGTAAGCTCATCAGTGGGCTGCCAGTTGGATCCTGCTGAATATATCACTGTGAAATGGGAACAAATTGAACAGGGGTTATCTAAGAGCCTTGGAAAGGAAATCAAAGTCTTATCAGCATCACTGCTGAGATAGGCAGGTTTTATACTGCCAAGAGAGAAACAGCTAAAAACAACTGCAGATACCATGCAAAATGAGATGTGTCCAATGACAGCTGGCTATATATGTGAGAGAGAAAATAGCCTGGCTAAGGTTTGGATCAAGTAACAAGCTAACTGGGCAATGTCTTGGTAACGAGACTGGGACATTAACAAATCAGCAAAACAGACACGGACTGAGATCGAAGGGAAAAAAACTGGAGAGTGTTTTAGAAATGCTGGTGAAGAACCACTCATTTGCTTAAGGGCAAGTTAAACCCCACCTGCAAAAGAAAAATTGGGAGAAGAAAGTTTAAACAGCTCAGACACGAACTATTTGTATGAGATATATCAATGTACAGAGGCAGGGCTGGAAAGGCCGTTGGGAATGCAGAATGGGTCGCCAAGGTCCGAGGTCAGCAGCTGCGTTACAAGTGGATCTGTCAGCTCTGCTGGGGAGAGTGAGAAGCAACGGGAGGACAAGCTCGGCAGCGTTGTGCCTTGCTGGAATGGGGGATTATAAATAGAGAAGAACTGTCGCATCGACAAAGTAACAGACGATCAGACTGCAAAACGCCGCGGGCAAAAACAGTCACTGCTGGTACTAGTTTTAGTATATAACTTCCGGATTCTGCCAGACGGCAGCTGCTACGAAGAATGATGAAATACTTAGAAGAGGTAAAACATCTCCAACGCCATGATGCACAGTTCAGGTGTAGGACGCTTTAGCCACTTATTTTCCCCGAGGTGTTGGCGACTGAGCGAACACAGCGCTCACAGCGGCTCCTCCCCCGCCGCCAGCAGCGCTCCGGCCCGGCCCAG
>VXAV01013311.1:139141-163998 GCA_013399715.1 Alectura lathami | reverse complement strand
GGGCGGGGCGGAGGGCGGCCACGGGCCCTGCCCGCGGCGGGCTCCTTCGGCTGCCGGCAGGGTTTCGTCCTGCGGCCTCTGCCCGGATTCAGCCCGCCGGCGGCCGTAGGGGGAAATAAGCAGGCCCGAAGGAGCGTCCTTTTGTTTTCTTGGTGCGTAACGGCACCGCGGAAGCACAGGAGCGAGGGCGTTTTTATCCGAGCGCTTAGTGACGCTCTTCGCTGGGATTTCTTCGCGGCCGTGCCGACCGGCCCTGCGGCCCCCCGCTCCCCTTTCAGCCGTACTGGGCAGGAGAGCTCCCAGCGCCGCCGTTTGTGCCCGTGTCACCCTTCCCTTAGCAGGCTGGCTACAAGCCTGCTGCCCGCTGGCTTGAAACTGCCCAGCTCTGGCCTTGCTTGTGTGTTCCCGGCCTGTGTCCCGTGGAAGGAAGCCCTCTGCTGCTCCGTGAGGCCGGTCTGCCTGCCCTCCCGCAGGCGTTTGGAGCAAGGCCATTAGTGCCCAGCAAGGGTGGTCACAGTCCTGGGTACCTCGTGGTCGTTAGTGGCTGGGTGCTGGCACATGGAGAGAAGGAAGGGCACAGTCTTCTTGCAAGCTGTGATATTAAAGATGTTTGAAGTTCTATTCATCTTTTCTGTTCCTGTAACTTCCTATAAGTCAAGTACTGGAGTGTTTTGTTTTCAACTTTAACTTTCTCCTTTTTTTTTTTTTTTTTTTTCTCAGTGAAGACCATGGCACTGAAGCAGGTTTCCAGCAACAAATGCTTCGAGGGTTTCCAGAAGGTGTTTGAACATGACAGGTAAGCACTACAAAACCAGTCTAAATGTTTGTCAGGAGCAGTGAACCCTTGGTGTCATTGCTGTCGGAGTTCTCAGACCGCAGTAAAATAGCGAATTCTCACTAATACCGTATTTCAGTGAGGAATGTTGTCTTCTGCTCTGGCTGTGTTCTTGCATTCCTGTGTTAACGTTTAACATGTTCAGTATACTTGAATGCTGCAGACCAGAGACAGGAGCCCAGTATTTTCACCTGTTAAGATGAGGCTCCATGCTTGGGTTGCTCTATTTGCAGCCCAGAGTCACCCTCTGTACAAAGTTCAGTTCACTGCTGGATATTTTGCTCCTATGAAATGCTGTGAGCAGTGAGACATGACAGATGCATTCTTGCTTGATGCAGGTGAACAGAGGAACATTCATTTTTTTTTCATTTCCAATCTGAAGAAAAAATCATTATGCTTAGATAGACTTAGACTTTTATTGACAGTTTTAGGCTTGAGAATAAATTGGGAAGTGAGTCTGTGGATTTCGCACCCTGAAAACACTTTTCTCTTGGTGGAGCATGCTGTGCAGTGTATGTTCTATAACTCGTGTGGATATGTTGTTCTTCAGGAAAATTACTTCCCAGTTCAGTATGAAAGGCTCAAGTTAAACATTGCTGGATTTCAAAATTCTGTTACCAAACTGTTCCCTGCTAGCATCTGCAGGAGTATAGCTTATTTGTAAGTCTGTTTTTTTAATATGTTCAGAACAGGGTGGAAGGGTTAGCTGTTGCCAATTCAAGTGGCTAAGGCTGCGTTTTTAATTGTTTCTCAGATGATTTAACAAGTTGGTTGTTACAATTGGCTGACCAAATGTGTCTTTGAATGACATGGGCGCTGATTCTGCTTCCTTTGTTTGATGTTAGTGACCTTGTTAATTAAGAAGTGCTGATAACAAGGAATGTTTTATTGATACAGTACAGAGCTCAAATGCAAAATGAAATTTGGAATCTACTTGCCTCCAAAAGCAGAAACTGGAAAGTGTCCTGTGCTCTACTGGCTCTCAGGTAAGAAGGGATTTTAGTGATTTTAAAAGATAATCTTGAACATATTTAAGCTACCATGGCCTGCATGTTCATGGCAATAGCAATCCCTCCTATTTTTCAAAACCTTTTCTGTCAGAGAAGTTCTGGAAACCAGAATGCTGTGGGCAACATGTAACAAATCGTATTTTTCTTTCTTCTAGGGTTAACTTGCACAGAACAGAATTTTATAACAAAAGCTGGTTTTCAGCACGCTGCAGCTGAGCATGGCCTTATTGTAGTTGCACCAGACACAAGCCCACGTAAGTTTTCACAGAAGGTTTGACCGAAGGTACTTCAGTCGTTGTAATGAAGTATGCTGTCTTTATCCTCAAGGGATGAAGGGCTGCAGTTTGCTGCAGAGGCCCACTGGCATCGGAGTTTGACCTCCCCTCTCTGTTGTTAGTTGGATTATGTCATGTGTACTCTGAACAACACGCTGGTGAAGGTTTCACATTTGAAATTCTTTTCTCGTGGTGGCACGAAAACTAGAACAAAGGGCCATTGAATTCAGCACAAATGAGGAGAGGAAAAGAAGGAAAACAAGGAGCACGTGTTACCGGAGATGCTTGCACTTTGTGGCTTGCTGAGACTTACGGGGGAAAAAAAAGTCTGCAGAGCTGTGTTGTCACACAAAGCTGTCATGTTTACTTGTTATTGTACTCTATCTTCTGTAGTCTATTAAGTACAGGTCTCCAGAGGGTTTTGGTGCTTAGAAAAGTTTAAAGCAAACCAGACCTTTCCCCCCTGCGCCTGCAGGAGGCTGTTGGTGAGACAGCGTTTTGAAATGATGCGCTGTCATGTGGGTAAGGTTGAGCTCGTGTGTATGGGGAATGTGGAGGTGGTGGAGCTGCACTTGCTGGAAACACGGCCTGTGGGGACTCAGTGTGCAGCGTCCAGTATCTACTGGATTCTGCTGAAGTCCCCTGAGTGCTGTGTCAGGAGAGTGCCACCTTTGTTTATTCCCCAAGCTTCGGCACACCAGGTCTGAACATGGGCAGCAGGGGAAGGAAGGGATGTTCTTGCCAGAAGACATTTTTCATACCTATGTTGTGAAGTTGAGTTGGATGAAAATAAGTTTTTTCACTATGAAAAACAGAAATATCTGTAGTTACAGCCCCTCTGCCAGGCTCTGATAGAATTAAGCTTCCCTCTGTGTAGGGATTTGTTTTTCCAGACACAGTCTTTGTCTGGTTCCTTTTCAAGTTTCTTTTTTCAGGGTTGCCTTGAAGTTTCTTATAGCAAAGTCAGTGTTGCCTCCTGTGGCAGGACGTTCTGAGTTCCTGTCCATCTCTGAGGGACTGAAGATAGCAGGCTTTTGACATCCAGCGTGTCATACAAGCACCCCCTGGCCCTGTGACTGCTGGACTCTTAAGTTACAAAATCAGTGTTCAAAGGCACTTCACTGGAGGAAGCAACTCTGATCCTTGCAAAAATGTGAATTCGCGCTGTGGCAAGGTGGCAGGTATCTGCACAGATGGACAGGGATTGTCACGGGGTTACACATGGGCTCGTAGCGTCATCTGACAGTGGTGAAAACCAGTGTAATTTTGGATCCCAGAAGTTGGGAACACTTTGGAGAAAGGGAGGCCATTATTTCCTGTCACGTACAGCTTGAAATAGTACGTTCTGTTCTGAGAACTAGGCAGGTAAATCACCGGCTAATCAAAGGGGGAGGAAGAGGTGGGATGTATTGACTTCCAAGGAAACGCCTGCAAATTTAGTTTGAAAGTGTGACCTTGGTGAACAGGATACGATCCTGCCTTTATTTATGGACAGTTATAGGTGAGAGCAGTGAAATGAGCTGCAAAAAAGGTAGAGAGTTGTGTGCTTAAAAAAGGAAGGGACAGGCAGTGTTGTTTCGCTGTGGAACCTCAAAGGGGAGGTGAGGCACGCGTTGTTTGAAGCACCTAAATTGGTCTGGGCAGACCATTCGGTGATGCGTGGCTCTTTTTCCTGAGGGAAGAGAGTTTTCTGCCGGTCCTGTTGTTGACAGGAGGAGGTCTAACAGCTGAAATAGCCTGATCGCAGCAAGCAGTGATGAACAAGGGGCAGTTTTTAACTGAGCCCCTGGGGAAATGGGATGAAGCTTTACAGACTGGGCGTGTGGGAGATTTGAATGTTGTGCTTATTGACGAGGGGTTCCTGCGACAAGTTAGAAGTTGGCTGCACCTGTGGGTGCAGGAGGGTCCAGGAGGCACCTTGAAAGCATGCCTGAAACAAAACCGGAAAATACCGTGTTAGTAAATGGACGTACGAGTTGTCTGACTTGAGAAACCCATGTCCAGATCTTTAAGGTCCCTTCCAACCCAAACCATGCTGTGATTCTGTGACTCTAGCCTGAGGGGCAGGTCTCCAGTCCTGAGCATCCAGTACCGATGACGCAGTAACGGTAGAACCCATTTTCGTGGCAGGTGGCTGCAACATTGAAGGCGAGGATGAAAGCTGGGATTTCGGCACCGGTGCTGGTTTTTATGTGGATGCCACTGAAGACCCTTGGAAAACAAACTACAGGATGTACTCCTACATAAAGGATGAGGTAACTTTGTTGCTGGGTGCTGCTGGTGATGTTGGGTAAGCTGAAGAAGGAAGGTGATTCAGTCATGCTCTTTGCTCCAAACACCAAGGCTTGCTTAAGGTGGTCTTGTAGCCTGTAGGTCACCATTCGTTGTTTCTTGGAGTGGTGCAAGCCTTGCTGGTCTGGTCACTTACGGGGCACGTACATCGTGATGGGCCTATTGAGAGGAGAACATGCTTACAGGGGAATGCCAGCGTCGTGTGTCACGGGGCTGTGACACATTTCTACAGAGGTACTTTGAGTTACCTACTGTTAGCTGAAACCTTTCCTTTTGTTGTTACAGCCCTGTTCGAATCCATCACAAAGAGCAGGCTAGAACCAAAGGTGTGCCTTTGGTTTCAGTGACGTCCTGGCAGTAAAACACGTTAGCTATTTGTGTACCTCTGTGTCTAAACGTACTGAAGTTGTTGTCATGTTTGTATCCCACTCTTCCTTTACAGTTGCCTAAACTAATAAATGCCAATTTTCCAACCAACCCCGAACGGATGTCTATTTTTGGCCATTCCATGGGAGGTCATGGAGCTCTTATCCTTGCTCTGAAGAATCCTGGGAAGTACAAAGTAAGATATAGTACAGCGTATATGAGCTATACGGGTTTCTGTGGGAGTAAAAAAGAAAACATAACATCAAGTTCTCTTAGCGTTAAATGTATACACAGTTTCCGTTGCAGTAGTTCATTGATACCTACTGTTAGAGTATGGAAGATTGCCAGAAGCACCACTCTGGAATGTGAGTGTTTAACATCAGTGAAATTAAAAAATGATAATAATAATAATTGCAAATTTTAAAAGCTAAGAAAAGTTCGGTTTCTCTTTCAAGATGCTCAACTTTTCCAGGCCAGTTGTTGTAGTTAAATATAAACAGGTTCCTCCTAGGTCTGGAGTTCATTCCCACTGCTGATATTGTCTAGAAATCCGACTGTGCGATTTGCCATGTCTTTTCAAAACTTGTTTCGGAGTGTTTGTTACCAGCAAACCCATTTGCCACCGTTATTTGTGTGTTTGCTTAGAATTTACTGCAGAGTCTATTGGCTCCAGCTGAGAGCAAATTTGCCTATAAGTAGCTGAACTGCACAAAAATAGTCTGGACCCCCTTCTCCTTTGTCTGATGTTTGCATGTCAGCTTTCTTAAATATTGGTGTTGGGAGCATTCGAGGTGTGTGAAGCTGCATTCCTTTGTGTTCTGCCTGAACCTGGGTCAGACACGATGGAACTGGTTCATACTCCTAGGGGTTGAGGGAAGCTTTGTTGCTCTCTTTGGAGATGTGCTTGTGGCAGATGTGTTCCTGAAGGAGAATCAGGACTTGCTGTTCGCTGGGGCTTTGGTGGCTCTGTCCTTGTGGGTCAGCCCTTTCGTGGGCTGTCTTGCCTCAAACTTTGTGATCAGCTGCATGCACTGTTGCAGCTGCATTTTAGGAAACAGCGTAACGTTTGCTCAGTGTCATTTGCTTGACTTTATGAGACAGCTGAATGTAAGATAAAATATGGTGTAAAAGTAGAACTTTATCTTTTGGAGCCAGTAGTTTGGAAATTGATTTTCACTGTTGGCACTTAAATGCTAATTGTTGTATCTAGAAGAAACAGACATTGCTCTGCAAATGCCAAAATCCAAGAGAACTGGCCATGGCTCAGATAGTTCGTGGCTACTTCTTGCAAGAAGTACGAGTGGAATTATTGATGGGCCCAGGGCCAAATCCAAAGGAAGAATGTAAAAACAGGGCGTGGACTTTTTCCACCAGCACCCGGAGTTGTGTTTCCCGATTTCTATGCTGTGGGGCTGGGAGAACAAGTAAGAGGGAAATCGTGCAGCAGTTAGGGCACCTAGCTCAGAGGGCTGGTGGCAGACTTCTGGGTTCTGGCAGTGGTTTCAAAACGGCTTTTGAAAAGGCTGCTACTTTGCTCGTTGGTTTTCAGAAATCACTTTTCTTCATTCATGTGTTTTTTTTTTTTTTTTTTTCATGCATTCTCTCTGAACAGTCTGTATCAGCTTTCGCTCCTATCTGCAACCCAATGCAGTGCCAGTGGGGGAAGAAAGCCCTGGGTGGATATCTGGGACCAGACGTAAGCAAATGGGAGGTATGTGCTGGCACTGGCAGTCTCCGAGTAACGCGTCAACGAGTGATCTGTACATCACTGCAGCAGGAGCCTGGAGCAATACTCTGGGGTGCCCCTGAGCTGCTGCTGCTGTTTCACTGCACTCCTAAGCAGGGATGAGCGTTGTACACGTCCACCAGATATGTCCTGCTGGTGCTTGTAACAAAGGTAACGAGGTAGAACTGACAAGATTCTTCCTTGTTTTATGAAGATCTTAAAATCTGGGCTAAGAAGAGTGATGGCTAGTTTGAGACTGCTATAATTCATGGAAGTAATGAGTCAAAGAATTTTAAAAGATGGTCTCTCGAAAACACAGTTCGCAGTGTACAGAACAGCTGATTTTTGTGCTGGCCTGAAAAGAGAGACCGCTACAACCTGCAGAGACTGATGAGCCGCATGGCACCTGCAGGAGCAGCCATCAGGTTGGAGGCAGGCAGCAGAGGAGCCCAGTGGCTTCTTGGGAATCGTTAGCCCCTAGAACAGGATTAATTGGGAGTGAGGTGTTAGCTCCAGGGGGGCCCTATATATGGATAGTCTTAAAACAATTGCTAAGATACAAAAATGTTTTGTGCCTGTTGCTTCATCGTCTGGGCGGCCCTTTAGTGTTTTTAATCTCGGTGTAAACATTGTGCTGTATCCCTGTGCTTGAGTCAGAAGTGATCATGGCGACCAGGTATTCTAATTCCCTTAAGGATAAACACAGACTGCAGTTAAACTCCTTGTAGAGTGGGTTTAAGCATCTCTTGGGAAGATATTCGGGCCTAGTAGAAACAGTACAGGAGCAGAGAGCGCTAGCTGCTGTAGATTTTAAAATCACCAGTTAAACTCACTTAAACTTAACTGAATGGATTTATTTTGCTGCAAGTGTCTTTTCTAGCCCCTTAACTCACGTTGAAGCTGTGCAAACCCAGTCCAGTATATCAGGAGTAGACTTAGACTTGCTTTGACACAGGGACGCAACTATCGGTCTCCATGTTTCTGCTTGAAGTTGCCACGTTGGTTTGTGCAAGGGGTGTTTGATGGCCACAGCACTCGGGAGAGCCCAAGCTTTGTTGTCCCTTGCAGTCCCATTTCTGCATCTAGTGGTGTCCTGGATGTCTGGTGCCGACACCTTTGGTGCAGGGCAGTCTAGTCTGTTGGCTACCTGCCTTAAACACCTCTGTTTTTTAAAGGAATTTTTTATTTTTGAGTCTGTAGCAAGCACCGGACCCAACAGGAAACATATTCCGCATTCACAATTACAGTTTGAGACGTGTTTGTTAACCATCATTGATTTACGCTGTGTGTGCCATGTCGGTTTCTCCGTTGTGCGAAGCTTTCTTGGTCCAAATATCAGGGTAACCTTCAGGGTAAATGCCTCCCACAAGCACAGGCGTGTTACGACAGTGTTCTGACCCTTGGCTGCCAAAAGAGTTACATCAAGAAACCAGTTCACATTGGCAGGGTCTCATATCCGTACACGCATTGGAATTGGTGTTTGGTTTGCTTTGCTAGCTGCAGTCCAACCTTGTCATCCTCTGCTCCTGAAGGAACAAGGGGATTTTCATCTTCATGATCTGTGAATCCATCGGCTGGCTGCTTTTCAAGTATGGAATGGAGATATTTGCATTCTGTTTTTTTCAGCGTTGGTATTGATGGTGTGTCTTGTAAAACAAACAAACAAAAAAAAAAAACCCTAGGCTTAGCTAGAGATTTTTTTTTTTTGTCTAAATCAATGAACATTTTCTCAGTTTTGCTTGCTGTATTTGCTAATTTCCGAATCTTGATTTATACCCAAATTCCTGTTTCACATAGAACAGATGTTTGTAACTGTTAATGAACTGCTTCAAGCTCTTGTTTAAGATCCCTGTATGATACCAGAATGAACTGGGGAGCGTACACAATTTATGCAAATATTCTTAGCTTCCATTTCTTGCTTCAGTCAGAATTTTTCTGTTGCGTGATCTGATTCAAAACCACTTTTGCCTTTAACAGTCAGCCCCTGGAAGCAGATCGTGCAGGGGTCCGCACATGCTTCTTGCCTTTGCAGCTAACCTGGGGCACACAGTGAGAAGATGCCAGCATAGGTCACCTGTGCTATCCTGCTGCAGGACCCGGTGTTGTGGATCGAGTGTCTAGTTCAGAAGGATCCACAGAAAACATTTTTCCAGTTCACTTAAGACATAGAACAGACCCATACCACCACTGAAGCGTGCCACCGGTGAGACTGATGACATCTAACCCCAGATCACAACAGTGGCAGGGCACCGGTTAACCCCCTGCAGTCAGCAGGAGTCACAGTGTCATGACGTCTTCCACCTGAGCTTCCAGGAGCTCCTGTGCTGTGTCAGGATCCTTCTGAGCAGTCAGGGAGTTCTGATGAGTGCAGCATTTGGGGCGATCCAAGTTCCAGCAGCATCTTCAAAATACTTTGGAACTGCTGGCAGCAGGAGAAATGCAGCAGGAGAACTCCAACCTTTTGTCTTTAAGCAGATCTATATATATATATTTTTTTCTTCCTCCAACGTATAGTTACAGGGAAGTGTGTAAGAGCCTGACTGCTCTTCTTGCAGTCAGCAAATTTGACCCACAGAGCATTGTCTCTCTCTTATTTCTGCAGGCATACGATGCTACACAGCTGGTGAAGTCCTACCCAGACTCCCACCTGGACATCCTGATCGATCAAGGCAAAGACGACCAGTTCCTGTCCGCGGGCCAGCTGCTGCCAGACAACTTCATTGCCGCCTGCACGGAGCGGAAGATCCCAGTCGTCTTCAGACTGCAGCAGGCAAGTTGCTCCCGCAGTCCCTGGTGATGCTTTGTGAGCGTGGGGTGCATGCAGCCGGCAGTCGAGAAGGCGTCTTGTCACTGGGCGTGCTGCACTTACCTGTGGTACCTGTGGGTGTCCCTCGGCGAGTGAGGAAGGGGGAGAAGTTGCGGGTTGAGCTGCGTGTGACCACTAGGGGGGGGCATGGCTTTACTTTCCTCACACTGACCTGCGGTGGTACCTCAGGCTGCTGTTAGCCTGCCAATGGCCGGCTGAAGAAGCAGCACTAATGGTTTTGAATCAGTGGCACAGTCACTGTACAGCCAAGAGGACAGTTAGCTGTGTTTTTGCAGGATTCCTTATCTGTACTGTGGGCACTGCGTTCAGCACAAAGCTTTGTGACTTAGCTTGCACGTGTCAGGGTAAAACACGAGAGGCGTGGAATTGCTTGACACATTAAATTCATCTAAAGACCTGGGTGGAAGGATTGCTCCTTCCTGCAGTGCAGTGACCCCAAACAGCACCACGCTGAGTGCACTGGAGTCTTTGTAAGCAAGACTCCGCAGCTGCAAGCCAGACCCAGTGAGGGGCCCGGTTGCGGGAGCGAGGAGGATTGTCCGCTTTGATTTTTCTTAAGGGCTTTTACACAGCCCTGCGCCACAAGGTATGTTTAACGCTGACAAAATGGAACAGTTCAGAGATTTCTTTGTCATTTTAACATAGTGCTGGAGCGATGATTCAGACTTGGGCAGTGTTCTTATACCCTGTATTTACCAGAAGGACAGTGCTAGCGAGGGGACTGTTCTCTCAGATCGTGTCCTGCTCTGCAGCTGACACTGCTGTTACCCATCTCTAAGTTGCATGCCCAGATTAGGGCAGGTGAAACGCTCTGTTTGTTCAGCTTCATCTACAGAGCTCATCTATACTTAGCTTGTTAGGAGTGCTTTACAGTTTTTATATACATAGTTGTATGTATTTTTCATTCCTTAAAATAGATTAAAACATAGGAGATAGTAGCTTCCCTAGAGGAGAGCGTGGCACGACTGCTTTCTCATGAGCTCTATGCATTTGCTGATTCCTTTGTTGTTTTTTTCCAGGGTTACGATCACAGCTATTTTTTCATTGCCACATTTATCAACGACCACATCAAACACCACGCAAAATACCTTAATGCTTGAACTACTTGGCTGGGAGCGTTGTCTGTCCAACGCGAGTCACAGGGTACGGGTGAGCAAACGAATATCATTTGTTGAAGTAGCATCCATAAAACGGAGCTCTTCTGATTGTATTGCTGATAAAATAAAAGTCCCACTTGATTTGATGTCTGTGTGCTTTACAGTTAAGTATTTTCAGCAGTCTTGTATGCTTTGAAAATTCAATTCCATGAAGGTCAGTGCTGCATTCTAGCTCAATGTGAAGATTGGCGTATGAGTTGGTTTGGTGATGTGAATGCGGGAATGCGCGTGGCACCTCCAGACTGTTTCTGGCCCAACTTACACAGAGGCTATGAGCAACAGCATGTGTCTTCAGCTAGCTGAATAGCAGCGCTCAGTTTGTCACTCAGCACTGCAGGAAGTCATCAGTGCCACAGCCAGTCAAGGTACTTCGTTAACCTGACGGATTAACTTGGTGTGGTTTTCCTCGGCCTCAAAGTCTCAGTGTATTCCACAGGCAAAATCTGGTGGAGAATACAGGGGCTTGCTGTGCATCGTGGTTTGCACACTGCTCTGTGCACTACTAACAAACATCCAGCCAAAACCCTGAAGAGTACTGATGGGTGATACTCAGAGAAGGGAAGCAGTCTGTATTAAAGGAGGTGGCTTTTCTTTGTCATTTCTGACATCTTTCATCTATTTCTGAAGTAAGCTTAGAAGGCAGGGAGGCCGCGTAAGAACTTGCTCAAATGCTGAATGAAGTTTCCACAGTGGAGGTGTGCCACAGACACCAGCTCTTCCTTTCCTGTAAAGCAGGGCACTGACAGACTTATGCTTTCTCCCCTCCCACAGCAGCAAAGTTGGCTGCAAGCCTTGGCTGATGTGTGGCAGCCTCCTCAAGTCCTCCTGGCCCTCTCTGGGGTCAGCTCGGTACCCTGCTGGCCCTTTGCCGTGCATTTGCCGTAGGCAGCAGATGAATTCCTGGGCAATGCCTAATGCTGGAGAGCATTCGCATTGTCAAAGACGGTAACTTTTTTTTGCCTAATGCATTCCGGTAATTTGACTTAAGGGAAGTGAACGTGCCATTTTTTTCTTTCCCTACAGCACCTGCATATGATATTAGAGGCAATTAAAAAGCAGGTTTAACCCTGTAATTTAGGTGCTTTTAAGCCACTGTTTCAGAACTGCTGGGTTAATGGTAGGAAGGAGCTTGCCCTGCATGGGAGAAGAGGCCCTTTCACACTTGGTCTATCGTTCTGCCATACTTCTAGGTCTCCCATTTTACTGTGGATAGCTGTGGGGAGCTTTGCTCCCTCTGCAGGACTGCAGATTAAGGTCAGGAGAGCAGTTCTGATGTAGCTGGGCTGTTGTTTGGAAAAGCTGACAGTTTTGGGGCTGAACCTACCTTTCCCATTAGTCACTCAGAACTCCTAAACACTGACTCCCTTCAGCATGTTTATTTGTGGATAGACCCTGGCATTTACATGCTCTGCTGCTTTCTCTCTGAGTGACTTTCAGTCGCCCTGCCTGCAAACAGGAGCAGAGCCAGGTAGGTGTCAGCGGGGCTCTCACTGAGAGAACATGAGATTCATGAGAACCTGCTTCAGAAGCCATCAACTCCCAGGCTCTGTAGGAGCTGTCCTGCCTGCTGGGCAGTAGCAGGCTGACAACGAAGGGGCCCTCAAACCTGCCATTGCCCACAGGCTGCAAGTTCAGGACAGAGCAAACCCCCGAGAAGACTTTGGGCACTTGGCTCGGCTGTGCGGGTGGTTGCAGACACCTGCTGTCTCCTCAGCACCTAGCTGTGAGCTCCCTGATTTGGGTCACAGGGTGACCTCTGTTCCGCAGTGCTCACCCGTCCCTCGCACTGCTGAGCTCTCCAGGCACCATCTCCGTTACAACAAACTGGCAGGCACGGGGGCAGTCGTGAGGTGGTTTCTACCAATAATATAGTTTAATTGTGACTACAGTAAAGACTCCTGTGTACATTATGTTCACCGCTTGTGGTATTGTAGGTCTGCCATGCACGTTTTATTGCACATATAAATAGTGTACAAAGGTTGATGAAGATCCTCCTTTTAGCCGTACAGGTTAAGACTGCATAAAAAAGCTGTATTACAAAATACTTAGAGCTATTTACAGCCAACTTTAAGCAAATACTGAAAGACGCTATCTGGAGAAAAACAAAGTTTTAATTATGAAAAAAACAAGATTTGTCAAAATAATAATTACAAAGCTTCATGTTGCCATATATACATTGTAAAAAAATACTCAGGAAACCTGCATTTTATCCCTCAGGATGCAGAAATCAATATTCCTATTTTTATAATCCATCTTTGAATGCTTTTTAAAATTTGATAAACTCTAACTTGAAAACGTATTTTCTTTACATTGCTCATGCTTTTTGACAAAACATATTTGTGCAGCTCTGTAAAATATTAAAATACATTTTAATTTAGTGTTAAAGTGCACAGTACATTTTATAGGAAACAATACGCTAGCTGCCAATCACAATTACAATTTGAGTCGATGTTCCCTCTATAAAATAAACGCGTTTGCTTTGGTTGAAGCAACTGGCCGTCCCGCGCATGTTGTGTGCTGTGCTGTCTGCAAGCCCACCTTCCTCCCCCTAACGGGCTGCTCCCAGCACAGACCAGTGCACTGGCAGTCTGCGGGGCTGAGCTGCATCGTCTGCACTCAAATACTGCGTGGAAGACCAGTGACCTGCTGCTGGAGTACTGGTGTGTTTAAATGCGGTGTCTGTGACCGTGCACGTAACTTGGCCTAGCTATGCAGCAGTGACAAGTATGCATCAGCCCTTCCGGAAGTCTTTATACAATCGTTTTCTCCACATTCTCTTGCTGTTTGGCTCTCCCACCACGTTGCCTTGCTGTCGTCATTCTGCATTTCAAACTGCTTGCCTCCGTGCAACGCCGGCCCTTCCACCACATGCAGCTTCCCGCCCTGCCTGCTGCCCTTGCCTCTTCAGCTCTCCACATCAAAAGCAAAACAGAAGTTCCAGGGCCTGTGATAAGCACTGTGCTGGAACTTGCAGATCTAAAGCATGATGCTCTAAGAATAAATTCTGCTTTTAAAAATCTCCTCAAAAAATTTAAAGTAGTAAGAAGAAAAAGAAGCTTATTTCCTATTGCTCACATGGAATTAGAGGTCTGATCCTACAAACATCCACTACAGAACGCTGTGCTTATTCAGTGGGAAAGGGCTGACCTCAGTGAGTGATGGGTACTGCAAGGAGCAGCGCTGCACCCAGCAGTCAGGGCTGTAGCGCTGCCTTTGGCAACTTTAATAATTTTATCTCCTCTTGATGGAATTAGTGAAGAAAAAAATGTTTAGCTACCTGGTCAACGCTGTCAACGTTCTTGTGCTATTTTTTATTACTCGTTCTGTAGTGCTGTAGTCTTTAAAAGAACATCAAGTTACAGTGCAAACTCATACTTCAAGACACGTGATCCTAATGCACATCATTCATTTTGTTGTGGCAAAAGTTAAATGTCTTGTGCATAGTAAAGTAAGCCATCAAAACTATTTGTTCACATTTATTTTTCAAGTTTATGCCTTTCCTTTTTTAAACATCTATATACAAGCAAAATGGGTGTGCTCTCTGGTTCAGCCAATTGAGTCCAGTGGGGGAAAAGTGCTACTGGAATGTAGGAGACTAAATGGAATGCAGACAAGCTTTTACCAATGTTCCACAAATTGAAAAATAAAGAATGCCATTCCAGCTAGCTGTTCTTTTAATCAAAGCACCTATTTTGTTTGCTTTTTATCTTACATATTAGAAAATACAATTTATGGAGATCTAGAGCTACTGCACACCAAGTAGAATAAAAAATAACTAAATATTTATATTAAAATAAAGTGTTTAACCACAAAAAAGCAGTAATAAAATACAGTTTCCTAATTTACATTTTGCATCCAAAGGATGAATA
Source organism: Alectura lathami (assembly GCA_013399715.1). NCBI lineage: Eukaryota > Metazoa > Chordata > Aves > Galliformes > Megapodiidae > Alectura > Alectura lathami. Next base: position 149,641 of record VXAV01013311.1, on the reverse strand, counting down.
ACAACTCACTAATAAATAATATTTATATAAATATTTTGTCTGGATATTTTTAAAAGGCAATAGCCTGAAGCAACTGCAGAAAAAACCTAATGTGGCAGAAGTCTGATTTACTTTCCCTCCCCCAAAAATAATTACAATGATTCTTAGTTTAACAATACGAAGGTATCTTGCTGCAAGACAGCTGTGTACTCCACACGTTTTTAAGTGGCAGAGGTGGCTGTTTCAGTAAGTACTGTATAAAGTGAGCTATAAGAGCAGTGAAGCGCCAATTTGCTCTAGAAAATGTTTCCTTTCAGTTTCTGGTTTGTAGTTCGACGCACGTGTACAGTCTCAGAGAAGATTTGAAAATCAGAAGTATATGAATACTCTTGGAGCACTGGGATTTTTTTCAATGCAGTTGGAAAAGCTGGGCAGTGATTTGATTCTTTGATGGCACAGTGGAGCTGGTAACAGCAGGGACAGTAGTTTCACGTGAATAAAGCTTGTTTCACTGTGGTTACGTCTAGCAACGCTTGAACTGTTATGCTCACTTTTACCAAGCCCTTTTCTTCTAGGATGTGATGTGGTAGGCAGAGCTTCTCCTAGAAGAAGGACAAACAAAGGATAAGGGTTAGGTTATTCAGCGCTCAGTGCACACCCTCACATTACACAAACACCCAACAAGCAGTTTTGCTCTCATTGTATCTATGAATTAGTGAGAAATCTGTTGGTGTTCTGGGCCTCGCGGGAAAGCACTCTGTTCTGTGGTCATCACGGTACGTCAGCATCCTAACTGAGAGCGAAGGCCACCAGGAACACACTGAGCTTTTACTGTGAGCTGAGATAATGAGGCGTTTACCCATTACTTGGGGATGGAAGGCTGGATTCTAGCAGTCAAAAAAGTTCTGCTGCTGAGCTCTAGCAGGGTAGATCATGGTCCCAGGATACGCACCCCGAAGGTCACCCATTAGCATTTACAGAAAAGTGCGTGTAATGGGGCGCATTCGGTGGATGAAGCACTCCGTTCTGAGTAATTAGAGGCTTATTTTGAGACGTCCAGGAATTGACTTCATTTACCATCAGGACACAGCAGTCATGGCCAGGATGAAGGCTACTAGCTGCCCACAGAGGCTGTTATAGCAGCAGGCAGAAAGGTAACAAACACTGCATCTCCTACAGGTCACAAGAGACCCCACGGTGAATAAATACTCCCTCCTTAGAGGGGCAGCTTTGTGTCATCGCTGGCTCCATCTTTAAGAAAGTTCTTAACATAACTGGGTGTTCATCTTAATGAAATATATGAGATTATGAAGTCAGGCACCAGGTTTATAATAAATGACTGCATCACAGACCCTAATTACAACTGTGAGACTCATTGTCACAACATGGAAGCCAACAGTGTAAATGGGATGACAGAAACACAGAGAGAAAGAAAAATCATCAAACGCGATTAAACACAAACACGTGGGTGCATCATCTGTCTCGTGAAGGCCCTAAACTGAACGTTTGTCCATTTTAAGTTTGAAAAATCACTGTGTGCGATCTAACCTCCTGTACTTTCCTAAGCATCTAGACATGACCATCAGCAGAGTGTTTTTAGAAAGAGAGGCTTGTTTTGATATTCTGAGTACCTCATCTTTCAGCTGTTCAATAAACATCCAGTTTCTGAAATGATGGAGGCACTTGAGATGACACTTCAATTTCTTGGCTGTCTTTATTGAATATTCTTGCTTCTAGTAGTGTGAGAGATGTCAACTAAGAGTTTATCTTTATATAATCCACGGTCATTTGTCCCATTTCCTTACATTCACAGTAATGATATCTCCAATTTAAACATCACTCATCTCTTCAGCCGCTCTTCTCATGACCTCCTTCATGCACAACCAACACTTGGCTTTCTTAAACTTTTGTGAATTCCTCACACCCCACCCCAGCCTCAGTGAACGAGTCTGAAAACATCACCAACTCCCCTTTCACTTCAGTTCCAAGAAAACTGGACACAATAACCAGCGCCCTGAACACCACACGCGAGGCATCCAACCGACATCCAGCCTCTCTGAGGTGATGAAACCTGGTCACCTGCTGCCACAGTTTCAGCCAACCCCTGTTTCACAGCAGCTCTTCAGCTCTCACTCAGACTTTTCGCCCTGGACTTGGAACATATCTAAACCTCAAAGGGAGATCCATCAACAGAGAGTTTTCCTTCTTTGAGAGGAAAAAATCCTCAGTCTAGGGAAACTGCTAAGAAAACCTTAATCAAGAAGAAGCTCATCCATCTGAGGCCTATCCAAACTGCATCCGTGTTTGGTCTGAGCTGAACACTGTTAAACAACTGAAGACAGCCAGCCTCTAAAGAAGAATTTTTTCACGCAGAGGGCGGTGAGGCCCTGGCACAGGCTGCCCACAGAAGCTGGGGCTGCCCCACCCCCAGATGTTTTCGAGGCCAGGCTGGATGGGCCCTGGGCACCTGACCCAGTGGGTGGCAGCCAGCCCACGGAGGGGCTGGGCCTGGGTGGGCTATACTCTTCCAACCCAAACTATTCTGTGGTTCTATGGTTATAGCCCCAAAAACCAGAGAGAGACTTTTTTTTCTGCACACACAGACCAAACAAAGAATTTCAGGTTAATTTTCAAAAAAAGTTTGCCCAGGTGGGTCTGCAGCAGCTGGACAACGTGCATTTCTCTACGTGGAAGATGCTGCGCTGTTCTGGGTTTACACTTACATTGACTAGGTTGAGTTTGGGGATTCTGACTGGCATTACTGACCAAAGAGCTGACAGGGCAACTGCCTCCCATTGCTACCCATTCCCATGCAAACCGCCAGGAGCTATGTGCCCTGTCATCATGCAGTCCTTTCTAATTCATCACCCAGATTCCTNTCCTCCCCCCCCCCCCCCCCCCCCAAACTGGTCATTTAAGTTAAGACCCTGATTCTGCGGTCCATTGTCTTTCACACTTCTGTCACTGAGATACAGCAGACTTGCAAACTCTCAGAGAAGGTTCTCCTCACCTTTTATTCCTCTGGAAGAAGATAACTTTTCTGGAGAACTACATAAAGATATCTTAAGACAGTGTTTTCAGGATGCCAGCTCCTAAACTGCTACTTAACTGGAGTGACTACAGTAGAAGGTAGAAATAGTGATATTAAAGAAAAGGCAAAATAAATTTCTACTTCAACTGTATGAATTTACTAAAAATTGTGGCACACAACGTGCCAATATTTCATTAGCCTTCCATCCTAGACAAAAGGCACTAAATATTAATGTATGCTGAATCAAAGAGCATATGGTGAGCTTTCCAAGCCTGCCAATGAAACCTATACCATCCACATACAAAGAACTACATCTTAGCGTGTCACAGATCAATTCGCTTGTCTAAGCCCTAACCACTACGTTCAAAGCTTTGCAAACAGCTCTCACCAGCTCTGCCTCGTGTGTTTTTCAAATCACAGGCTAACAGTAATACATCTAACTCTTCTCAGGATAAGAAAAGTCAAATCCTACTAAGGATGAAATCCAGAGCTTTCTGTGTAACAGTTCCATTGGGTCAAGATCCATTGGGTTGTCTCAGACCTCGTACTCAGCCACTGTCCCTGCAGCTTCCCATGCTCTGTTCTCTCTTACCGTCCATAACTGCTACCTGCAAACCAGTGGAAGCCACTGGCATTACCACTTGTCATTTTGAGATAATTTACCAATAGAAGAACTCACCCATGTCTCCAAGGATTTTAGATGATTTATCTTCACCCATTTTTCCCTACCTCCAAAAAGGTTTCATTCCACTCTACAGCAGCATCAAGCCCATAACTTCAGTACAGAGTATGAATCACCTCTCTAAAATTACCCATCGAAACCATCACTGAACAAAGCTCAGAAAGGCACAAGAATTGGCCGCTGATCCCCAGACTACAAGTCTTCAGAAACAATTGTAGAGGGAAGTGTAGTCAGTCACAGGCAGTCCACTCTCTTCTGTCTAGTGCAAAATGTAGACCTAAATTTTTTGTGTGATTTTTCTCAGCTTAATTATTTGCTGCAGGCAAACCACTTTCTACAGACATACACCCATTTTGAATAGACAGGGGGATTTTGAAACTCGTGAACGTGAAGAAAAGAACAAGCCCCTTTGGATGGAAAACCAACAAACTACCCACGCACAACGGGAGGCAGTGGCCAGGAGGCCGAGTCACAAAGCAGCACGAGCAGACGGCACAACAGGCATACCCACAGCTGTACACACACGCGTGCGCTGCCAGGGCTGTTTTCTAACCCTGGAAGAAAACTTGTGATTTAGGTGGTGTGAAATGAAAACAGGAATACGCAAGGACGCCAGTCCCACAGGGCTCTGTGGCACTTCACACATACACGGCTGTTTTCTTTGACATCAGGTGCCTTGACAGACAAGCAACTGCTTGCATTGGGTTACGTGAGGGCAAACAGCTCGACAGCTCAGACGCATTCTTGATAAAGAACTGCTGTATCTGTTGCCATTACATCGTAACAGCAAGTCAGTGAAATGATTGCACCATGATAACATCAGGGCCCAGCTATATTTGTTAGCGAAAACAGAAATAAAGAAATGGAATTCTGCAAATCTGGCAAGAGCTATTCTATTGCTTCCTCAGATGTGTAGAATATGTGATTTCAGATCAACAGGGAAAAATAGAATATTCAGAGCACAATGAAATTCTGGAATGTGCAGTTTTTCCAAGTACCTTTTTTTCAAAAAAATAAAAAATAAATAACTCCACGCAGTGCTCATTATTTAATGCGCAAAGCCAACTGCTCTGAAATGGACAGTCACTAAAAGAAACATCAGGGCCGTACGTTTAAGCAAACATGTCAGACGCATAAGCCTTGAATTTATGTTAGGTCAAGGCATATCCCTGGGAACATGAAATTTTATCTTTGTAAGTATATTTTCTATCACTGATGATGTCTGCACATGTCCAAAGGCCCTGAAGTTACCATTTGAAATGCATCAGAAAAGACCAGAAGATCAAAAAGCACAGTAATCCAGGCTACAGGTGTATTTCAGCAAGTTTTTCTTTTAATTTCCACAGGAAAGATTAGTACGTTTTGTTGAATCATACACTTGTGACCAGATTCAAAAACCAACACCCAGAACTTTGATGCTGTACTGCAATTCTGTAGTTAGAATTCTAGCCAGTGAGACACCTAAATATGTGCACCTTCTGAACATGCAATATGTTGCAAATATTTACAGAACTCTAGTTGCAGATGATGGCTTTGGACCCTGTTACAGATTCCGGCCTTGAGCCGTACAGTTGTAGACCATGTGTTTTGCCAAAACGCCTCACGGTTTCGTTCTAATATGCTAAGGAAACAGCAACCTGAAACTGGAGGGAACAGAAAGCTCTGGAAGTTTACTGAAGACAGACACACATTCAACAGTCAGAGAAAATGTATACTTACAGGGGAGACATCAGTTATGCCATAAGCACATACATTAAATTCTAAGAGATGCAGTGAAGGAATGAGAATGTTTTGTACCATCCAAGCAGAATGGGTCATTACCTGAAAATATTTTTATATTGCTCTGTTCTGTGTTACACAGCTCATGTGCTGGAGATGAAGGAAATGGCAGTGGTCCACAAAATCTGCTCTACTGCTTTTTCTAGGCCTGCATATATGGGTGCTTTCATTTTTTGTGCAGTAATCAGGAATAAGATGCCACGGAATAGTTCTGGTGTGAAAAACTGTTACATGGCAATAATTAGAGAACATATGTCGATGGAATAGAAGACTGGACTGAACAGAGATTTGCTCAGGTCTAGCCAAATTCCCACTCACAGGAAGCGTAGCCTTTCAGTAATATTATTTGGAAGACAGTAGGATCCATAAACAGCTTGCAGCTGTAAAAGCCTGCTAATAGATACTTGAAGAAAGGTATTTGAACGGCTCCCACACTGCACTTGGAACGTATTTGTCTGTTGTCTGCCTCCAGGCAAAAAACAGAGCCAAATCCTGACATCAGAATGCCAGCTGTAGTGCAATGCAAATACATTTTACCTGCATGTATATTAAATTAACCCATCACAGTTCGTATTTGTTACGTTATTGCAGTAGGGGTGTGATGACCTCCACAGGATCAAAGGGCAGTGAACACAGTGGGTAAAGCACAGATCTGAGCAGATCAACTTATGTAGAAATCAGTCTGAAAATTTCTGATGACCATTCGGCCACTGCAATTAAAAAAAAAACCAACAAAAAACTAAATGGGGAAAACACAAGGCAGAACAAATGTAATTCATGTTACCAATGAATGAATGTGGCAGTGAACAACAGTATAGGTTATTTTTAAAGCCAAAGCCATCAACTTAATCGTGTGACTGACTGTGCATCAGCTCTGCATAACAGTGTCTCCATCCTGGTGGCATCTCCTAAGAGGTGAAGAACCCCCAGCCAGTAGACCACTAACACCACAGCAGCTCATTAGAGTAATTAGCTACATATCTGGTTTAGTTTCCATCTCCCCACTTAATGGGACAATTACTGGCTACAGGGCGGAGCAGACTGGTATTTTTCACATCTGCACTACATCCTGAGAAACATTTCTATACTCACACTTGAAGAAATGTACAACTATGTTCTACCATCTCCTTCCCTGTAAGATTTATGTGCATTTTGAAGTGTTATCAATAATGACTAGAAAAAAAAAATACAGAAAACAGATGACCTTCATGTACAGTAAAGCTGTGCTTTTATGGTCATCTTTTACAGTCTGGTTCAAGATGGCTTTAACTCCCTAGCTCCAAAAAGTGCTCCTAATGATACCCTTTAATTGCTCTGCAGTGCTACAGTTGAGAATAGTGAGAAATGTACTCTAAGTAAGAGGACTGTCATTGCCATAGGGACACGTGCAGCTGGTCTACACGGGCACACCTCTCCTACTGACCTATGCCTTTTCTCACCTCCCTCACCAACCACTGAACACATGAAGAACCACTCACACACTGGACAATGACACAGACGTGAACTATAGGATGGTAGCAACAACTTTTGCCACTTTTCTCCTTTCAAAAAATGTTAAAACATACACGTGGATTGGTGCTACATACCGAATGCACAGCACAAAGCATTAACAGGGGTCCTGTTTACCACCTAGCAGGGCACAGGTAAAATCCCAGCCCTGCAGAAGACATCGCCTTTGTCTCAGATACATACACTGATTATAAATAATCATACACGAATAGACTCTGAAGTTTTATGTCACTTTCTCAGTTTCATGAAAAGCAACATTGCTGAAACAAGACAATCAAAATCAAGACCAAGACCTTCTGAAAGTGGAATTTTAAACATTAAGCTTGGACTCTTGACTGTCTGCTATTGGAACCACTGAAACTAGAAGACAGGCCTGGGCAGGATGAGGGCACAAGTCCATAGCTATGCACCGAAACCACTAGAAGAATTCCTTCAGGAATAAAGAGCCTACAAGAATTAACTGAACTCACGCCAAGTCATGGAAGCCACTAATAGAACGGTTACACATATGCACTGGAAGCTGCTAGACACTGAAACTTACATAAAATCAGCTCTATCTGTTGACTGAAGCAATTTTTCCATCTTAAAATACCTAATTCTACATTTCATCCGTATATACGCATGCACACACACGTATTTAAGCCATGAAAACCAGGAACAGAACTGCATTTAGAAGCTTTTAAATTTTTTTTTTTTAAATATCTATAGAAATGAGGATATTTGTAGTGTAGCCCTAAATCATAATCATAGTACCAGAATAATCAGTAATATACAAGTTCTAATGCTCATTATCTTCTAAAAGTCAATTGGTAATTTTGGAATATAACAGAGAGTGAGAAATGAATATATTTATTTCACAGCCACAAAACTGAGAGGCTTTGGTTAGCTAGCTCGATGCTGAACTAAGAATTTTGTCAATAGCACCTTGAAATAGCAAGGATGGGCCTATCCTTGAGGTTTTATACTTTCTAAGTCTCACTGTGCCTATACTCACTTTTCATTTGTATATTTCATGTTGATACAGAATAAAACTAAGATCTGTCTTATTCAGGTTTTACAAATAAATTAACAGAAAACAGAACTGGAAGTGAAATGGAGGCCATTCAGTCCAGTGCTCTAACCACAGGCAGAGTTCAAAGATACCAAAAGGCTTCCTGACCAATGTTCGTTTTACCTAGTCTTTAAAATCCCCTAGGAAGGAAAATCTAACCTCTTCCTAGACAATCCATTTTCCTGGCTAGACTGTGTTTACTACATTTGTTACACAAACAAACAGTACCAGCAGTTTCACAGGTGATGAAACAGAGACAAGATAAGTGACAAGACTTGCTTGATGTCACACACAAGAATGGCAGATACAGGAATCTAACAGTTTATTCTCAATCTTATCGTATCACACTGTCTTTCGCGATCTTCATTCTAAAATATTGTGAAGTGCCTTGCATATGAAGTGTTCCTCATACCCAGTACTAATTTACAGTCATCTTCAAGTGTTTTAAAGCAGATAAATGCTGCTTTGTGAGACAGAGGAAGAAGATTATTCCATGGAATCTGGAGGGAAACAAAATATAAGTAGGAAAATCACTACTCCAGTATGGATTTTAATCAGAACAGTAGAGATGACCAACCACCTTTGAAATTACAGAACTAAAGGATTTAAAATAGAGAACTCCCTTTCAAATTACTGTTAAGTGCTCTTAACACAATGCATGTTGAGATAATTGGCACCAACACAGAAAATACTACCTTCTGTTGAACTGCCACCTCAATTGCATCAATACCTGCAGCATTCTTGGGTTTTCACAAATTCCTGTGAATGCCTTTCACAAAGGCACATTTGTCTTTTCATAGAAAGGTTCAGTTCTGCTTAGCTTGTGATAAACATCTATCCTTCATCCAAAAGTGGGATAAGAGTAGCTTCAGTGTGTAGCATTCAGGGCGTAGTCTAGGCAACATACAAAACCAAACTATAAATAAAGAGGTACATAAGTTCTTAAACTAGAGCTGGAGTGGGGGGAAGAGATGGGACTTGCCTTCAATTCAAGATGCTACTCCCTCTCTCCTCTGTTTCAAGAGATTACTAAAGATATTACAAGGAAGGGAAGCAAGGGGAAAGGGAGAAGTTTGTAAGACAAAGGAAGGAAATTAAGTACCTGTAATTTGTCAGAGAAAGCAGAAAGTTTGTGTGCACATGCGAACAGGTTATGCTGTTAGCACATTCCAGTGATAAGTTATAAACATCAAGACTACAAAAAGTATGTGGAAAAGACAAAAGCCTATTAGATCCCNAGAACAGAAAAAAACAGTGCATAAAATTAAAAATGCAAAACTATAAAGACACTGATAAATTATCACAATATTCTAGCATAAACACGTAGGAATAGTCTCTTCCTAGTATTGCCTTAGCTGCTAGGCACCCAGCGTTCTTTGATTTCCTCTAACTACTGAAGCTATCAGTACCAGAAAGGTAATTTTTAAGAGCTCAGCCCTTCAAATCCTCCCAAAATTATGCCCAGATTCACAAGGGTGGGAGGTGCATGTGATCCACTTATTCCAATAGGATCTGCAACACCTTTGTCCCTCTAGGCCTTAAATGCTTAAATGGAACCAGCTGTAAAATCTAACTTATACAATAGCAAACAGTGGGTTAGAAAGCTGTTAGAAGTACAAGCAGCAGCAATGGGAAGGCTCAGGAAACATACTTAAGCCATTAGAAGTATGTAACATTCTCTAGCATAACATAGAACCTAAATCCTGGCATTCAAATATCACCTTAAAACGATACTCTGATGGAAACTGAGAACGCCAGTGGCTGACCAGCATTAATTTCAGTGAAGAATTAGACACTAATTTCTTTACCTAGCATTTAAAAGAAATATTAGCAGGTTAGGCTTCTGTACTCTTTTTGCAAAGTACCAATGACTTCATGTACTAATTTATGCCAGCTATACAAAATGAACCAGGATATGGAGCAATACTGATACGCACACACACACAGTATTTAACATTAAAATCAACCCAAGCAACAACTGGCACTTGCAAAATGCAGCAATCTGAAATATTATATACCATTTTACATTGCAAGTGAGACCTTGCTGTCAACAAAGGAGGTCAGTATTTATGAAATAAAATCACATAAATTTGGAAAAAGATTCTGTTTCCATGGAACATTGTGTTTCTGAAGCAGCTCTTCAGTTTCACTTGTTTAATAAACCAACAGTGCACCCAATAAATGAAGACATTCAAGTTCAGAGGCCTTATTTCTGTTACTGTGGAGCTTCAAATGTCTAGTTTGGAATAAATTAGCCTTTAAAATGTTTAAAAGGTTTTTCTTTCCTGAAAAGTGATTGGTGAAGCTGGAAATCAGGATTGTCATTCACACAAAGAAATACAGTGATTTTTTTCCTAAAAGCTGCAAAATTTTAATTAGACCAGCAAGCATATGGAAGGGGTAAACCCATTTGGGCCTCTGAGCTGTGGAAAGACATCGCTGCCCGGGTAGAGAACATGGCTGTGAAAG
>VXAV01013311.1:70778-90526 GCA_013399715.1 Alectura lathami | reverse complement strand
CTTTTCCAGCCTGTCCACGTCCCTCTGGATGGCATCCCTTCCTTCAGGGGTATCGACTGCACCACTCAGCTTGGTGTCATCAAACTTGCTGAGGGTGCACTCGATCCCACAGTCTAAGTCCTCAATAAAGATGTTGAAGAGCACCGGTCCCAAGACAGACCCCTGGGGGACACCGCTTGTGACCGGCCTCCACCTGGACATAGAGCCATTGACTACAACCCTTTGGCTGCAACCCTCCAGCCAGTTCTTTATCCAGTGAACAGTCCACCCATCAAATCCACATCTCTCCAGTTTAGAGATAAGGATATGATGTGGGACCATGTCAAAGGCCTTGAACAAGTCCAGGTAGATGACATTTGTCACCCTCCCTTGGTCCACCGATGCTGTCACTCCAACACAGAAGGCCACCAAATTGGTCAGGCATGACCTGCCTTTGGTGAAGCCGTGCTGGCTGTCTTGGATCACCTCCTCATCTTGCAATATGCCCCCATCCAAAAAAAAAATCATAAATACAAGTAAAAATCATTTTTAAGTCCTATGAAAGTCAAATTGAGGAAGCTCAGAATCTGCAAAGGTGTCTACCCCGTATATCAAACACATAAAAATAAAGAAGTAAAAATTTTTCAGTTCTAGTGAACTCAGAAGCAACCCACTGAGATAAGGAAAAGCACATAGCCAGGGCATGTGCATAATAAATTGTCACAGTTGTTTGGAAAAAAAATTCCTTAAATACAGCATGAATAGTATCCACTAAGAGCCAAATTCCATCACTATACTGAGTTAGTAAATTTAGGAATTAGAATGGATTAAGACACATTATGCAAATTAATTTCATGCAGCCTTAACTTCTTTAAGCACATCTAACTGTAACACTACTTCAAAATGACAAGCCCTATTCTTTACACGTGTGCAGATACTGAGGACACGTTGTTCTGTTTCAGTTTTTAAAACCAGAATTAGTGTTCCGTGGTAGCCAAAACTGTAGTAGTGTACCAGTACAGGAGGGCTTGAGAAACATGCTCAGTGTTCACAAGATTGAAGACCAAGCCTTCATACCTTGGGATTTAAAAGCACAAGAACCACTTTGCCATCTGAGCAACCTGATCCAGCTGTAGGTGTCCCTGTTCACTGCAGGGCAGTTGGACTAGATGGCCTTTAAAAGTCCCTTCCAGCTCAAGCAATCCTGTGATTCATCTGAATCTCAAAGATCATATTATTACATCTTCACTGTTACAGTTTTGCATACTCAACTGCAAATAAACTTCCATTTATATAATACTCAACTGCATTTAAACTTCCAGAGTTCCAGTGCTGACACTTCCTCTCTCAAAAGCAAATATGCATTCAATTGCACTTTAACCAACAGAAATTCTCAGTATTGATTAGCACCCACCCACGGATTTCCTGGGTAAGAGACAGAGGCCCAATTCTTTGTCCCTTCTTCCTTCTGTCTTGCATAACAAGAGGCTACTAGTGATACAAATCACACTTTTCCTCTCCATTCCCCATGAGGAAAATATTGATCCTCTGTCTCGGCCCCTCCATCTTTTCAGCCACAGAAAGCACACCAAACTTCACAAGAGTTATCATCAGAAGGGAAGGAAAAAATCCAAGCATGCCAATTTGATTAGCTCTCTCAATTTGCTGGAAGAATAAGGGAAAGAAGGGGATTCATGTTACTTGGTCCTTCCTTAACTAATTAGTTTTTCTTCTTGGCCTTTACAAAGCCTTTGTATAGAGAGCTGTACCTATGGGCAATGAATTTTTGCAGCACTACTTGCAATAAAAAGAAAAATGTAGTCAGTTGTTCCTGGAACACAAAGTGCAGACAAACAAAGTCTTGACATGTTGGCAAATCAACAGAAAATGTGGAAAACAAACTTACCTTAGATTTAAGTAAGTTAGCATCTGTAAGTTCACTATGGCATCTGGTATAATTTTGATACAGTTGTGGTATAGGTTTAGTGTTTCCAGTGACACAAAATGGCACAACTCCGTAGGAACCTCCGTTAATCTGTTCTTGGAAAGATCTGAGAAGAGAGAAAAGAAAGTACATTTTTTGATCCATCAGAAACATGTTTTGAGAAACTACGCTTGTTTATTAAAATAAGTGAATAAATGTAATCCTACAGCCAAAGAGCAAAACAAGCCAATGTTTTATCATACAAAATAAAACCAGTCCTAACCTTTAGAATCTTGAAATGGAACAGACCGTGTATAAAAAGCAAATATTCAGTTAAAATTTACTTGGTCTAATAGAAAGTAATTATTTGCCAGACTCAATATGCTGAGAAAACACTTGAAAGCACAACCAAATAAAGACTCCAAAGCTCATACATTGTATCTCAAGACTGACACAACAACAGATATGCGCAAATGCTAACACTTAGAACAACATAAAAGATAAAACAAGGATTGTATCTCTGGTTTCTTTTAAAAAGAGCCCTGCAGACAACTCTTCAAGTGGATCTATATTTCCTACATCTCAAGTAATTGTAAAAGAACGTTACCTAAAAAACAGCGAAGACCTTCAGGAATGGATTTTATATACAAGTACGTACAAGACAATCCCTTCAAGTGAGTGCTTGTACCCACAAAAGGTTTTGATTTTTAACCAGTTAATCTTTATTTCTCATTTTAAGCACACAGGAGCAAAGGGAAATCAGTAGAAGAAATGTTACTGAGCTTTGTTCCTTGACTATCACAACATGAAGAAGGTGGTGTAATTCTGACGTCAGCTCAAGTCACAAGATCATGTATGCCAACATCTGACAGCCTTGAATTGAAAGAAATCTTCAAGCGGGGTTTCAGAACAACCCTCTTCTGTCACCAGAAACTGCACCTAAGCCATCTACTCGTACAATCAGACAGATAACCTGACCTGAAGAACGGTCACCTCCTTTAAGTGGAAGGAACAGGATTATACCTCGGCAAAAAGGAAAGAGAAATGTCTGACGGAAAGGTACAAGGAAATTGGAACCTGATGACCTCCCCACATCTTTGCTGCTGCTAGCTTAAGCCTCCTCCCTGATCCTTCTACGCTTATTCTGAAGCTCACTATCCTAAACTGCAGGAAGGTATCTCCCAAACTCTGGTTCCTTTACATTTCCAGAGTGCCGATGATCTGATTCATTTCTTCAGGATCATGAAGTAATTTTGCTTTTGTGAACAAACTGGCAAAAACCTGAAGATCTTCCTACCTTTGCCATGTCAGGCTCAGTTTGCTGCCCAGAGGCAGAGCTTGAGCTCAAAACTACTGCCAGGAAGAAGGTTTTATCGCTTTTGGTTTTGCTCCTGTTTCCTGCAACGCAAGCTGCAGTTCAGCACTCTCCATTCCTCCTGTCAGCCTCCACTTTGCTTCACTTCATTGCTTCCAACAAAAACCTGGTCTCATTATTCCAAACTTGATGACAGCAGTGGCCAACAAGTGCATTAACGACTAGCCCTGCTGACTCAAATGGTAACATGGCTGAATTGGGCACCCCAGCCAAAACCATTCCCCTGCAAGTTACTGTACAACAGCAATGCTCGACCTGCCCTGCTTTGGCTTCACAGGCTTTGACGGTGGTTAGGTGCAGTGTTACCTCTGCTTTGCTTCTCTTTCACTTTTGCCAAGAGACAGAGACTCTGTGAATGCCATTCCTTCTTCAAAGGAGGAGAAAGCTAGCTCTTCAATGATCCTTTCAGGGCTTGAATCCTCTCCTGTTTTCTATTTCCCATGTGAGTAACACAGCATTTCAAAAAACTTACCACCAGTTCCCTCTCCTGCTGCCTTGCTAGCTGTATTTATTATTGGATATTAACAGAAGACTGACATGTTATAACCAAGAACGATGCAAAGGACCTTCCTATTTTACAATTCAATCACAACGAAAACCCCTCCCTTCTTTAAACCACACTTTTCTGCAGTGACACCCCTACATCACTGCTCTTGTTTCCACCTGTAGCGAGGATGGAGGATGCAGTTCAGAAGAGTGAACTGAAGCTCAGCCCTAGGCTGAGTACCTCCATGGACCTGGGTGGCACACTGGGAGGGACCCCTCCTGCTTGGTCTGATCCTCCCAAGGTGACACCACCTCTGAAGTTGGCAACACAACAGTGCTACTTCTCTCCGTGCTGTTGAAGCTGTAGCCTTCCACCTGGCCCCCAGCTTTACGCCTGTTCTCATTTCCCTTCACATCAAACAAAAGCGCACTGCTGCCACAACTTCCCACTCATCCCTGAAAAATTGTAGGACCTCAGTGAAGTGGAGCAGCAACCAGACTGACCCTGTTCCTATGAGAAACATTAAGAGAACAGTAACATCACTTATTATTTATTACTACCTCTTTATTTATCTTTTTACAAAATTGTTTTTATTGCATTCCTTTGTTCTCAAGGGCTTCAACTCTGTTAATCTCCAGAAAGACAAAACAAAAAACCCACGGATGATAACAGACAAAATCCTCCCTGTTATCCTCAGGATGGGGTTGTTGGACGCAATGTGTGTGCAACAAAGGAATTCAAAGAACTTGCAACAAAGGAAGTCCATTATTTGCTATTGTCTACTTGTCACAGTTTAAAACCATTTCAACACTGTTATATCTATTGTTGCTTCCTAAATAATAATAGGAAAGAATTCTATCTGCAGAGCAAAGCAGAGGAATAAGAACTGTACATTTTATTCAATACTCTTGTAACATAATTTAATAGAAAGAGCAGAATTTTGATAAGAGATTGGTTTTATTCAATCAGAAAGTGAGCCTGTGAACATGATGCAGCTGAGAAGAAAGCCTGGCAGCTTCCAGATGTCTCTGAAAAGTCCATGAAGAAAAGTGAATGCCTTAAAAATTGAAAGGTAAGGATCACAGTCTGCATATGAACTCCATCCTGTGCCGTATAAACATATGTAGACATGTACAGAAACCTCTGAAAGTTACCTAACTATTGTGACGTTACTTATACCAAGGTACTTTTGTCTCTAACTATTCCATCTTACAATGGGCTTTAATGTATTTCAGGTCTATGCTGATACATACACAAAGGATTCATCATTGTTGTGCCTGAACAAAACGGCACAGTCCTTTGAACATACTGAGAAAAAGCAGTGTTCACCTTTTTTTCTGTCACAATTCAAGACACTTCCAGAAAGTTTTTGCAAAAGCTTTATTGGGTTCATTGCTAAGGGAAAAGAAGAATGCAGAAAGTAACTTTTTCAACAACTTCCAGAAATCTTTTTAAAATACAGAAGCAGTTGGCAAACCTCTAATTTCCTTGCATAATATTTAACTCTGCATGTTCCAAATGACAAAGCTGCACGACTCCCTTGCCTCATTAAGCTGAATAACAACACTTCAGGGCAGTTAAAAATAACGAAGCTCCTGTACAGACTAGCTTTTGCTACAGAAATAGAAAAGAACAGACATAGGGTTTGGTATAGTTTGAAGGAGTTTTGATTAATTTGATCTTAGTTTCTAATCCACGGGAGGCCTAACAAAGTAATGGTACCAGTTAGCGGTCGCTAAGCAGCTATATACAGCTGAGGTGACTACTTGCTGTTATTCCATCATGCAACAGGCGACCAGACACAGACAAATAAACATCCCACCAGCGGGGAGGGCCCTAGAGCAAGATTTTGTGTTTTACATGGAATCCACTCTTCATTCATTATTTGTGACACAATGATACCTCAAACTACACCTGGCTTCATCTCATCTCTCCCTGCCAAGAACAAGTTTGTTAAAACTCCAAAATAAGGGAATGGAATGCAAAGAAAATAAGCAAGCCAGTTTAGAAAAATATGAGATGGAATCCTGATCTTTAAAAGAATCAGCCCCATTTTGGAGCAATGACACTGCTTTTGTATGAGGAATGTTACTGGGCTGGAAGCAGGACAGGAACTGCACAAAGCAAGCACTTCCTCAGCTGGGAGCCAACAATGGAAAGCAAAAGCTGAGGCTGGTGAAGGAGCGATGCTCAGGCGGCTCTGAGGCTGCCACCAGAGCAGTGATGGCAGAGCCCGTCCTCAGGACACAGCCTTGCAATCCCTGGAGCTCTGAAAACATCTGCCCCAATGAAATCCCACTGCTGACTGCGACCTGTGCACGGTCTGCAAGCTGCTAGACAAATTAAAACTTTAAGACCAGTAACGTATTAAATAAATATGCACATGCATTTCTACTTCACAAATCTTTGCCAAGAATTTTAAAGAGTGAGTTTTATTAAAAAGCAGTGACTTAAGAATCTATCCACCATTGAGAAGGAAAAAAAATAGTACATGTACAGCTGAAATAGAAGAACTCTAACAGATAAGGAGTTTCAAAATCTAGAAATTGCATGGTACAAAAGTCACCCAAACAACCTTTGCTGTGGCCCGCCAAGCGCCTGTTTCTGTAGTCTTCAGCACTTACCGAATAAAAGACAGGAATTATTTTGGACAAGGTATCTGCATTTGTACTAAGATACCATTCGAGGTATTCCAGTGAGATGTCTGAATTGGATTTGACAAAGAATTCTAGCAATTCACTGTGAGGGCTTAAAAAAAAAAGTAAATTCAACCCTAAGTTCAGGGGGAAATTACGCAAATAAGAATGCTGGGAAATGCATTAAAAGGGTGCACAGAACACATGACACACCTGTATGGAGCTTCACCTTTTATACTGTTACCCATATCTTTATCTGTCTTTTAGGAAGCCTGAGAGTCCATATTACCTCACTGTTCCTTCATTGATAATTAAAGCCACAGTGATGGCACTGCATCTCAGACAGCTTCTGAAATCAGTATCTAAATGCACTGCAGACCTTCAGCAGCTCTGCATCCCACCCCTACTTGCCCTGGCAGAGAAGGCAAGCAGTCTGTTATCGCTGTAACTGTGCCCATCAGAATCAAGCAGTCAATGCTTTGTGTCCCACCATTGCTTCCTTCTGGCTTTTACACCTTTTTTTTCCTACCTAAATGGTAGGAGAACGTGCAGTCACTGATGGTCACAATGAATCAATTTATTAGTTGCCAAATGTCATAATCGCCACAGTAGTCATACATCCGCCGCAGTTACCAGAGCTGGCCTAAACGAAGGATTTCAGAGGGAGAAGCAGCAGGAGTGGAGGGAAGCAACACCGAAAGCAGCCCGCTGCAGAGCCCGGCAGAGATGTTACCGCAAGAGGGAGTCCTGGCCTCACAGACTCGACCAGCGCTCCGCTCCATGGAGGTATCAACAGATCTGGGACACAGACACCTGTATCTCAAGACAGAAAAAACACCAGAGAGCAAACATCCTCCGCCACCAGAATCTGTAATAATTTGTGGTATGAAACTCAGTTCACGGGCCATGAAGCATTCTCCCCTTTCCCACGGCTTCCGCACCACAGAGAGGACACAAGCCAGTAATTTTCATGCTCCTTAATAAACAGCCAGCCCTGAGAAGCATCAATGGATTTCTCATTGCAGTATTGCACTAATTAGCCTGAGCTGGACTAAAATACTTCAGGGCTTTTCTCAGACACAGTAGCAGTAACAGGAAATGCTCTCCCAATTGAAAAAGCTTTCAAAACCTGCTCTGCGCAGCTTTCAGCCTACAAGGTAGGTTGGTTGTTGTGCCAAAATCTCTGTCGTCTGCCTGAACTGTTCGCACTGACACGTGAAAGAAAATTTGATAGTGAGTACCCAGCTCTCATGGAAGCTGAAACTTCCCCAGTTCCTCTGTGGAAACAGAATAAAAGGGTACTTTGACGCTGAGAAGTCCTCAGGATTAGCTTCAGCCATCACAGGTGCACTTTAATTATTAGCACAGAACACTGGGATTAGGCAAACTGCAGGGGCAAATGATAAAGGGACCTCCAGGTATCTTACAGCCTTCTCACAGGAATAAGACTTGGATTAAGAAGCTCTGGTCTGAAAGAAGAGCAACCACCACAGCTTTCACCAAGTTCAAAAGAAAAGTTCAAAAAGCTGTAAATGGTGTATGCAAACACAACCCATTTCAGACAAGCCACTTCCTTACTGTGGAGAAGAGGGAAAGAACAAACAAGAACATGTACTACCTTCCACCCCAGAGATGGTGGTGGATCCCTGCCAGGACATACTCTGTTGCCTTCTGTCATGAATCTCATCCCTGAGCCACAGAGATCTCCTTTCTTCAAGCTGTTTCCTTTGGAAACCAAGGCCTGCTGCTTCCACCAGGGAATTCCAAACGATGCCCTCATGCACGGCAAAGATCTGACCTAGCGGTCTACAACCTTTTCCAGCCCACAGACAGTGCTACCAGTAAGAACAAGCTAAATGCAATGCCATGGATTTTCACTTCATTCTCAGTTTTAAAGGCTATTCTTACTTTTCCTCCAGCTGCAAAGAAAGGATACCAGTTATGCTATGCATTATCTGCCTCCGTGACGAATCACAGAGGAGTTTTTGTGAAGCAACTCACTTGCCTGCACCATGAAGATCATCGTTTTTCAAACATGACAGACTAAAATACAGATGTTTAATTCATTTTTATACTTGAACTGTGCCGCATTTTGTAAGAAAAGAGAAGTTATTTATCTTTGGACATACCAAAGGTGGGTAGACAAAGATAGGAAGAGCTCCCTGATGCCAATTTACAGCGACAGGGAGAGCAGAGATTACTCATCTCATTGCTTCCTCTTCTGTCTGCACAGCTCCCATGGACGCCAGGGTTAACCTACCTTACCTACATTACTCCCCCTACAATGCCCCCTGAACTCAGCAAAACGTAACTGTAGCAGTCTATCAACACAAAGCTGTTCTGTGCCACAAAAGCTTGCTTGCACATCCCAAACATTTCACGTCTTGAACAAGGAGCCAATTAGGTGGCTGTCAGACAGGAGGTGCAGCATCTGAAAATCTGAAAGAAATGGCTCAGAAATACTTCAGCTGTCTAATCCAGCCAGGAATCTACAGAGACATTACCAGAGACAGAGCTTCCAAGAAAGAAAATCCTGGAATAACAAAGAATTAGAATATGAGAAGTAACCAAGATCANTAAAAAAAAAAAAAAAAAGTTGAGGAGAGGAAGAGCATAGGCCATGCTGTCTCTATCCTTAAAAAGCAAGCAAGCAGACTACTAAGCTGGAATCACTAAAACTGATTATTTTGCACCAAGATCCCCATGCCATACAATTGTTTCCATGGTTCTTTTCAAGTTTCTGACAGTGTGTCTCAATCTTCTACGTTTTCTGTTATTCTGACCATAGTCATACCATCGCTGCTATTACCTGGTGGCTAAGTTCCCATTTATATCTTGGGCTCTTAAGTCAGCAATTTTGAGTTGATTGCGTTTTGAAGTCATTAGTGCACTCCAGCAGTCTGCTTCAATAATTGATGCTGTTCATGGTACCCCCAAAACTTGCTGTTTTTGAACCCTAAGCCACCAAGCCTGTAATTCATTCCTGAAGGGATGGCATTTCCAACCCCCATGTGTTCCCTGTGCCTGCCTAATGAAAACTCTCGTCTTGGAAATGTATTTATTCAAGATCGACACAGCTACCAGAAAAACAGCTTTAACACAGAAAGCTGCTGCTGGGGCTGTGCGGAGCTCTCTGCCAGCACCACCCGCAGACACACTGAGGGTGTTACTCAAAAGGCTGCATTATCACCACAGATGCACATGCAGTGTAAGATCCTACACAACTGTTGTGCCATAAATCATCCGCAGCTGATCTGCTTTCTGTGTGCAACAGTATTTGATTTCACAGAAAGCTAATTTTAACTGTCGACTAAGAACAGAAATGCCTATCAGATACCACGCTTTTTAACAAATGGAGATGGTTAAAGTTTGGTACAACTTTGTTAAAAGGTTAGCTGAGGCTTGGAAGTCAAGCATCTCAAAGCTAAGAAGTGCCAGCGTTAAATATGTTTGAGAAACTTGAGATAAGCTATCAAAGTCAGCTACACATTACACCTGAAGCCTTTTGCAGGAACCATTTGCGGATACCAAATTCTCACGTAGCCCTCAGGATAAAATCAGACTTCTAAGATTTGTCATATGGGTGGCTTGTGACCATCTTTCAAAACAGTTTCCTGTACAGGTTTTCTTCCTTTACTATCTGAAATCATGACTTACAGCAGAGACACTGCTTATCGCCCTAAGAGTCAATGACTTTAATTTTCTTCTGCCTTATTTATGGGCCATTCTTCACAAAGCACTAAATACCTGGCTGGTGTTCTCAGTAGGTGTTCTCACACTGGGTGAAAGCAACTAACACTAGAATTTACTTTGTTTCTGTAACCTGTCTCAAAAATAAAGTTACATACTTCAGTTAAAATTATAGAGGGAAATAGAGAGAAAAATTCAAATTTCTGCTCTGCGTTCCTAGCAGTAAAATTTTAAGTGCCCTTCAGTGCATCTAACATGGCAGTTCTCAGCTGCAATTCCAAAGAGAAAGGCCAGATGAGTGAGTAAATTCAGCCAATGGCCAGCCCATGCTCACCAATGGATTATTTGGACACATACTTATTGCTGTTTGTTACCCAGTTTTCCTAGGTCTGCTTTTGTCAAGTGTCTGAAGACAAATTGCCCATGCCCTTCCTCCCTGCTAACGCATAAGAGCTCTTGAACTAAGTATGGGAGCATTAGTCTTACTTCAGTAAAGCATGTGGGCACTACACCTGTGGGACAATCTTCTGATGTGAAATGACAAGTGCTGAGAATGTCAGCATCTCACACAGGGACATGCTATCATTTCCATTTCATGTTGCATCTTCCCGAGTGCCACAGAAACCATGCAAACAACCTCAACAGCTTTGATTGGAGTGTGCTCCTTTAACATCCCACAGCTCAATTTTTCCTGAGAAAAAAGAAAAACAGCTGCGAGGAGGCAAGGTAAGTTATGAGGTTGCCTTATCTGGACGTTACGTATAGCCAGCTTCCAAGTACATTATTTATTAACAAAAGATACAGACTGGATTTATACGCACATATCTCTTTTCAAAGAGCGGAAAAAATTTTAACTCTGCAGAGGAAACAGTCCTTGGCTTCAGATGTGGCAACGGTTCCTCTTTGGAGACTGCAGCATAAGAACTGGGCCAGCGTGGGCCAAGCTCGTGATTCACTGACCTGTCAAAGGGGGCAGCTGTAGGAGCAGAAAACGCTGACAGAGACCTGGAGCAGCATTCCCTTCAGCATCCAACTGCACAATTTGCTGCAGGACACTGCACATAACAGCGCAAACATAGGGAAGTCATGCTGCAGTTCACACTTGAACACATTCAAGTCACAAAAGTAGGAAAAGGGAATAACACCTCTTACTGAGTGCTGGAAAACCTCTATTTGGTGCTGAGCTTTAATGATCTCTTGCAGAATGAGACTAACACTTGAGAAAAGGATTTCAGGATCATGGACCAAGGAATGACTCTACTGGAGTCGTCAGCTCTGCTGACTGTGATATCACTGCCTTTGATAGGAGCAAAGGGACGGCAGAGCTGGGCTTCTGCTGCTGCATTGCTTTCAGCAGGATGCTCGCTGAAGCCAGTACTCAATCATTTGTATTTGTTTTTCCAAGAGCATAAAAGCACAGCTTCATTTTTCATTTGACACTTGAAAAAAAAAAAAAAAATCTCTGATAAGATAACAGACAAGGGACATATTTTCCATTAAATTCAGTTCTACTGCAGATGTGCAATGCATACAAACTACTTTCTTCCATTGGAGTAAGTAACAGTTTATCTTCCTGTTCCATTTTGCACTACAGATAGTGAAGGAAAACAACTCAGAATCACCTTCTCCATCATTCAGATCCTGAACGCTTAAAACTTTAAAGCAGTATTTTCTTCTTATACAGTAGCTCAGGATCACAGTGTAAACTGTGTTGTTGTGTAAATTGTCCCTAAGTTGTTTTAGGGAAACCTGATAAATAAAGTTTACAGCACATAGATATGTTTTAGTAAAAACAGAACTCCTACAAATAAGAAGCTATTACTTTAAACAGCAGTAAAAATCACCAAACATCAATATTTAAGAACTCATGCAATTGATAATCGATGGTGTGTTCAGATAAAATTTTAAACTTAGTAAAAAATCTTATTGCTCATTGAATACTAAATGTACTTAAATGATTACAGGAAGAAACTGCTTAAACAGGAATAACTGCTTGAAGCCTCTGCTTGTATTTCATCTCTTTTCTTCTGGCATACAAATACAAAGCAACTGATAAAACACTTATCACTGAGTTGCTTCATGCTGCTTCTAGTTGTAGACAAGAGAATTTATTGCCAGCAGGAGCAGTCTACATTTTTTAAATTGTTTCTGCATTCTCTGTATACAGATCGTCAAGTTTTTTGCATGTGGTGTCCTCATGTCATGTCCAGCTGCTCTCTGGTCCTTCTGTTTTGCACCAATTCACAGCAACTTTGAGTGCAGCCTACAGAAACTTGGTTGCTGAGCAGTATCTTCCAAACCCACAACTGAACACAAAACCTCCTCTCCCTGCCATTAAAAGGTGTAAGAAATAAGCACAGCCCTTCTCTGGCAGCCAACAGAGCAAACAACTCCTTACCTCGCATTCACTGCTCAGCAGCAGAAAGTCTGTTTTAAACCTTGAAGTGCATTTCAGCTAACAGAGCAGTCCCATAATGTGCCTTTTAAGAATTCTATGAATCCTTCACAGATTTTAATCAAATCATATACTGATTTATCATAAGCAGAAACTTGCAACTGACAGATGAACTCTAATGCCCATGGTTTCTATCCATAAGGGTCTGTGCTGCAAAGGCAGCTCATTTCACAGACCCCTTCAATATTCCTTTCCACACTTCAATATAAACATTTAGGTGTTTCTAGAAGCTTTCAGGTGTTAAGTATTTCCATGAAAACCCAGCTGAATAGTAACCTGTATCTAATCTGTGCTTTTACGGGGGTTTCCAACATTCACTCTTCAATGACTGCTCTTGCTCTGAATTGTGAGAATAGTGTTCAAGTCACTTGCATACTGCTTATAAATCATGCAAATACGTTTCCATTGTCCTCAGTTCAGTGATCTCTGCAGTTCACTAAGCCCACAGTAACTGGGAGGTTCATCAAAACGTCAGCCCGACCACTGAGCAGCACGAACGTGAAAAGGACCTCAGAGGTTGAGCAGGAACCCAGACAGTCTTCAGATCAATAGTTCAATCAAAAGCCCATGAAGCAAGAGGAAAAACGCTCCCTTACTCAAATTTGTAGACTGGGTTCCAGATTATTAACCTTTTTGCAAGACATGGATGAGGTAAAGAAACAGTAATAGAGAATCCAGACTACTTTCACAGGTTGGAAGGAAACTGCTGTGGCTTTGCACCGCCAGAACTGAAAAAGGCTTCTCAAGTTCAGCTGCACTGTCCACAGACATTCGCTCATGCAAACCTCTACACAAATTCTCTCCAGTTTGCTTTGGCTGGACTCCTTGGCTGCGCCCTCTGGACTGAGGTTGCGTGACCCCTGCCATAGCAGCTTCCCAAATATGCTACGCCAGAGGCTGTTACTCCCCAGGTTCTCCTACCAGCTACCACCCTTACTGCTATTAATACCATGAATGAATTCAGACTGAATTCACACACAGTTTCTGGCCTGTTTTCTACTGAGAGAGATGCTGCTTCAATTCAGTATGGGCAGATTACGAACCAAAAAGCCATCTGGAACTCAGGGATCTCTTTGACACAACAGACGTTTAGCTTTACTTTTATACAGTTGTTTCCACAGCACAAGTTCACTGAGTGAACTGTGTACACACAGAACATGCTGCTTTTTACACACAACTTCCTAAATAAAACCTGTTTTTTTATAGGAGATAAGTAGCAGATAAACTTCGGTGTCTCTGTGTTTGCTGGCAGGAGATGTGAAGGCAGTACAAGAGCAGGTCATAAGGGTTTCTGGAAATAAAAAAATACAAAACGGCCACTGGATGAATGTGAAGGTACAATAAAGTTACCGCTGCCTGACAGAAAGGTCTTTAGAAACTTTTTATCTTCCAAAATGAGCTCTGTTTTAATGTGTATTTTGTAAGCTGTAAAGTAATTCTATCCTGATCAAAGGAAGAACTTAAAAGCAGCTGTTCAGCTGTACCTATATATAGCCTTGGTAAGCCAGTAATGCTATCTGCATTCTTTAAGTCAAAGAGTGGCCTGCTAGATGAGGACCCAGTTAAGCACTGCAGCTCCACAGTTTATGCTTCTCATGGCTGTAGAGACAAAGGCCAATCTAACTCTTGTCAACTGACCCTGTGACACCAGGCAACTACTGCCACTGTGGAAGATGAATGAGGTATAAAAATAATGCATTAGGTGGGTGGGAATCTAATTTAACACAGCTAATGATGGGTTCCAAAACACGGAGATAAAACACCTTCACCTATCAATGCAGGAGGCAAGAGTGGAATGTGAAGGTCCCAGAGAAACAGGAGGTATCTGCACTGCTTGCAATATGCTCAGTGCTTTACTGTAACCCAAAGAGGCACTCAGTAAGCCAAGCTACAACACCTCACCCCTCCCTCCGCCTTCTGAACTCTCCATTACTTCAGAGGATAACGATTCTGAGGTTGCAGTGCTCCATATCCATCATAAAATAAAAGAGATTCAGAACAGAAAGCAAGGAAGGAAGCGGGAACAAACTGAATAGGAAACAGTTATGCCATCATGTAAATCTACACAGCATCCCATTTCAAAGACTGCATGTAGCTCTAGCAGTCCCATTACAGAAAGGAGGGGCAAAGCTACAAAGGTGAACCAACAGTAAAAATAATTAAAGCTTTGGAACAATTTCCATACAAAGTAAGACTGAGCAGTTTAAGATTCTTCAGGCTGAAGATAACCTGGTGGGAGGGATATGAGAATAAAGCCAGGAATGGAACCAATATAGCCAGTGGAGAATGGTAATTTAACTGTCTTGTCCAAGACAAGAGAAAACAAACAAGCAAACAAACAAACACACACACACATGGAACTCCTTACAAGGGTTTACAGGGACTCAAAAAGAAGCTTTGTGGGAGAAATACTGAGCCAGGCTAGTGGACTAAGCAACAGTTCCTGCTGCAGGTCTTCTCTTTCATCAGGATATGAAAAGCTCACACAAAGGCTCAGAGATAAAGCCTGCAGCAATTCAGGGCAACGGCTTCATTAGAACTGTCAACTGACAGCAGCACGTTACAATTACTGACCACAGTTCATTTATTTATCTTAATTTATTTGCCCTTTAGCTGCACGGCAATGGAAAGCCAAACTACTCCTTGCCATTCCAATGCACAAATCGTTTTTGCCATTTCATTTGTACATCAAAGTGGGGATACAGCACTTCATTCAAAGCCAGAATTATTTTTGAGACTAAAGCAGACATTTAACCACGTGCCATGATACAGTTCTTTAAGACTTAACAAAGTAATTTCTGCATGCACGACAGCTGGATATTTTAAGATGACAGATATATTAAAAGAAATAGGACTTGTGATGGAAAATGGTTCCAGTCACTCTGTCAATGCAATTATACATTCTGTTCACACCAAAAGGTATCTGCAGTCTCCTAAAAAACCATCAGAGAAAGAGCTTCATATCACAGCAGCAGGCTCATCTCATTACATAACAAACAGCATTGATCTGGCACACCACAGGACAAAAAAGCTCGATCCTCATGTACCAAAATTGTCAGCTTTATATGGATAACTAATGCATTTGTGTTCCACAAAGAAAAAATCATCTCTTCTCTGAACACTACCCTGAGTAACCTGCTTTAGCAGGGCGGTTGGACTAGTGATCTACAGAGGTCCCTTCCGACCTCTACAACTCCGCGATTCTCTGGAAACTCTAAAGACAGACAGAGCAGGCGTGCAATGGGCACAAGTTCACAGGCCTCCTTCTCCAGCAGACCTCGCTCAGTTCCACATGAACAACACCACAGCAACAACCCAGGACTCCACTCAGAGTGTCACACAGTTGAACAGCACTCTGTCTCCCAGCAGATGACTAGAATCACACCCTAAGAACCCTGCTGTCTCAGGGAATCCTGACCTGGAGAGAAGAAATTGGATTGACAGAGGTTTATTTGCTTGCCAAATTTCAGCACAGTCAATCCCCTGCAGCAACTTTTTTCAGCAATAAGTGATAGAAACATAAACCTTACAAAAGCCTTATGAAGGATGATGAATTTTCAAACAGCCTTGGGAGGAAAAGGATTGGTAACAATTTAAAACATTAGAATCAGAAACAGTTCTCAGCAACATCACCTACTGGCACGGTCTGAAATCATTTAAATTCGGTTGCTGCCAAATCCATTTTTAGGTAAAATTGACCCTGCTGTGGATCTATATATATATATATTTTTTTTTTAATACATAATGATTTTATCACAGATTGACAGAAGATATTTATTAATTAATAGGGTAAAAGTCAGGCTACCTGGCATGCTACTTGATCAGCCTGGGAAAAATAACTAAACCAGGTATCAGCTGCCTTTTTACTCACAAAGCACACGGTGTTTGTTAGAGAGGTCAGAAGACAATCTATCACAAATGAAGGCAGTACAAAATTTATATAAATAGGTAAATTTTGGGCTTAGGTGAAATACAGATTTTTCAAACTCACTTAAATGTGGCCTAATTTTAAACAAAACACAGGCTTTGTGTCTATCACATCCACGTGTTCATAAAATCAATAGCTAATTTTGATTGGAAAGGACCCCTGGAGCCACCTACTCCAACCTCCGCCTCGAAGCAAGGCCAGTTGCTCCTCCTCCATCTCAGACTCAAGCCCCCCCAGCCATCCTGGTAGCCCTCAAAACTCACCTCAGGATGCTGGCATTGCTTTTATACTGATCAGAATGGAACAAGGCAAGAAGTAGCCTCCTGCATGCCAAACACCAACCCGTCCCTTGGCCAACCCAAAACGTAGCTCTAGCTCACTGCACGGCCAAGGCTGTAAACTAACGGGACAACAGCATGAAAGCAGACACACAGTGGGCAAACCCAACCCACAGGCTACAAACACACCACCACCAAAGGATGGAAAAGATTTTAAAAAGACAAGATTTCTTAATCAAAGGTTTCATTTATCCAATTATCTTGACAACAGAACCGGTTTGAAAGGTTCTGAAAAATCTGGAATTGTGAAAATTTTGTTTTTCAAACAGGCAAAACTGTACCAGAGAACAGACAGGCACCTCACTGACTGGTTTCAACCAACACCTAGGTAATCAAGGAGACCACCTTCCACTTGCAATGTTTCCAAAGACTAAGATCACTAGAAAAGGAAATATTCTTTGAAAGAACCTTACCTACATGCACAACCAGTTGTATCAGTCGGAAAGGTTTTCAGACCATGGCAATCTGTATTCAACTCAGCACTTACAACAGAGAGAGAAATACATGCAAAATTTACCATTACTGAAAAACCTGGGTATAAGATAACCACAGGAAAAGAGACCACTACTGAGAGCACTCCCCACCAACAAGCTAGAACTGAGGACCTCAGAAGCCAACACACTACTCTAACAAATAGGGTCTCACAACAGAGCTGCAAATGAAGATATTAATCCTAAATGCAGCTGGAAAAATGAGCATGGCTCAATTACCACAGCTGTAACTGGCCTCAGACAGGTGAAGTCACAAAATAACTTCTTTCACCTGTACATAACTCATATTTTATTGATGCATACATGTTGTAAACATGTGATGTTTTCTGATGAAATGGAACTGCCTTAGAGTTAAATTGTAGTGCACACACAAGAAAGCATTAAGGACAAATTCACAGATTAGAACCTTTAGAACATGATCATCGCTTCACCGCTAAAGGCTAGACAAGAAATGGCACAATGCTGATACTCTAACAGCTAAATCGATAACACAACACCTTCATGTTCCATGCAGACAGAACTACACCAGGACTGCTGTCAGTGGCAGGGCACCCACGTGGCCCATCCTTGGCAAGCAGCCTGGATGACAACACCTGCAAACAGAAACAGAAGTGCAAAGCGGTGTGCGACAGGAGGGGATGCTGTGAGAGGGCATTCACCCGAGTTGGTAATGCTGAAGAGAGCCTCTGAAAGGACTGGACAGTAACTGCATAACTACAAAGAGTCTTTGGAAACAAAGCAGGAGTCAGCTTGAAAAGAAGGATGAAGACGGATGTTTGTACCCCCTGGCAGCAGCAGAGCAGCCATCCCAGCCTGACCTGCTGGCACAGAAATCACCGCAGCAGCACCATGGTCTCCCCACGCCAGGTGGGGGAAGCCGCGTGTGTGGCAGGTGGGGATCCAGGGCTCAGTCACTGAGGTCTGTGACATGGGGCAGGGGGCTTCACCGCTGGCCTCAGCGTGGCTTAGCAGATTGCAGGGAACGGCCTGGGTATGGAGCTCAGCAACCACAGACCCAAATAGGGGAACTCGCTCCCATTAGCTGGAACTCATGCTGCGTGCAACTCTGGGCAGGTGGGAGGGAGGGATTACAACTCTCCATGATTAGTTCTGAAAAGCAGTTAGATATTTGTAGATGTTTGTAAACTTTTTTTTTTTTTTTTTATTGTGTAGCACTCTGGTTTACCTGTTGCACTGCTGCTCTCTGCTGAGCATACAGTTCCCTGATTCCCACGTGATTACACCACATTCATAAATGAATAAATTGTTGGGTTTTGTTTGCTTGTTCGTCTAAGCTGCATGAACTGAACAGGTTTCCATGCAACAGCCAACAACATGAGCCTTTGAATATATCAATCTTCACATTCAGTTCTAATGATTCCTAGCAGTTGTGCATAGACAATACAGAACATGCTTTTTTTTTTTTTCTTTTTTTCCTAGAAAAAGTATAAATGGAATATTTCCTTGGAGAAGATTCAGTATTCAGCTGTACCCAGATAACTCAAAACATACATTTTTAGTAAGATTTAGACTGAAGAGTATTACCCTCAGGAGGCATTGGGTACCTCCACAAACTCCAAATTCCTCCAGGGCTGGTCACTCTCAAGGCAGGCCTCCCTATCCTTTAAGTATTAAAATGTTAGAGTAGCCTTAAAATGTTACATTATAGCCAACACAGTCACAAATCTCACACTTACACATTTCAATTAAAAGCAGACCTACAAAGAAATAATGTATGGATGCTAACCAGACAACAGCTGTACAGCGTTACCCAACACAACAGCTCAGAGACAGAAATGAAGAACCCCGCATGCTTCAAACTCTCGCAGTTCAACAAGTCAGTTCCAAACTCTTTTTGCGGCAAATGTTCAGGTTTGTTCTGCTCCGCTGAGTAAGGCAAAAGAATTTTTACCTCTAGGGAAACCAAACACAAGGTCAGTTTCGTACAGACATACAGGTCTTGCCTGAGCAAGTTTACGCAGCACAACCAGAACACCTCATCTCCGCTGTGTTTTGCCAGCACTGCCCACGCACAGTTGCCATGGTTAAAAGAAACCCAAGCCCATGCCACTCCTGCTGCTATTTTTTCCCTTAATCGTGAAAACAATGCCTCAGTCTGGCCAGAGGACTTTAGGTTCCCTGAACCAACATTACTCTTTGCTGAAGAATTTCTCTAAAACTAAGTAGCAGAAGAAAATCAAGCATGAAAAATGTTCAATTATGTAGAAAAATGGTAACGATCCCTAGCAGCATCTTTACCCAATTAGCACCTTCGTAAGTGGCAACTTGGCTGTGTGAGTAGGACAGACCTTGCAAAATCCACACTCCCGGGTCCCCCAAGGCTCCGTTTCTGACATCCACCCCTCCCAGCAGAGTTTGGCAGGAACAGCCAGAGTTCAGAACTATAACAAAAGTACAGAGGAAAAAAACCTCACCTAAAGAAAA
>VXAV01013311.1:45459-70718 GCA_013399715.1 Alectura lathami | reverse complement strand
AACCTCACCTAAAGAAAAAAAAAAAAAAGCATGTTACACAGTCGTTCTTGCAGCACTCAGTGACATTCTCTGCAATTTGCACTGTGTGATCCATCTTGCAGGCAAAAATAAGTCAGAAGCCACATTCCATTAACAAGAAGCTCTCTAATTATTTCTCTGATATAAAAACTTTAAGTGTGTGACACCCAAGTAACAGCCCAACTGCCTTCTGAATGACTCTCAGAGTTCCCTCTTTCTACTTCTAAGGTTACAATCCTACAAGCACAGCTGCTTCACAACCCTTTCAGAAGAGACGGCAATGCTTTGATTTCTAACATGAAGACTGAAGGGGGGGGGGAAGAAATCACTCAAGGCACCAAGATGTACTTTCAAGTTTTGTATTAGACTGGTTAAAGTACAGAAACAACAGAAAGCAAGCAGCCACTGTAAGTTATGACCAGTTTACAAATTCAGATTTTGAAGTAACTCCTGCATTAAGTGATTAATGGAGACAAAATACAGCCATGCAAACCTCACAAGAAGGACAACACTTAATTTAGCAATGCATTACCACTTTGCAAATCTGTAAGAAGGATTTCGAATCTAGGTGCACAATCCATTAATGTACATATGCAGTATTTCATCTTTTAAAGTCGACGGACAACTTGAACACTTGACAACCTTGACTTTGTACTCCAGCTAGTGCAACTGGCTCAGTGCAAACTTTGTCAGAGCACGAACTAAGCAACCTCTGTGCCACTTCAAAACAAGTAAACAAACAAACAAACAACACCCACACTAAACAAAAAAAAAAAAACAACAACATTCCTTTGTGTTCAAATACAATAGCACAACAAACATAGTTAAGGGGATGGAATTCTAGGATTTGCGTAGGGTAAAAGAAGGAGGAGCTGATGAAAGTCGCGATCCAGTTCTTCTGCACATGACCTTGTTGTAAGCACAAGATCTCATTTTCCGAGGAGTGTAATTAACTTGTGGAATTCTTTACAACAGCAGAGTAACTTCAGTTAACAGAACTATAAGCAAAACTGAATAAATGATAAAAACCAATCTGCAAGGATTCACAAGCATGTTTTATAATATGTTAGAAACAGTTACATGCCAATTACTAAAGGGGTATCAAGTTCAGCAGTGATTTCCATTTGCAGCCTTGAAGTCAGAGACAAACTGCATTTGCCAGTTGCAGAAGACACAGTATCCTGGCGTTTCCATAGGGAAAAAATAAACACCGAAGAGCAGAAACAAAGCCTCAAAGATTTACTGTACAAGGAGCCCTTAACAACCATCATACGTTGCAAAGCAGTTCTGCAGACTGAGACTTCACTTGCTGGTATGAATAAACTTCTTTAAAACAAATTTCTTAAAATCTGAGATGATTTAGTGAATTAGAAATTCACTTTTCAATTTCCTCATTAGAGAGAAAAGCCACAAAGAATCTGTGGTATGCTGCAGAAATGTACCATTTACATAGAATAAAAAAGCCAAGCCAGTAGTTTCTAGAATGCCCTATGGACTGTGAACAATCTTTTCTTTATTTCTAACAAAGAAGTGGTTATGGCTTTGTTCTGCTCAAACTAAAACAAAATTTTCAAGTTGTAAGGCAAAGTAAGAAGTTACATTCTAGCTATATAATATCTAGATTTTCTTGCCAGTAAATTCTGACTCTAAAATTCCAACTAAGTCAACACTTCTATTTTGCAAAGTTAAAAAATAATAATAATAACATGCTAACAATCTGACTATTCCTAAACCACAGGGAATGTAGCACAAAGTCACTCGGAGAGAGACACACAGACAGACGAATGAAGCCAACACTCCTCCCTCAGGCAGACTTGCCTTTTGCTTCCTAACGAGCTCATAACCACTGCACCCCTAATTTAGGTGCATTGAGCTACTCAGCAAGCTCACAGCACAAGCAGCACGCTTAACTAAGGATACACAAAATTTTACATGCCACGTTCATTTTCTCTGGACTCCTAAATTTGCTTTTATCTGACACAGCATTAATTTACATTCTAGAAACAGGCTTTTTTTTTTTAAAAAAAAAAAAAAAAAACAATAATGAAGCCTTCAGAAAACCTGACATAGGGCCTTAAAGCAATGCGGGTATTGCAGTATTGCTGACTTCCAAAAGGATCCCAATAAAAACCAGTAACACTAAAAAAAAATAACCTATCATTTCCAAATGTTTTAGCTCATGAGCTCACGAGCATAATTTGAGTCTCCCCATTTATCTGCAGTAGTGTACGACTGCAGAGTTCCTTTCACCATCTCAAAAAGAGGCATTAATGGGAGAAAACAGTCTGGAAAACGTCCAGCCTTCACTTCCAGTGGACAACAACACAATGAATAAAAACAAAGAACACCTTCCTTTGAAGCAACAGCACACGTGGTGTTTCTGATGTGCCTACAGTACTTTGTTGGCTGCAATTCCAACAAACCACCAAACACAATTACCTGTACCTGGACGACTTACAGAACTATCTCTTCAAGGCTTGCATCCAAAAGCTGTTTAGGTTTCATTGACAAGAAATATTGTTAGACATGTAACAGCTCCTCAGCACGCAGTGGTTCAAAGCAAACCAAGCAGAAGGCTGGTGTCGTGTGCTTAAAAATGCAAAGTTTCAATGTTGCTTGTTAATCATACTTGCTGGTATAGTTAAGAAAACCTTTGCTTATTAATAAAATAGCTTTCCAGTGCTATGCTAGCAGCCTCTTCATTCAAAGTATGCAAGAAGTTTAGGTAGATGCAATTACCACAGACCAAGGGCTGGATTTATGTTCCCATACAATTTGCTTCCTACAAATCTCCCATTCTTTCTAGCGGAATGTTTACATAAAACTCAGTCACCATTTGAACCCCTCTAAAAGCTTGTCCTTTGACATTATAAAAAAGAACTGTGTAATTGCTGTAGACTTGAACACCACATAGCCTTTATTGTTCTATGCTAAATGGAAGATCCATAAACATTTACAGATTTGCTAACATAGCGAGCTATTTATATGCAGTAAAAACTAAATAATTTTCACATTTTTTTCTAATTGCCCTAAACATGGATTCCTCTCACCTGGCTGAGTTGAAAACTTCCCACAGCCTTTGGAATAAAACGAGCACCACCTCACTGCTGCGGAACGAAGTCTAAGCACTACTTCATGCCTAGGAAGTGCCACAAGAAGGGCGGTCAGCACCAGTCAGAAATGAAATCAAGCTTTGGGCTCATGTGCCTGCTCCAAGAGAAGCTCCAGAAGCTGAAACTCCTGCACTGCATCCTCACAAAGCACAGTGTAACTGCAGGACCCATGGGAGGGCTGGCTGCAGCCTCAGGTAAGGGCACGCTCTGCTGGGCGAGTGCAGCCTTTGGGCAGGAAAAAAAAGCCCAAGTGTCTGTGGGTGCCGGCAGCTAACGCAGCTGTGTGAGCACCCAGTCAGAAGCAAAGACTGTTTCCCACTAAGAGCTTTTTTTTCCTAAATATGGCAACAAGCATCAGCCTGACTTGAACACACTTTTTTCGTCATTGTCTTTTTGGGTTCTCTTTTCTCCAGCTGGCTGGCCGGCCAGCGGGCATTTCCAGTGGGATGGAACCACCACAGCTTCTCTGCCATTCCCTGTTTCCCAGCAAAAGCTTTGTGTTCTGAATGCCTATAAAAACCCCTGTACCTATTGCTTTTTCACTGACCCTACAGCTCTTGGTCTTTTCATGGCATAAGAATTTTCATGACTAATAAATTTTCACACTCTTTATAAAGCAAATTAGGAGAAAGTGATTGAAGCGACTGAAACACTCAATCCAACAACTTCAAATGATCAGTTGTCACCCTACAGAAATATTAAAACCGTAATAGCGGTAGGCTAAATCATAACCACTGCTTAAAAAGAAAAATCCAAAAAAAGAAACCTGTAGTCTTACAAGAAGACTTCCAAATTCATTACTGGCCCTGGATAATACATCCCTAACTTCATGTAGGACTCAAGAAAGTACAGAGGGCAAATCTCTGTAAATGCTTATTGCTGGCACACTGACCCCAGCCAGTGGAGCTGCACCTCACAACTGTAGCCACATATAGAAGTTCCACCTCCTTGACACTAACAAGATGACTTTTTAAAAAAATAGCAGGAATAAAAACACAACAAAAATTTACAAGTGCTTCACAGCTACAGAAGGATCCTCCCAGAGACACAAAGCAGAGCACAACCATCAGTCATGGCTGGTTCCAAAAATCTTTGCTTTACACCAAGACTTGCCATCCCTGTTACAAGCTGTTGCCTTGAATCAGTAAGGTACGAGGAAGAGAGTATGCATCTTGGCAGCCAGACAGCCGTGCAGTGTTTATAGGTTGTGTTTGTGCTCTGTGTGGAAGCCATAACAAACCATGCTTTGTGTCTTAACTAGAGCTGGTGAGACTCACGTTCCTTGCAGTATTACTTGGCAATGTTCTCTCACGCTTTGTTTATTACAGGCCCTAAACCAGAGGAAGCAACCTGATACGCACACATTATCCAATCACACTGAACAAAAATGTCACTTAATGAATCTGGGAGTTACAAACACCAGTCCACCTCCCTTCATCAAAGCACTGTGACCCAACACTCAGCCAACAAAGAGCAAGTAAGCAGTAGAATGGAGCAGAAGAGCACTTTAAGCTAGAGAAGGAGCAGACGACTAAGAAGTAAGTAATCTAGGAACTGAGACCCAGCCTTCTAAGAATGCTGATCTACACAGAGCATGAAACAAACCATCTGACCTTCTGAGATAAAAATCACATTACAGAAGCTCTCTGCTTCAGCCACTGTCTTTACTAACAAAACTGATCATTTCCTCAACCAAACACATAATCTTTATTAAAGTAAAATCAGTAAATAATGAGCACCTGTGCCTTCTGGAATTCATCTCCCATCTAATCACAGCTTGTTTTCCGGAGGCATCTTCTCTCACACTAGGAATTACTTGCATTTTCACAAATGTTTAAAACAAAATAAATGTAAGAATATGAAACAATCACTGCTATTTCCTCCTCAGAGGAGATCAGATTCTTCAGGGACAATGCTGAAAATCAATTATAAGACCATAAAAAAAAAAAAAGAACCACACTTGTGTCTAATTACATCCTGCAGATTTCCTTTCCCCTGACAGACATAGTGCTTCGTAAATGAGCTGTACAACAGCTGAGTCCCTTAGGGTAGCTGAGCCTGTGAGCTGGCCTCTTTATGGTGTGCAGACAACAGTGCTGGGATTGCAAGGACGACAAGCACACCTAACGGGTGGCTCACCTCCTGCGGTTTTCATGAGATACCAAATGTCAAGTTAACAGCACTACTGGAAGCAGGCTAGCTTCCAGAGGAGATAACCACTCAAAGCGCGTACCAGCTTCCAGCAGAGCTGAGGGTGTCAACCATTTGTTCCAATACCAGGCCTCTAACAGAGAAAATTTTGTTCTGTGTTGTTGGGCACAACCTCAATACAGAAAAAAACTTGCAGGCAGCATCCAGCACCAAGAAGGAGAATTCAACCAGTCATAGTGAACCCACAGCAGAGGAAGCAAAAAGCTGATTTCCTAGGGACAGGCAGAAATGGCACACCGAGGGAGCCAGGGACTCCCTGCTCTCCCAGCCTGGCCAGCAGGAGCTGCTGCTCCCTGGCACCTTTCCAAGTCCCACCAGGAGCAAGGCAGAGCAGCAGCTCCAAAGGCACAGAGACATGTGCTGTAGGAAACACAGCTCAGCGCAGATCACTGCACAGAGGGGACTGTACTGCTGCCAATGCCCACACCAGCACAGACTGCCCCATCCTGGCCCTAAGCACCAAAGCTCAGAGGGGAAGAAAAAAGAAAAAGTTCAATAGGATAGGATAAGCCATGGCTATGAGGTACAGGGCACAACCCGCCCCTTTTACGCCTCTCCTTCTTCCCTTTTTGCCATTCCTCCCCAATCCGCTTTGATCCTCCTCTTCCCCATCTCTAGTCCTCACCTCAGACATTTCACACCAATTCTGGACAAACCCCACACTCTTTAGCTCAGTCCCCAGTCCCACCCCTTTGGCCTCCCACAGCACATCTTATGCTCTTTTATTCAATAGTTCCCCCTCCCAGTTTGCCCCGGATTCCGGGGAGTTTTTCGCAGTGAATCACTTCCGCAGGTTTTGCAAGAGGGACAATGGCTTACCTGTTACCTGGGCTGCTGGCAGGAGCCAGCTGACTCAGACAGATTCAGTGGCCTCAGATCCCCACCCTGTCACTGCCTGCTTATCTGACCTGCCAGTGCACAGAAGCCATTTCAGCCTGGAATGTCCCTAATTGTCCAGCGACTGAGTTTACAAGCAACATCAGCCCATGTAAAACTGTGGAACTGCATCTTTAATACTTTATGTGACGTGCCACTACATAGTTTTAGATTTTAAAGTCTCAAGGTCTCTTAAGCGACATCATCTCAAGCAACGTCAAGCTCTCTAAATTTTTTGTCTGCACTGATTTTGGTGGTATTTCTACGTAGCCTCTGGCAGGTGTTACTATTCTCTAGTACAATTAACAAAAAGGCTGCTTTGTGAAGAAAATAAGAGCTTTCTCAGGCCAAGATTCAACCAACACTATTTACCCTTCCTAAAATCCTTCAGCATTTTTGGAGTTCAGGATAGATACTTTTCTTGGCATCCTGCAGCACACAAAGACAACTGAGGTGGAATTTTGTGGGTTTGTTCAGCCAGAAGTACTTGGAGTCAGTTTTTCAAAGATACTACACAATTATTTGCTTCAAGTGCATATAATCCATCTTTAATATGTAATGCAAGCCAGCAAAGCCAGATTTATAGGGGAAAGACTGATTTGTCTGTCTTGCCCCAGATGTCTGTTTTAAGATGACATCTTATTTTCCTAAGGGAAAATTACCAGGCAGAGAGGCTAGAAAAGGAGTCAGAGAAGGAAAAAATGTGCATGGCAATACTACTGAAAGTGGCAAGGAAGGGATAAAAAAGACAGACAGAATCTCCCCTTCTCCACCAGACACACACTATTCCAAACACCAGGACAGGAAGCAAGCTTCTGCCTGAGGAATCCAAGACACTCCATTTATTTTTGGTTTTGCTGCAGACTGCAGAGTTGTGTTGACCAGCACTTACAAAACCTAAGAGCTAAAATTCAGAAGACATGCCTACGCTGGCAAAGTTCGCATACACAGTCTTTATTGGTGCAGGTCCAGTAACGCTAACAACGGTGCGGACCATGAACCACCAGCCTAGTTTGAACGGACAATTTTCTCCTCATTTTTAAATAAACCCAAAACATTTTAAGGCAACTATATTTTAGTCATCATTTCTTTCAGAATCTAAAAGTGATTGGTAGGGCTTCACTCACAAGCAAAGGCTAGGCTTTCATTTAATTAGTCAAAATGTTCTCTCTCTGCATTCCTGGTGTGCTTATGAACAGGATTTATATTCAATACTAAAAAAGGCTCAGTTCTGCTGAGAATTTAGATATCACGCAGAATAATCACATGCCAAAAGAATGGGTTTATTGTAGCCTTGGCTATCAACATCATCCAGAAACTCCTGTGCTGTGGTTAGTCTATTCATTACAGCCAGCCACAGGATATTGATTTGCTGTGATGTTTGAAGTTTTTTTAATGTAGACATTTATTTGCTTTCTCCTCTTTCCCCAGTGTCCCATCTTCACTCACATTCATTTCACAAAATTCCACAAGGAAACCACTAGCACTGCCACAGCCATAACCTCAGCATAACCCTTCAAAACCTGCCTTTTTTCCTACCTTCCTCTTGATAAAAACTTCGCAAACTATCTCAGCTATCAAGGCACAGGAGACTTCCTCAGAAGTCACAATCTAAAAGCAAGAAAAGGATTTTTAACTCATTTCCAATTGCCCAATTAAAAGCTCATCAGAAATATTTCCCAATGTATTTAAAAACATACTCTACTTCTAAATTACCACACTGAGTAGTCTTGAACTTGATCATAGACCACAGATATTTAAATAAAGTGTCTTTTGGGGGAGAACTAAAACATTTGTATTAAGGGTAATATACAGTCTCTGTTTCGTTTGCTTGTCTCCACCTCCAGAAGGTACTGCATTTTCCCCTCCTTAAAGGCCATCCTTGCTTCACCTCCCTGGTGATGTTAGGCCTCCCACGTTCCTCCTGTGGCTCTCATAAAAGCCATGGGCCTTCCTCAGTTGTCTTTGTTCCCTCAAGCTTGCCTACTACTATGCAAACAATTCTGAGAAAGTTACTGCTGAAATCACCCTCTTCTGTTACAGGGAATATGCCACACAGGAGTTCTGAGATTAATGGAAAGCTCTCTCCACAATCAGTTCCAGCTGAGATACTACTGCAGCGTTCAGACTCTCACCACATGCAGGACTGTAGTTACTGATCCTTAGCGATGTGTTAGGAACTGAAAGGAAGCAGTAACATTCTAACAAGGGAGAAACATCACCCCTAGCATCCCAGACAAAATTCACATAACTTCTTCACCTACCACTATGCACAAAGCACATTCAGTTGTTGGTCAGGCAGCAGACCACAAAGTCACTGCAGCAAAACAAGCTCCAGATTTTTTGAAGTGGACACCACTGGAGTCTGGAAGCATTTTCGAAAACATTCATCAACCACCATCGTTCACAGAAACATTTTCAGAACCAGTTCTTCACGTGACCTTCCTTTTTGTGAGAGACACTCCTTTCAACAGTTTTGAAAACTAGGCAGTCCTGTGTCATGTTCCTCATTTCTGGAACACAGTGGGCCCACAGGACTACCTCTCATTTGTTAGAGAAGTTATTTCCTCTTTTATTACCTTTCTCTTGTACATGCCTTTTGCAGGCTTATTGTGTTGGACGTTCCGTTGCAATTCTGAACGAAGCAAACCTTGCAGAGCCTTGCAACGAGCCAGCTTTCTCCAGGACAATGCAAAACTGCCACTCTAGGTATGTACAGAGAAGCGTTCCTACTCAGCCGTGTAAGCCAAATGCAAGAAGCAATGAAGGTGTGTGGTGTATCTCTGTATCAGTCAGTCTGGCTCTCCTTCGAAAAACCGCTTAACGCTCAGTTGGCTTTGTTTCTGGCTATTGCTTGTATCTTCGGTAGCCATATAGGAAAGAGGATGTTCTTCCAGGAAATACTCGCGTTTCGTGTCAGGCTTCTGTAAACAGTTTGATTGGAACAGCACTTTCAAATCCTTCTGCAATTAGTATTTTTCACTTTGGAAACTACTGTTCTGGAGAAACTCTCCCAAGTGAAAAATCAACACAAATTCTCTTCCACCTCCAACTGCAGCAGATGCACATCATGGTGAGTGTCTCTGACACAGAGGGCCCCGCAGCACAAGCCCACAGGGAAAGGTTTCTTACACCTTTGTTTCAACATCCATTTTCCTAAGCAATACCTGAACATAGTTTTACAATTTGGTAAGATTATTTCATGCTTCGCCTGACACTAAAGCACACGAAAGGTGTTTCGTTCAAGATGCACACTGCACACCTCTCTTGATCCTACAAAGCCACTACTGGCTGCTGCAGTGGCCTCATTCCCACAGCTCCGCGACAGAAGGGCTGTCTGAAGAGACTTCCAGATACAGCCACCAGAGCCAGGCATACACCTGCGCAAGCACTACACTGCCCTGATTTTCAGTAGCCCTCGTTATACTTCGCTATCTCATGTTTAAAAAACAAAACCCAAAAGTTACATAATGAAGGGACAGCCCTGGAAAGGCAGCGTTTTTCTCTGATATACTCTTCTGCAAACAAACAACACAGTCTGAAAGCACCGTGGTGATGATGGAAAGGATGCCACATACTCAAGTGACACTTTCTCTCCTGCTTTACAACACAACACCATGCTGACACTTCCTGCCCACTGAAAGGAAAACGGTGCTGTGCTACTGCAGACTCAGTGTCATATGCTTGTTAATAAAACTGCATCACTTCAAAATGAATGGGGAACACAGAAGAAAAATCAAAATGAAATGACACTAATCCCCTGAAATTCAAGAGCAAAACATTTTGGTTTCTGCACTGGAAGAGTCAGTGGCTGATTTTTAAGGAATGTAATTATGATACAAAAAGAGCCCAAAGAAGA
Organism: Alectura lathami; assembly: GCA_013399715.1. Taxonomy (NCBI): domain Eukaryota; kingdom Metazoa; phylum Chordata; class Aves; order Galliformes; family Megapodiidae; genus Alectura; species Alectura lathami. Next base: position 60,641 of record VXAV01013311.1, on the reverse strand, counting down.
TGCAGTTTTTCAATTGGTGTTACATGCATTAAAAACATTCAACTAGTACTAAATCTACTTAAAACATATTCCCCATCACACACAGAAGCAGAATGCAACCAAATATCCGAAATACAGAGACACCTCCTTTGCTTAAGAAAGGCAAAACATTCTGATGATCATTAAAAAGGAATCAGTAAACAACTAACACGACAGGCATAAATACCTTGGCAGGCATTTGAGACAGGGAACTCCTCTCAGCCTCCAAGCACTCTTGGAAATATTGATATACCTAACATTAAAACATATGTGGAAATACCCACAGATACCTTCCAAATGATAAATGCAGGAAAAAAGCAATATGTATATTTTTACTATATTTTAGCCTTACATACTTAGAAAACCAACTGCACAAGGATGCACACAAAATCTAAAAGATGAGGTTAGAATTCTGAGGCCCTCATTCTCCCAGTATTTACTTATTCTGTGAAAATAAATAACGGGGATTTTAATCAGCAGTCAGTGACCTACTTCAAATAAGGTTACTGCGTAACTTAACTATGTAACAAAATATAATACTGCACCATTGCATAACTACATGACAGTGTGACCATGTAGAACTGGCTGTAAAAATAACACATTTCCTGAGGTATGGACTCTGAGCCGCAACCAAGCTCAAAATGAAACATACACAAGTGCTTTGAATAAGCTGTGCATAAATCACAAAGCTTTGGTCTTAAAATTGATTCTGAAAACCTCCCACGACTAAACTAGGAAGACCTCCAATTCTCAAGTTATGGACGTAAAAACCTCCCTTTTTCCTTCCAGCTACGCGAAAACCCAAATTTTAAGTCAGCATGACTGAAGTTTGCACATGTGTGTTTGCAATTCTCTCACATGCCTACGTGCGTGTGCTTGTACGCCCCTGCAAATGAGAGAATACAGCGCACAATGACTGAGGCAGTTTGTAATTCAACAACATTCTTGTTTGAGAAACTGCTTTACAAGAACTCCGGTAAACAGTAATTTCAACAGTCAATATAGTTTGAAATATTTTGCCTGCATATAATTATGGAACTAAAAACAAATGTGTTTTTATATGAACAGTTCCCCCAGGGAACGGTCTGTTAAGGAAACCCGTTCTCATGGTTCAGCTGTGGCTTTATCTGGCACATCAGTGCACTGCCTCCCCTGCAAAGCTATCGAGGCCCATGCTTCAATGAAATACAAGCCAAAAAAGGATAAAATTAACAGTGATCTATCAATAATTTTTTCCTCAAATTCTTGCAAACAAGCACAAAGCACGTATGTTGGTTAGACAGTCCCACCAAGACCAGGAAAATTGATCTGGTAAAATCATGACATGCAAACAAATTCCCCATACATGTCTGGTCTGCCAGATTGTAACACAGGTGCTGAAAAAAATTTGGGGTACTGTAAAACATTGCTCAGAGAGAGAGTAGGACTATGGTATCTCTACATGTGTGTATTTTGCTAACTTGAGTTGGTTCATCTTTGAGTTTTGTGTTTATCTCATTCACTTGAACGATACCAGAGAGGCAATCACACATTGTTTGGCTCTCTCCATATAAATAAGGCACATAAAAGTAGCAAAAGATTTTTCCATACAGTCATAAGTTACTAAACTCAGATACAAACAAGAAGGTACTTATGTGTGCAATGCGATGTTCTTCTAATAGAAGTTGAAAACTGCTGTTTGCTATTAAAAGTGTTTTTTCCCTCCAAGTTTAACATCTAAGTAACACAGGCCATTGAAACAAAATAATGAAAAAAGTTAATCATATGTTCCTGCACAGATAGAAAAGAAAGCAGAATATCTAGAGAAGCACAGCTTGCCTACCTCTGAGACAGTTCCCTTTTCAAAGGGCTACAGCTGAGAATTTTTTTTTTCTGCAATAGATAAGGTGAGACATAACTTCTTTTCCCTTCATTCTGCCTCACTGTCAGGCCATTAGGAATTTGCACAAAGACCCAACGCTTCTGTGAATTACCTAGTTCCCACTACTGTGAAATGTAGGTTAAAGCAAAGGAGGGGAGGAACAAATATCCAGCAGGTGCCCTCAAATGTAGCCTTGGCATCTGGCTCTCATTTCCCATACAGTACAGATGTATTCTTTGTACTGTTCCAAGTCAACTGCTAAAACACTGTGCAAAACAGATTCCTGCCATATAAACGACAAACTGCGCTCCCGATTAGCAAACTGCAGTACAAATGGCTAAGGGTGTACCTGGAGATCAATGTTTACACAGGAGTTTTATGAGAGACCAAAAACTTCCTATTAGCACAGTGGAAATCCAGTGGAAAGTCCCCAAAAACACCTCAGATGTCAAACGACGGTACTTGCATAGATCAGTACTATGAGAATATACATATATATGCACGTATGTGTGTACATACACAAAATTTTTACATGTTGAACTAATATTTTATGAGGTAGAAAGCATTCTGGTAACCACTTTTTAGAATTGAAAATTCAATTAACGGAAGAGAGTTTTGTGAGAATTATGTTCCAAGACATCACTTGATTAAATCTGTTACTGCTCCTCAAGCTAGTAATACCATACAAAAAGAAACAAACCCCCACATGACCATAGTTATGCTCAGAACAGCCCTTGGTGTATTTCATTACTTCTTCTGCAGGCCCAGACTTTCATCTGATTAGACTCGGAAAACAGGTTTCAACAGTCTCACTTTCAACAGCGAAAGTTTCTGGTGATTTCCTAAAAACACCAAAGAGAAAATCCAAAGGAAAACAAGAACTTGTTCTCCATCATACACTCCCTTCCTTTGATGGTGGAAGGAGTGGGGGACAGTGGAGGAATTTCACACATTGCAACCGTAGTTAATGAAGTTACACAGTAATGGCATGGCACACAATGAAAACATATTGCAACGCTGTAATTAATATAAGCATCACAAAATAATTTTCTACCATTCAGAACAAATTTGCCTACTATTTTATTTACATTGCTGCTGATACAGCACCACAGTTCCCCCACAGCAGCCTGAAAGTAAGAATTAAAATAAAAGCACAACCTGCAAGACCACATATACCAGCTAGTGAGCGAGCAGAACCATCTTTCAGCAGCCCTAACTGCAGACACCCACACTGCTGCGCTCCTGGACACACAGACACAGTGCAGCTCACTGCAAGCCAGCCGAGCTCAGATGCTGATAGCGGGCTAAATCCAGCAGCAGTGACAGGAGAGCTGGCCGAGAAAGGAGCTTCAATCAACCTATGCTGAGGTTCACACAGCTGGAAGGACACTGCTGTGAGCACAGAACAACCCTAAGATGTGCAGTAACATTACACTGCATTTTCATACCTTGCAATCAAGATCTCAGTGGAGTCTACATCTTGTTTGAAGTTGTTGAATTGCTACCACGGTTGCTTCCCTAACTGCACTTAGAGCACCTAAATATTAATTTCTACTTTGCCACAAAAGGCAATAGCACAAGACTGCTGAGCAAATTGATTACCTTAATTGTGAGTATCCAAGTCATCCAGAAAAAAAAAATAAATAAAACTCATTTAGAGTTAGATTTGAAGCCTGAAAGTAAGACTGCTGACCTGAAAGAGTTGCACTACTTACCAGCAAGTGGAAACTTCGCAATCGTATAATTCACCAGGGAAGAAAGGAGGACAGAAAGCTGGTGAGAACAGTGTGGAGCTCCTGTTTGTTTGAGAACATGATCAGAGCTGCAAGTAATATGCAACAGGTGAGAAAGCCCAGTGTGCTCTTTCCTTTATTCAAAGACAGCATTAAGTGTAACATTAACGATTTAGCAATGCCAATACGCTGTAGTCTAAAATGTAGCTGCTAGCCTGGTTGCTGGGGTGTCACTTGATGAACATGAAATTAAATGGGGAGATAGGAATGTGTCTCACGATACACTCTGAAGATGTGTTACCATGTAAAATTTGACACATTTACAGACTTTGGAGCTTTGTGCAGGGACACAAATATAAAGCAAGTAGTTATAAACAGAATTTGATCGCCACAGGTACTCTAACACCACAAAACCGTTAGGAATTCGCTACAGGAGGAATGCATCACGCCTGTTCCACACACACTGCAGTCAGCTGCCCTGCTCAAAGTCTCAACTTGAAGCTACAGAAAGAGTAGATTGAAAGAGGAGAAAAGAAGTTAAAAAGGAAGGTTCCAAATGGCCCACCACACACCATGTGCAAAAGGAGTTCACCATACAGGTGAATGCCGGAGCTAAATGAAATCTACTTCAGCTGGCAGAACCAGGTTACACAGGCTCATACCGACCTCCCTTTGCACAGGTGGTTGGACCAGATGACCTCCAGGGATCCCTTCTAATCCAGATTATCCTCTGATCCCATGAAATTTAGACCAACTCAGAATAAGCCTGTAGGGTTTCATTAAATTAAGTGTATTTTTTTAAGTGATACCAGCCCTTGGTTTACAAACATTCTGTTTAAAGAAGTGAATGCTGTGGAGCAGTAATTAGATTTTAACCAAAAGCTTCCATAGGGAAAAGTTACCACTAACACCAAATGCCATTTGAACCAAAACTGTCACAAGTGCAAGAGAACTACACATAAGAGATGCAGATCAAAAGAGGAGAGCAACACAGCTCTGCCACCCCAGAAAGGCAACTGAAGGGGTATGGTTTTAAAAAGATCACACAGTGACCTAGTGTAGGTACAGATGGGTCAATTAAGCATATTGAAGTATAAAAATAATATGAAATGACCATTAGCAACTTTCATTCACTTTTAATTTCAGTATATTCTGCAACCTGCTACTAAAAGCTTTCCTAACAAAGGAACAGGTACCAGCTCCTCCTTCACAAGGCCTTAACAGCTGCTGGCTGAGAGTTCAGTGTCCCCCCTTCCTGAGCCATCGCTCCCTGCAGCAGAAGCTTACCCAAGGCAACAAACAGGCCACCCCTGAGAAGGGGAAACGGTCAGCCAACAGAAGGCTATTGGAGAAAAAAAGACGTGAGCATGCTGCAGGGCAGGCACTATACAGAACTTTCTGCAAAGGAAGTCCTTGGCCCTAGAGAGGGCCAAGCAGGCAGAGCCATGTATAAAAGAGAAGGAATGAGAAGAAAAAAATGGAAGAGGGGGAAAGAAATAAGGAAAGAGAATGTTCTTGTGCTCTAGGCAGGGGCCACATTGTGTTATGATCTCCTAGGAATCTTTGGAGTACAGCTGCCGAGGTAGTGCCAGAGTTAAAATTTGGAAGGAAGACATGAAAGTGTGGAAGGAGTGAGTCTTTCTCCCTTGCCATCTACATTTTTTTCTCCCCTTTCCTCCAGCTCACCCAATCTTCCTTTTCTTCCATTAAAGAAAAAAAGAAAAAAAAAAAAAAAACAACTGTAACGCAAACATCTGAAAAATGTTCGGGTGCAGGTTTCACATTTCACTGAATGTTGTCATCTCCACTGAATGCAAAGTTAATGCAACAACAAGTCGAGACCCCTTCCATCACCAATACACCTTTCTGACACAGGTGCTTCGATTGTGCTCTCTCTGTCTCAAGCCTTCCTGAACTAACCCTCCAGCTCTGTTTTTTTTGCTGTAGACAGGACCACCTGGACATCAACGCCACCAATTCACCTTAAATAGTACCTGCACAGCAATCGATTCCTTTTATGCCACTGGCACTTCTAAACCTGTCTTTATGTGCTGGCTGGAGCACCAGTATATAAAAAAAAATCTGATGTCATCTGCATTCCACCAAGGGTGGAGGCAAACAAACACTTTCTTAAAATGAGTTCCCAAGAAACCCACATTTCATAAAACCAAAACATCCTGTTTCTATAAACAGAATTGTCAAGCAACAGCATTCTAGAAGAGATACCCAAGGAGGAATTCTTAATTTAATTAAAAAACAACTTTTCCTGTATTTAAAATGCTTTTAGCTTAGAAAACACCTTCACTTTTACGTCCCTAATTCATACAGCAAAGCACCAAAGGATACACAAATGGTTGCTGAAGCAAGGACAACACCTCAAACCACACTAAGAAACAAACTGTGAACCACATTTCTTGTGATACAAATGGTTCTCTGGGACAGGTGGTCCACCAAATTTTAATAAAAAAAATGTTTTGTTTTGCTTTGTTGTTTTGTTTGTTTGTTTTTCAAGGCCTTAACACCAGCCATGGCCTCATCTATCTTAACAGATGATTTGAAACAACGAATCCCATGGAGTTCAGCAACTCAAATAGCAGTGTAATCGGTTATTAATTGCTTTCTGTGGACACGTCACACTAATTTAAAGTAAGGAAAAAAAAATATTTGGATATATCTAAAAAACACCATCGGAAGTTAAAACTTGTACACCACAGAGAAGTACTACAAGAGCCTTTCTGATTTGTTCTTACAGAACACCAGTCGCGTAGATTTGGTTGCAGAGTGCTCATCTGATGTCTAGTCAGAGAAACTGAACAATTTCCTCAAGAAAACAATTCAGCAGACAGTATTATCAGATTTTTCAGATGCTTGATATTGGATTGAGAAGAAATACAACATTTCCCAGACTTTTTCTCCTAAAATTCAAAATCACTGTTGATAAAACCTGCAGTGACTGACACTAATGTTACAATAAGAACAACAAGGCCACGTTCTAGATACCTGAGGGCCCGGAGCACACGGCAGGTTAGGCACAAACTCACAGGTAAGCCTGCCAGCTGAAAAGTTAAAAATACAACACGAAGCACGCAAACGTGGCCTTGGGAAGTGACAGTGTAAGCTTGGGCTGGTGACTATCACAAGCTCCACTGACTCTAAGGTGCAAATGACTACCAGGAGATCTGGGTGCATTAACAGCTAGCAGGGCAGTGCCTCTCACTAGGAAGCCAGATGGACAGCTGCAGCAACATCTTAGATTAAGGAACAGGAATCACTCCTTATTGATCAAAGCTCTTAGTTTACTAAAGACAAAGGTAAAAATTGATTCATAAACAACTGTGGAAGAATGAATATCTGATCCACTGCGTGAGCCCATCTAGTAGTATAAGAAAATAAACAGCAAATGATCATGTTAAATACAAAACAGTGTAATTTAATTACTTCCAAAGGACACATTCATACTGTTACCACTGGCGTATTCAAAATCAACACAGTACATAGGAGCCATACGTTTTTGGTCTAGATGTAAAGACTCAATCAGGGTAATGTATGGCCAGAATTAGACAAAGGGTCAAACTGCATCAGCATAAACATCTCTTTCAGTATTAAGACATATCAATCATTCCATTCTTCAGCACAGTCTACTGATCCCAGAATGAAAGCAAGAGCGTGAAATAAGGTGAGAATTATCTGGCAAAGAATAACAGAAATGACTAAATATAATTGCAGCAATATAAAAATTCTTTAAAATAAAGCAGCTTCTATGAATAAGGCAAAAAACCCTTAACAGTTTATTGTTCCCTGCCATTTTCTTTTTTGTAAGCCTGCTTCCTGTGGGTTTCACAGTAACAACAGAGTGGTTATGCTCACATATCCTTCACTTAATAACTTAATCACAGCAACTCCCAAACAAGGAGCATGAAGGAAGTTGTGCCATAAGGAGAACCATGAATCATAGAATGGCTGGGGTTGGAAGGGACCTCAAAGATCATCTAGTTCCAACCCCCCTGCCGTGGACAGGGCTGCCAACCACTAGCTGACAGCTTGGTGTCATCAGCAAACTTGCTGAGGGTACACTCGATCCCACAGTCTAAGTCCTCAATAAAGATGTTGAAGAGCACCGGTCCCAAGACGGACCCCTGGGGGACACCGCTCGTGACCGGCCTCCACCAGGACGTAGAGCCATTGACTACAACCCTTTGGCTGCGACCCTCCAGCCAGTTCTTCATCCAACGAACAGTCCACCCATCAAATCCACATCTCTCCAGTTTAGAGATAAGGATATGGTGCTGGACCATGCCAAAGGCCTTGCACAAGTCCAGGTAGACGACATCCGTCGCCCTCCCTTGGTCCACCGATGCTGTCACTCCATCACAGAAGGCCACCAGACTAGTCAGGCACAACCTGCCCTTGGTGAAGCCGTGCTGGCTGTCTCGGATATCCTCCTCATCTCACATGTGCCTTAACTTGGCTTCCAGAAGTACCTGTTCCATTATCTTCTCCGGCACAGAGATGAGTCTCACTGGCCTGTAGTTCCCTGGGTCTTCTTTTCTCCCCTTCTCAAAAATCGGCGTGATGTTTCCCTTTTTCCAGTCACCGGGGACTTCACCCAACAGCCATGATTTTTTAAATATGATGGACAGCGGTTTGGCAACCACATCAGCCAGCTCTCTCAGAACCCTGGGATGCATACCATCTGGCCCCATAGACTTATATACATTCAATGTCATGAGGCAATCTCGGACTTGTTCCGTTTTTACAGTGGGAGGGAATCCACTCCTCTCACCCTCACCAAGAGGTTCAGGGTCCTGACAGACATAGGAAGCCTGACCACCAGTGAAGAGGAGCACAGTGAAGAGGCAGAGCATTTATTGAGTACCTCAGCTTTTTCCATGTCTGAGGAAGCCAGCTTCCCGTTCTCATTTATCAGAGGGGGAACACTCTCCTCAGCCTGTCTCTTCCTGCCTATGTACCTATAGAATCCCTTCTTGTTATTTTTCACATCCCTTGAAATACATTGATTGGCCTGTCCTCAGACTGTACCCGTTTAATGCATCAATGATGTATTCAGTCATACATGATAAAATACAACTATCATGCCTAAAGCAGAGCAGGTAAAACATCTTTTTAATATAATGTATTTAATACACACATACACTAATGTACTGCAACTGCACTAAGCTTATGAGCTATGTCTACAGCAACACTGCTTCTCATGAAGAATTTGTCCATGCTGATTTCACTCCAAACATGAAGCTGATCGTGTTTTCACACAAGCTCCAGCTAGAACTGCTTTGCTTTCATGCAGCACCATGCGTTATTTCCACTTGTTCCCATATAATATGGGAAAAAGCTAACATTTGGGAGAGAAGTCAAGGGATGTCATACCCAGCCTCCTCAGGAGTCTTTTCCAGACCCTTCACTGACGTAAGGTTTTTCAGATTTAAATAGCTCTCCTCTCGTCACTCTCCCGAGCATTCCAAACCCCTCGTTGTGTAATCGCCTGAACTCTTCAGCAAGCGTTCGGAACACTGCATGCAATACATGCACATATACAGTAATTGGTAGGGTTTGGGGTTTTTTTTTGTTTTGATTCTTTTAATTAGATCCTACTATGCTGCACAGAACCATGGGGAAACTTCAAAGACTAGTCCTGTTCCCCACCTGTATAATCTCAAACAATGCCTGCGCTTCACCATTCCCATAGTAGCAACATTTTAATTTTTCATTTTAATTCTTCATTTTAGAGCCTTTCCCTGTAGGAGCTAAACCACACATTCATTCTTATCCCCCTCTAAAGACTGCTGTAGAAAAGCCTCCCTTTTTTCAGGCTACCACTGCCTCATAGGCAAACACGACTTACATTTTTCTGATAAACTGGATGCTGGATGCACCACGTGGCCACCTCTCCCACAGCTTAGCATTTAAGTGCATAGCTGAAATGCTTCGGTGGGACTACCAATTACCACTGTTATTTTACTACCGCACAGAACTGCTCAACACCAAACTGAGCTATAAGATTCCAGAAGCCATTTTTAGCCTTGGGCCCTAGGCCAAGAATAACCTTTTCGGTTCTCTGGGAAGCCAAACATGCAAAGATACGAAAACCGACAGAGGCAGTACAGCATTTCTTGCCAAAATAGTGATGTTTTGTTCTTTTTAAGATCATACTCTTTCATACTACCTGATTTTTAACTGATAGCAAGTCTACAATGACACTCCTTGAGAGACTGAGTATTTGTGAACCATACCACCACACTTCTGTTGCAGGTGCTGCTGTAGAAATGACCTCTTTATTCCTACACTGCATTCATTCATTTAAAATCACTCCCAGGACTTGGGATCATGATGAAATCTTCAAAGCTTGTATCTTTACTACTATCCCAACATCTTCCAGAAGAAAATTTCAATTTAAACACCTCAACATCCATTTTTACGGACATGTTAACATTGTATTTATTGAGCTCTAAAAATGAAAGCTGAAGAATAAAAACTGGATTCTTTTTACAGTTTTGTTCCTGACCTGTTCTGAACTCTGGATTATGCCATTTCATTTCTCCTTCTCGTTTTCTCCCATCAGTGAAATCATGGACAACCCGCATCTTTGTAGAACACCAAATACCTTAACAGGAGCAAAGTCTGCAAAATAATTTTTAATAGAAACATAGAGCAAGGTCTATGCTAGGACAAACTGAAACTGAAATCAGCTGAAATCTCTTAAAAATTGTTATGTTAGCATTAATATAATTACATAAAAGGCTTTTAAATTAATCAAAATACAAGAAATTCAACATTGCCCACCCTTAAAAAGTTCCACTCAGCACACTTTGATGTGCCAGTGCTATCTGCAATACTGTGATAAAAAGGAATATACGAAGAGAGTAGCTGCCTTGTCTCTAAAATCCCTTATTAAAATTTTCACAAGCTGGAGTTCGTGATGGATATATTAGTCTATACCACTTGCACCAAAGCTTTTCTTTGAAGAACACACAAAAGGTCTTCTCCACTTTTCATGTTGAATTTGAATAAGCATGTGGAGACAAACCTATGTTGTCACTAAGGAACTATATCTTCTACTTGTGAGAGATTTTTTTTAAAAAAATAAAGAACTACAAGCAATAATGAGGTATGTTGATGTCGTATAGAAACTAGGTACTGGTACTGCCAGGTCTTATGACAAGTTGCAGTATGGAAACACAACATTTTAGATGGATCCCACATCCAAATTCGTGGTCACAAACCTTTCTGCAAAAACATTACGGAGGAGAAAGTGCCACCTCTGGTAAATGTCCAAGTGGCACGAAGTGTGTGAGCGAGAAACAAAGGCCAGTCACCAGTATACAGCGATCTGAGCTGCCTGGTAAACAGAGCACGGGCTAAGAGTGGGCATTCAGCCAGGCTGAAATTCAAATCCTGAAACAGGGATCGCAGGCGATACGTACGGAGCAGGGAAACAACACCATACATAGTGGAAGGCAAAGGGACAGCTTTCTCCAACCGGGATGAACCTGATAAATAAACCCCAGAACCTGCAAACATGGGAGAGCTGGGTTTAAGCTTCTCCCCCTAAGCAGTCACAGCAGCTGCTTAACAGCCAGGACAACCTTCACCCCCCAACTGCTGAGAAGGCTTCTTCCATCCGTGACCAGAAACCCCATCCCAGAAGTCTTCCCCCCAGTCGTTATTCTGTAATTACACAACATGGCAGTGACACGATGTTCCTCCTTCCCCACTGAATAAGGAGACGGCGTTGTTTCTGCATTTGCTGTGTCTTAAAAAGGCAGAACTGAATAAATGCAGCTAGGACTCGTTACTCTCAACAGAAAGCACTACTGCAATGGCACTGCATGTCAAGCTTAAATCGTTTTACCTCCTGTCATGATATTTATAAACAGTTCAAAGCTAAAAAGTTTTTATTTAAAGTCATTTTAATAATAATTTTGCTTACCATGGCAACAATTTCACTATCTTTAAATCTTGAGAGAAGGTTCTTGCTATAAATGAACCGTCACTGTTGTACTTCCAGTAAGCCTCATCTGAGCAAACATTCTGCTCCACTTCTTTCCCTGCTGGATTCACCTCCAATTCAGTTCTTTTCCTACCCTATTTCTTGCCAGTTTTCCACTATTTTTCCATCACTTTCAGAGATTACCAGTTTATTTCTGCACACGTTTTATGAACCTGTTTCTTTCTGATCACCAACAGACACACCTTGTCTCTTGCACTTTTCATATTGAATGGAAAACGTCTTGCATTTTGCAGCTCTGCAGCTCAGTGAGGAAATCAAACTGTTTTTAGGGCAGGTGTCTCAAGTCTACCTTGCTGTTGGCAACACCCGTTTCAAAAGGTTATCATGAAAGATAAGTAAGGTAACAGACAATGAGCATCTTTTGACATACTTTCCTGTTTGTTCAGTACTCTACAGAGAGTATTTCAAAAAAAAAAAAAAAAAAGAAAACTGACTGTACAAGTTTCCATACTCCAGACTCAGCACACAATCACTGCAACCTGCACTAAGGAATAGAATCACCCACTGACAGAAAGCCAACAAAAACACCTCATCCATTCAGCAGCACAGGTCACTTTACAAGATGCCCAGCTGTTTTGTTGTTGTTTTGCTTCTCGTAAAGATAACTGGAGATCTCTACCCTCGTAGTCAAAACCTCTGGCTGCTACTAGTGACTTCTCTAACCATACGCAGAAGAGCTACCTTACAGCGGTATCGTAAAATTTTCAGCTAGCCTGTAACTAAGGCAGTCAGAATTCCCACAAGTTCAGCAGAACATGAAACATTTTGTGCAGCTCCAAAAGTGAGTGCAAACCTCAAACTCCAAATTAAATGCAGAACTAACCCTCACTTGGCTCTGCCAGGATTATCTTCTCACTCACAAGTTTTGACTTTTTTTTTCTTTAAGAAGTATTTCTCATACAGACTGGGACAGAAGGAAGAGAGACTGTTATTGTTATTTCTATTTTTAAATAGTTAGGAGGTTTACAGATATTATGGTGTTCTGCACCATACAAGGAAAGAAAGGGATAAAAGGCGAGCTGGCCGGCAAGACACCCTTGGGGGAAAAAGGGTGGGGAGAAGCGTTGGCATTTTAGAGCTGCACTGTTCCCACAAGGATGCATCTACCCACAAACTTAGCGAAAAGTAATTATTCCTTCAGAAGCTTAACTCCTCAGTATCTCTGCAAAGAATATTTTACAGGCATTGGAACTACTCCCGTGTGTGTATTCTACCTAGCAAAATATGCCAGTGGAGCCCAAGCAAAGTTGGGAGACAGAACACCCACCTCCACCTTGCCACTGATCTGCTTTCTGAACAGGGTGGTAACATCTCTGGCATGACTCTGCCTATGGGAGAACAAAACACAGGTATGTTGTTTTCATCATTCTGGTCCCACTAGAAAACCGTAAGGATACCTCTCCTGCGTCAGAAGTGCCACTTAAATTATTTAGATGATATTGATTTTATCTGTCAATTAGGTATCTAACCAGTTTGGGAATTTTCACAGATGTGCAGATGCCTTACTGGCAGAGTCAGCAAGAGTGGGCAGGCAGAGGAGCAGCCTGCCACCGGGGGAAGCCGCTCACCCCATCCTTCCCAAGATGGCCATTCTCATGCACAAAGCACAGCACCAAAGTCTTGGCTGCCCCTGCAAATGCAAATAGTGAAGAAGCCACTGGCTTTCTCTTCTGCAGGCAAATGAATGCTAAGCTTCCCAAATTTAGATTCAAAGAATGAATTTTGAACTATTATGAGACCTGTAGATGTCATATATGTTAGTCAAACCACTACCTCCATGCTTTGCTAATTGTCTGTTCACAGAATTCTGATAATTGTTAACGTAACTGCTCAATAAATCTGTTTTTTCCCTCAATTTTACACATATCAAGAAAGTATCCCAAGCCATTACATTCAACCAAGAATAAACAGCTCACCTGCTTCCTTGCAGTCCTTTTCCATTCTTTCACTTCCACCACTTCATACATTTTCACTCAGTCCTTCATAAATTTCTTCCCTCATTTTGTACAACTGCTTACCTTCTGCCTTGAAATAATACCTTCTTCACACCCACTGTCTTGTTCAAACCTATATCACATTGGCGTGCGCACCTCTTCCCCTACCAAGCTACAGTTCTGCTGAGCAGAGCTCAACCTGTGTTGTCACAGCTGATCCTGCCCTGGTCTCTTTCTCTCATTGAAGCACTCAGTATTTTCAGTACAACATAGTAACTGTTCAGATCCACACTGACTCTCCTGCTCTACAGATATCTGAACCACGAGTCTTTTGCATCAAGGACACAAAGGAAACTGACCAGGAGAAGGAAGAAGAAGAGAGAAGCAAACCACATGGGGATGCTTGGCTCCTACCTCCCACAAACAAGGCTTGTGATCACGAGTGTCTCTTCAAAAACACAGTGGTTCCACCAACAGCATGTGAAGAGGAACCTGCAGCACCTTTACTATCACAACAGCACTTTTGGAGCTCCAAGCCAGTTATTTCCAAGGCAAATGGGCCCAGGACACCCAAGTGACAAGATTCCCACAAGAGCAACCAGTTTTGACCCATTTACATGCACAGTGAGGCCAAGCACTTTGGCAGTTCTAGGTGGAGCTCTTTAAAGAGCGGCCACCCTAAACCAGAGGTTAACACTAAGGGTAAGGGTTCAATAAGCAGCTGAGCTTGCTGCTGCTGGAATTCAGATGTTTCACCCTCCCTCCCACTGTGATTTCTAAGCTGCCATTTCTCCTGCCTCTTACTCTCAGCTGTTGCACTTTTGGAGCTTCCCTGATCACAAAGGAAGCCAGCCAAAAGTAAATATATATATATATATTAATTAGAAAAATATCACCACACTGGGGAAGGAGATGAACACTCACACACATCCCCTGTAGAGTCGATGGTAGAATGCCATCGATCTGCCCAAGCCACATTCTGAAAGAGGAACCAGGCAATGGAGTGCTCCTAATTTGCTTTCCTGCAACAAAATCCACTGAGAGGCAGCTCACTCTGTGCTGAGAAATGCCTGATGGCACCTGCAAAGTCACTGCCCACATTTCAGCCATGAGGGTATAACTTCCAGACAAAAGAGGTAACTTTCACAAGTACAGCTCACTGGGCTCCACACAGCAAAAGAACTGGCAGGCTCTACAGCAGGGTAGTACAGAGATGTCCAAACAGACCACCTCACGGAGGTACCGTTTGAAAACTGTCTTTATGCTGTTGGGTAACTAATATCAGAATTCTGATCATTTCTTAGCCTTGACATTGACACATTTTACGGTAATCTCAAAAAAGAGCAGCATCTCATAGATTTTGGCTGCAGGGCAATACTCAATTCACTTGTTCGTTCTCACAAGTATACTTCCTCCTCTTTCCCTGTCCTCATAGACTTAGGATATTATTTGTCTAAGGGAATAAGTAAGGATAGAAGTCTTCAAATAAACACAGGAAGGTTGTAGAAAGGGACTGACTGTTGAATATAAGAATAAAGTTTTTAATTATCATTTTTTCAGCTTTCTAGTTAATTTTACAATGTTATTTTTATTGACAAGTAAGCCTCATT